>JAZAYU010000021.1:5005794-5269684 GCA_038501625.1 Corbicula japonica
GGCAAGACTTGCGATAGAACAATACAAAGGATAGATCGACCGCGTTCAAATTCGAATCGTTAAAATACAATACCACACTTATAGTTTTAATTTCTTAGTAATTAACAATTTCTTTTCCAAAGAATCGTCTACATAACCGTCCTTGGCCGTGTCTGACCTCCACCGACCATGACGCTTCAAACAACGCTCAGAAACCCCTCCTGCATTGGCAGCCTCCGTGGCCCCGCCAGCGCGCAAAGAATGCAAACCCAAATTTGAATCAGGCGCAACCAACTTTAATTTTGAAACTACACATTCCCTAGTACGTGTATAACTAAGTTTTTTGTCTTTATGTAGCAAAAAACATTTCTCCCCAGACCTACAAGCTGGTCTTAATAAAAAGATATCTCCCCCCAACTGCAAATGAGCAGAACTAATATATCTCTGTAACATACGTAAAGGACAAGCAGACGTTTCCCCCCGAGAAATTAATACTTCATTGCCCTTCCTATATATGTCAGTCTTACTCTTTTTTATAAAAAGCCTAATATGATCATCATGAATAGTAACATCATTACACCTTAAACTGCTGACTTCATCGAAACGCAAAAAACCAGCATAAGAAAGTAAGATAATGGACAAATCTCTCAAAGTAATAACGTCCGTAGAGCCCACAAACATATCACACAGTGTAACTAACTGTTCTGAAGTAACGACGTCCTTCTTGACTATGGGTTTAGAGTTCAAACGCTTGGCACATTCTAGCATAGATTTTACCAACTGGTTGTCCGTAGGGTCCTTTGAATCACTAATATTATGGTACCACTTAATACCGTAATAAGCCGACGTCACCACACTGTCTGACTTCCCAGAGTCTATAAGTGACGATAAATACATAGCGACGTGAATTGGGTACGCTGGTTCACAGGGGAAGTGTCTCTCAGCACAAAAGTCTTTAAACAGCTTTACTTGATGGGAATATTTGGCAACCGTATTGTCAGACCTAGAAGCCAACAAATGACCCGCCATACGATCGATAATGTTGTCTCTATCAGATATTGTTACACCAGCCTCATCGAATTTCCTTTCGAGCGTAGCTCTTAAACCAACACCTGAAAACACACAAAACTTAAATGACAATACACATTTACCAAACTCTCTAAGTTTGTTTGTTTGTTTGTTTGTTGTTGTTGTTTTTTTTTTTTTTTAAACCAGTTGCATCCGCGCAATCACATTTTAACGCCAGCAATCTGAAACTCAAAGATTCATTAGCAAACATTCCATTATTACCACGCCCAGGCTTTACCGCTCCCAATACAGGCAACTCAAACACATCCTTTATAAAATCATAGTACTCTCCCTTTCCATTGGTTATCATTGACCAAAAAGGAGCCGATTTCCACTTTGGAACTACTAATGTCCCACAACAACGCTCGTACTTAATTTTCTTTATAGACTCCATTACTCGATTAGGCGGAGCAACTATCCAGTTCTTTTCACCCCGCCAACACTGCTTGAAGGCGTCTACGGCTTCCGTGCCTGGTACCCAAAATCTAGAATTAAAACGTAAACATTTAGCATTGTAATGCGTAGCAAAACGATCTACTGTAAACGGTCCCCACTTATCGTTTAAATACTCAAATATGGACTGATCTATTGACCAGTCATCACAATCCTGACATCTACTCAAATAGTCAGCATGCACATTCTGCTTTCTAGGAATCCATGTTGCGGACAGACACACATCATTTTTACTACACCAATCATGAATAGATAAACATATCTCATGCACACCGCACACGTTGCTTCCAGATTCTAAAATATAAGACACATTCTTATTATCAATATATAGCGCTACCTCTTTGCCATGCACTATAATTTCATTACTACGCAGTACCCTACGTACAGCCTCTAGCTCCCGCCACGTAGAGCTCTGACTAGCTTCCAGCTCTGTCCA
Organism: Corbicula japonica; assembly: GCA_038501625.1. Lineage (NCBI taxonomy): Eukaryota > Metazoa > Mollusca > Bivalvia > Venerida > Cyrenidae > Corbicula > Corbicula japonica. The sequence continues at coordinate 5,007,731 of JAZAYU010000021.1, forward strand.
TGAGCCACTAACCTGTGACCCTACTACTGGGTTACAACTCCCACTGTGCGCTTCCGGGCACAAACCATTAGATTCACTTCCGGGAATCTTCTCTCTACATATATCCACTTCCGGGGATATCCAACAACCAAGCTCCTTTCTTTGAGCTATAAACGCATTGTCCACTTCCGGGGACAAGGCTCCCTCAGATTCACTTCCGGGAATCTGCTTTAAACAACCCACTTCCACCCCCGTAGGTTTATCTACACCACTTTCACCTACTTCCGGAGGCAAACACAATCTCATATACTCAGGCAATTCCGATGCCCACAGTAACTGATCATTTTTACCTAAGTCTAAACTGGTTAACGATGAACCAATAAGCACTGTGTCTAAAGCAAACTGCTGTGTTTCGACGTTATTCATTGTTAAATAACCACCGTATCCGACCGCACTAGCATCTGTATACATGCAAAAAGTAGCTACAGTACTTTCTCTTAAAACCTTGCCCTCTTTATTGAGCAATCTCGCATTACTTTGCCAGAACTCTAACTCAGCCACAGCTTCAGGGCTTACCTTAACCAGAGTGTTCCAACTCGCTCGTGTCAAAATACACTTGTACATATATCTACTCATTCTAGACACAATCTTACCAAAAACACTTTGTAGGGAAATTATTTGCCCTACCACGCCTGCCAAAGCACGAACAAGATTAAGCTTGTCTCTAAAGATCTGAAACAACAAGGATTTTATTGACATTTCTAGTCTACCTATCCTTTCCTCTGAAATGAACAACCTATTAGAAACGAAATCTAGGGTATGACCCAACCAACACCCGTTTCTCATGGGTTTCCACGAACATTTATCTTCTGCCAGAAGAAATCCAAATTCTAGCAATGACCCCCGTATAAAATTACTAGCAAAAATAGCCCTTTCTAGCCTCACATCTCCTCCTATTCCATCATCTAAAAACATGATAACTTTTAAGCCTAACGATCTCCAATACTTTTGGGGTACTCTTAGTGTTTTTGTAAATATATGCCCAACAACTGAAATGCCGAACGGAAGGGAATTATAAACATAATATTTAACCGTACCGTTATAAGACCAGCTAAAACCGAGGTACGTAGTATGCTCAGGAAATATGTCGATATGGTGATAAGCACTCTTTAAATCAAATGTAAAAATATATGAATTTATATCAAACAAACGTTCAGCGACTCTAATATCTTCAAATTTTACTTTGAACAAATGTAAACAAGGATTAATATGCCTGCAATCTAATACCAACCTTGGTTTGCCCGCTCTACTATAAGCTACCGTAATAGGGTTTACAACGTGCGGTTTTTCCATAACCTGAGAAACAACCCCTTTCTTTAACAAGGAAATAATTTCTGACTCTACAAACTCCGGATTATCTCTAGCCGACTTATTATTACGAATACAAGCTACTTCCGGCAAAACCTTAAATGGAATTTTGTAACCATTTCTTACTACATCCAGGATATATCTATCGTCCGACACATTAGCCCAATGATCATAATGGGACTTTAAACGTCCTACCGGCGATACGGACTCCACTGTGCCCTTACACTCTACAACCGCTACGGACTGTTTATCCGTGCTACTCTCGCCACATACATTATCAACCGCCTTACAACGGCAAATATCCCCATTTCCAGACAGACTTAAACAAATGCAAGTACTTATCTTATTGTTTTGCTGACTTGAACCCTGTGTACATTCGTTTTTCCAGTGACCTGGCTTGCCACACAAAAAACATAACCCCGGCTTCTGTCTCCCGCTCTGCTGCACTGATGTAACCGTAGCCGACGGCACTGTATCTGGTCGCTTATAAGGCCAACCCCGACGTGCTTTCCTAGCCTTCTCCGCCTTCGCCTTCTTGAGAGCCCGCGCCTCCGCCCTATATATCTTCTTCTCATCCTCGCTGTCGCTAGCAATGGGGTTGCTCTCGTACTCGTTTACTACGCGCCAACCAAGCTCTGAAGAGTCAGCCAACAAAATCATCTTTTGCCGCTGCCTTAACAACTGTACAGCTTCATCTAAAGATTGGTTTGCAGACGCTAAGTCGTTAGCCTGAATAGACGTCTGTACGTCGTCCAACCTCTCAATTAACTTAGAGTTGCATTTAAATTGTTCCTCGTTACTCTTTCTCTTAAACCGCGGAGCGTCAAGCAATGAAACGGCAGAAGGTTTTGCACTTATCTTAGATATCATGCTGTTGATGTTGGCTAATAACATGTCGTTGTTCTCCTTAACAACCTCTTTCACAAAGCCGCGGATATCTTCACCACTACCAGTAGCCATGTTGTAGACGTGGCAAACACGAAACGAGCAGAACAAGAGAAGCAATAGAAACGATGTGAACCGACCGAAGTCTAGCGTAGAACTGACCACCAAGCATAACCTTCGTGCCTTTTCCCGCTCTTACCCGCCTGATTGACCACTGGTCACCTGATACATATCTCGTCAATTAAATACACAATCACCCCTATTGTGCATGCCGCAATGTTAAGACATACGTTCTGTGCTATACTACGTAACGCACATAACTTTCAAATATATGCCGTCTTGCTGTGCACATTACTATGTATTAAGTCGGACTGAAGTAAGTAGACTTGGTCATATTTAAATCATGTCACTTTTTTAAATAACACTCTCCCTTATGGATAAGAAGAATACATATCTCTACGAGTTGAACAACATAAAATAAGACAGTATTCTGTGCTTTTCAGTTTTTTCAACATTGATTCTGTCGTCAATTAAGGTGCATGATGTCGACTGGGCAACAACGAACTGTAATGTTAACATAACATTTATATGATATAGGACTAAGCATATACCATAAGATAAGAGACGAAGAGATTAGGGTTGACCCTGACCATAGATATTTACAAGGTCGAATATAATAAACATACGGGCTGATCCTGACAAGCGTGCCATCGTGCTTAATTTCTTTAAAGAAATTCACCAATTAAAGAATCTGCCAAAGCATTACTAGTAAATAGGGCAGTGCTATTAAAGCGGCATATCTACCTGCGTCGGTCCAATTGCAAAAAATAACAAGAAATATCTTTAAAAAAGATAAACGGCGTTGATGCAAAAGATTTATGTATACATGTATATAAGAAAGAAAGAAATACAGAGAGGCAAAGCAGACACAGTTTAGTTATTTTATTTTATTTGTTATAGCTGTAGACGAACCCTCCCTGCCTTCTTAGTATGACTTAGAGATTAAGCGACCGAGTCATGACAACTCATAAATTTATTGAAAGTGTCTTTCAAAAAAAAATGTTGAAGCTGTTGCAACAATTTCATACAGTGATAACAAGTCGATTAAAGAAGCAAAATATTCAGTTTCAATAAAATACCTCGTGTAGAGTGAGAATTCAAGATGAATAAATGTCCTTGAAATATAAAAAATATAAATAATAACAGCCTGTTACAAGAGCGAAATCTACCAACTTTTACGTACTATATTAAGTTTAAAAAAAAGTGTCCGTCCTGAGTATTGAACCCGGGGCCTTCGCTTGAGAGGCGAGAGTGTTAGCCACTACACTACAATGAGCTTGTCTTACGAACTTGAAATTAACAATCAGTATCAAAGGAACTAGAAAGGAACCAGTAAGAACTAGGAATATGTACACTTCTCTTTCGTTTTACACTTTGTATTGTATGCAAGTGACACCCAAGAATATTCCATATAATATTGTATTTAAGCTATCAATATTGACTTAACTGGTTACTTAAATCGTAAATATGTTTTTCCTCCAATACAACAACCACTAACAACCAATCTAATTAATCTATTTGATTTTTCCGCTGCATAATAATAAAATCCCACTAGATACCTCTCCAGCCTGCTAGATGCCTCTCTGGTGTAAATAGCTACCAATCGAAATAGTTTATTTCATTTTTCCTCTGCATAATAAGAGAATACGAGTATTATTTACAACATTTCATTGGTCGAAAAACTAGGTCAAAAGTGAGCTTAGACAGCTAACGCCGAAAAACAGCGCTTTTAGTTCCCTCATATTGAAGGCTTATTGCCTCGAACAAAGATATGCTTTCTCTTGACACTCATCCGGGATGCAAGACCAGTGTTTATTCGGCTGAAAGCATGCAGATGCTATCCTTCTGGAATCACGGCCACATTTCGTTTGTGCAAAAGTTTTTTCAGATACTCACCTATAAGTTTATTTGCCAACAAAAGTACTGCATAACATACTGCATAACATAGCATTACAGGAACACGTCTTGAGTTCTGAATCAAGCGATAAGTTGTCATTTCCTGAACGACAAGACGTGATGATATGATTTTGTTGTAATAATGTATGACAACTTGATCTGTTTTATAGGCTTGTCGGCGAAATTTATGTCGACATTGCATAAACCTGGTAGTTCAGCATCTCATTTTGTCGATAAAATTATGTTGTGAAGATGCATTTATTTTACGACATGTTCACATAACTTAAGAAGTTTTTTGTCATCTTTTAGACAACTTGTTTATTCTTAAACTGTATGTCGATAAGAAATATGTCGACAACCATGTTACTTCAAGTCGACAAAAATATTTGTTGTAATAATGTTTGACAGCTTGTTCTCTTTTGGAGTCTTTTCGACTAAATTTATGTCGACATGCATAAACCTGGTAGTTCAGTATCTCATTTTGTCGATAAAATTATGTCGTGAAGGTGCATTATTTATACAACATGTTCACATACCTTAAAAAGTTTGTCGTCATATTTTAGACAACTTGCTTTTTCTTACACTGCATGTCTACAAGAAATATTTCGACATTCATGTTACTTCAAGTCGACAAATATATTTATGTAAGTAAGTCGGGATTCTGTCTCTCGACATAACGACATACCTTTTATCAACATGACGTGGTATATAGAGGCATGACGTTGTAATTTTGACGACTTGCTGTGTTGTTCAAGTCGACGGGGATGACTTAATGTCTTCATTCCGGGGGTACATACAAGCTTCGGTACGGAATTGGAATAAGTGTTTTCTTAAAATATTTGTTTCCCCAATCAGGAATTCCTGTCTGATAAAAACGCTTATCCCATTCTACTTTCAGGATTGTTTTATAGATCATTTATTACACGAAAGGTGACCGTTCTTTCAACTACGAATCAACAGCACCAGTATTGTCCTCGGACGAATAAACGCTCTAGTCGTGTTCACAGTTTGGTGTCGAGCTACCACTTTGTTCGAGTCAATACAATACGCTGTTTTGCAATGAATCCGAAAACATAACTAATAATTTGTTTTAATAGCTAGAAGTTAGCATAAATAGTCAGTGAATCTACATGAACCGACAAATAGTGTACATACTATGTTCGGAGACTTAACGTGAAAGCAGTCTTCAATTATATTGAAAGAAAAAAATTAATTGACGGGTTTTATGTCCATAACAATTAATATACATACCAATATGATTTACTGCTGATTTAAATTTGGTATTTAAATTCAGGTGTATATGAGACAGTGTCCATGTTCAAATCCGTCATCTATTTATTTAAACTGCATGAAAAAAGTCAAAGTAGTTTTGGGTGGCGTTTTTACGCCACCCAGTGATTTTACATGTGAATTTTGGTCACATGATCAAAATGGTACCTCGGTCTCTAGCTACCTATATAGTCGAACGCGGTTACCAAAAGTGAAATTCGATCGAGAATTACGCCCTTGAATAACTTATACAGTATATGTAGGTCACAGAGGATATGAGACGGTAGACGGCGCTGCTCGATTGTTAATCTGTCCAGAGTAAACATGTCAAATTATGAAACTTCCTCGCCAATTTCAAGTGTTTCTCTGATATTATTAAGCGTCTACTGTACAAGATCACTCCTTACAATATTTAATGGGCATCTGTTGTGTCTCAGATGTCGAATAGTTGGATAAGTGTCTGTTGAGTATAGAGAGGACGGTCGTAAATCAGCCAGTTAAGAACAGATTATCTCAGCAGTTATGATGGCCTAACTGAGATTATAATTGGTATATTGTTCTTTGATGACCTGCTAACTGTAAAGAGTTGTGAGCATGAAAGTGTTAGGATAATTGATAATCTTGTCACTTTTATAAACAGGTGATTAGGCAATAGAAAATTAATTCCTAGATTCCCCGCCCGCCCCTCGAAAATCACTCAGCCCCAACGTTTTTTATTCTGAAAAAATGTGTGCATCAAAATTTACATTTACGAGTACAAATCAGTAGAGTACGAAAACGCAGTATGTACCATTTAAGTGCGAATTGGCAATTCATAGTCGGCTTGATGATTATTTATCTTTTCACCACACAAGTGTCATTAGAAACAGCAAGAATAATTAATAAAAAATAACACCTGCCCACCCGCCCCATTTTTTCCCAAAATTCGGATAAGAATCTAGGAATTAATTTTCTATTGCCTTACAGAAGGTTACTTATAACAGATTATAAACAAAAATGAAGACAATTTTTAAGTAATTTAATGTAGTAAAAGTGCTAACTGTACATCTTTAAATGCTTTTAATAAATGGCCATATATAGTTATATTACTTTTATTTGTGCATATCTTTTATTTCTTTCTGGTGAATAAATATTGTTTCAAATTATAGTGCAAATAGCAACTATTTCATAGTTAAAGTATTTTTGATTTCCCCATGTGTTTCATTTCTTTCTTATTAATTAAAAGTTTTAAATCAAATGTAGACGTATTATTTATTTTTTTCTGGCACAATATGACTTCAGTCTTGGATATTAGCATCCTCTCGAATGTCCGTGGTAGATAAAAACTTGATCAAGCAGAAGCCAGGCACGCAAACGTTTGCTCTGCCATCCGAAAGTTCCTTCACACTCCTCCAATAGAAAACTCACAAAATCTATAGATGATGTCACATTTATGTGACATTATGTCAATCACTCTAAAACGCCACCCATCAGTACTTTCAGTGCTTTGATTCTACACTATACTACATGTCATGCGATAGCTTATCTGAAGTATATGGTGAAGTACTCTAATCTGTTTTATCAAATAAATTTATATAATTATCATTAGCGTCTATGTTTTTGATAATGAATTTTGTTTGAACGCAGTTCATTGTGAGAGGAACATTAGCAGAAATGAATTATTTAAAGTGTCTTATTACTCTTACATTGGTTAGTGTGAGTAAGTATTCGCCTTTATTTGATGTCGTCAACATGTTTTCGGCTATGAAGTTCTAGAAAGTCTCGTTAAGTTAGATAGATTCAACCTAATGATTTATTACATTATTCTTGTTTTTTTTTCAGCAGCTTGACAAAAAGGAGTTAATGACTATTAATTTTTGAATGTTCGTTTCAGACTTGGCAAATAATTGTACGAAAAACCACTGCGCTTGCTGCCAAAATGATTCTTGTGGCAATCATACCGATCCGTTTTGCGTTGCTTGTCTACCAGGCTACACGGGAAAGTACTGTGATATCCAGTGCCCAAACAATTGTAAAAGCTGTGCTCAGCTCGATAATGGAAAAACATGTTTCGAATGCCTAGATGGTTTCTATGATCAAGAAGGTATTTTATCTTACAGTTTGTCTTTTCATTTCGGTATCAATCACTTTTGTCAAAAAAGGAGAACCTAAGTACGAACGGCTGGAAGGACAGATGAGTGCAACTCTATGCCTCCGACTTGGTGGGGCAAACAAATAATAATATACATCATTTTCGCTTCTTCTAATCAAAAAGTGAAACATGCATATCAGGAATCGCCACACTCACAAAACACAGCCTCTCCACGCAGCGAAAAAAGAAGAGATGAAGAGAGAGCATGTTTGTCATATGTATGTCAAATAGGACGCCACAAGCAATTAACGAAACAGAGAACCGTTTGCGGATACCGCCTTGGAACGGTCAGCGGCAAAACAAATTGCCACTGGGGGTTTAAACCAGGTTCTAGAGTGCACCAACCTCACAGTTGCCCCAACATGTTCTTATATCACAAAACATACACAACTTATCTTCGTGAAATAACTCCAACCTACCCATCAGCTTAACAATGTTGCATGCAAAAGCACACAAACATATAAAACATATAAAACATAAGACGCTAATAACATTGAAAAGCCAAAGGGGCGGGTACTCAATGACCTTACCGACAGGGGCGTAGCCGGCTTTTTATAAGTTGTAGGCACATATAAGGGGTTCCTAGTGGCGGTTGCCCCCCCCCCCCCCAAGAGGCATTAAACATGCGGAGATTTTATATAGCAAAATGCAAAGAAAGCGTGACAACACAGAGATTTGGAACGAAGGTCTACATTTACATCTGGCAAATAAAATAATCATTTTCCCGGAAGGCAAATCAAAGCCAGACATTTTTGATTCGACAAAAAAGGCTTGAACCTGCTACCATACCACCCCTTTGTTTTTATTGTATTTTTGGGACTTTGGAAAGCGTTATTTTCCTGTCAAACTTGTAGGCCCGGGCCTACATGGCCTTATAGTAGCTACGCCACTGACCGAGACCATGGCACCTGGAGTCAAATCAGCAAAAACACGATGACAGGCAAAAAGATTTCCATATAAACCTTCATAAACTCTTAAACCCCTGCCATCGTAGTGCAACCAAAGAGGTAAGCATAATGATCAACTGGGTTAATCACCATTGCAGAGCTTTTCAGAATATCATGTTGGAAACATTTTCTTTTTGAATTTACAGATGGTTTTAACCGGGAGAAAATAACATTGCCTTTCAACTTCTTAAGTTTATGAATTAAATCTCCATAAAACTTGCTGTGATAAACCTTGTTGCAAAAGTTTTTTCTGTTAGGTAAAGATTACGTTCATTGAAATCATTACCATCATTGAAAGCTCTAGAAAAGCGAACAAGCTATGAGATATAAACCCCTTAAGATGTTGCACGGGGAACATCGCCGTCTAAAAACGGAAATTTTACTATATTAAAAAATAATTCATCTCTTTTATCATATATACTTAAAGACATTAGAAAGGCAACTTCTTTAAACATGAAATACATTTCATGTTTAAAGAAGTTGCGTTTCTAATTTTTTCAAATACACATTACATAGCAAAAGAAATTAAAAACGCAACTTCGTTAATCAAGAACATATTTTGTGTTTAAAGAAGTTGCGTTTCTAATTTCTTTAAGTATTTTAGTAGTGACGTATCCATTTTAAATAGAAAGATTAAGATCAAGACAGTTTGCTTGCGTATCTGAAGTGTTTGCTTTATTAAGCTGTAGTTCATTCGGATAAATTTTATTAACCTGAGATGGAAAATGATTTTTATCTATAGTCAACAAATCATCAAGTTACCTTGAGGTGTTGTTAAAGGATGTAATAATGTCATTCTGATGTTCGGTAGAAAGAGACAACATAAAATCTCTTTCACAACAGTATAAAAACAGATCAGCAACAAAGGGTGCACAATTAGTACCCATTGGAATTCCTATTACTTTTTTATGAATAGAGGTACCAAATCTCACATGAATATTATCCAAAAAATGTGAGCGCCTGGATAAGGTTTGAAAGAACCAATAAATTCAACACATACCTTTGGAAACTATAAACATTTGATCTATGTAGGGGTAAAAAAACACTATCTCGTTAGAAGCGCGGGAAACGCAGATTTCTTTCTCTTTGTTTAAGTAAGGATTCTAAAAAAACTGGACAACTGTATTGCGATTTTGCAATAATAAGATTACCCCGCTGTTAAAAACAGAAGGCGCCGTTGCTTCAGCAGTTTAGCCAGTTTCGGTATATCCTCCTGACACCTAGTGACTTGGTTATTTACACCAACAGTGACAATTTGTTATAGCCCTAAGGAAAGGAAGGCACGAAGGATTTTTCATGATAGTTTCATAAAAGAAAAATGATTTATCTCATTATGTTTTAAGTTTGATGAGTGTACTCCAATTCCATGAGGAGAAATTAAAACTATATGATCGGTGTATATAGAACATTAGTTAAGGGAATCAAGTTAATGTTGTATAAAATACAAGAAAATCAAAATATAATCGTAGTAGTTATCTAGCAGAAATATGCCACCATAAAATTCAATTGTTTATGAAACAGTGAAATATACGACTATTTTTTTTGTTTATTGTTGATTCCTGATATGCATAAATTACTTTTTTTAGATTTTATCCAGTTTTCGCTATTTGCAATGTTTTCCCCTTTAATTTGACTGAACTCGGCGTGCAATCGTTAATACATCCTAAGATAAATGCATATACTGTATATTTACTAAAATCTAGCTTAAAACTAGTTTTGTTTTTTTTAATTCATTTTTTGAAATTTTACCCAATTTTCGCCATTTGCTATATTTGTGCAAACGTTAAAACATTCTAAAAAGAAATATATATCTTCACTAAAATTTAGCAGACAATGAGTATTTTCCTACAATTAATTCTTATAACTTTAACCAGTTTTCGCTATTTGCAATGTTCGTTTCCCTTTATTTAGAATACAATTCAGGTTTTATGCATCTAATCCAAAATATCCAAGTTGTAAATTTCTTTGTTCAAAGTATTAGTTGTAATTTTATTTAGTACATAGACTTTTAATACTTCAAATATTTTTTATTTGAAAAAAAAACAACACAAGTAAAACATATCTTACATTCTCAGATGTAGTCACTTTACGACCAATGCAAAACTCAAATAATACCTAGCTGTGTTTACCTGTATGATATTATTAATCATTGTTTTTAAGTATTTACGAAAAGACCGCAATTTTCAAGGTAGAAATTTGCCCTCAATGTTCATTCACTCCACTGAAATATTTTATTAATAATAAAACAATAACACACATTTTAAACAAAAATAGGCGCCTTGTTAAGAATTTAAAAAAAAACAAACAGCAAAAAACCATTTAAGTATTTATTTTTTAAAGGCGCAATTACCTTAATCAAGATTGCGTTCTTTGAACAAATCACAACAAACAAGTGCAAACGATGCCGACCAGAATGTAGGTCTTGCGTATCTAAGGACCAGTGTACAAGCTGTCTTGACGGCTTCTTCAAGAACGAAACCGCCGAGGACTGCCGGTATAAGTGCACAAACCATTGTGCCTCGTGCTGGTCAGGTGATGATTGCAAGTTGTGTCATACAGGTTATTATGGAAGAACATGTGAGAAACCATGTGAAGGGTGTAGGGAACACGGTTGCGATATAAAAACTGGATTATGCATTTGTGAAAAAGAACAGACCAGTAAAAGATGTGTTAGCGGAAAATTTGGCGATACTTGTGAACAAACGTGTCCAGTGAATTGTGTAGATTGTACAAGCGAATTATCTTGTGACGATTGCAAATCCGGATATTATGGCACCACTTGTGAACTTCGTTGTTCAGATGGATGTTTACGTGGCCAGTGCAGGAAAAGCGATGGTACATGCATACATGCAAAATGTCACACATTTTTCAATGGTGAGAAATGCGACATGTGCCCACCTGGCAGACATGGACACATGTGTAGTTCTAAATGCCCGACTAACTGTCAATCTTGCATGAACGAAACAAATTGTGATCAGTGTTTTCCTGGGTATTTTGGTAACGCATGCGAGAAGAGAGGTAAGTATAAAGTACTAGAACTTTCACAAAGACTTCCTTAGTGAAAAATATTGTTACTGCATATTCATCTCAAAACGACTGATCATTAGTGTATGCGATTTGTTACTCGGCCTTAAGGGCTTACTACACTCCTCCCCAGCACATTCATTGATAAAAAGAAAATTATCAAAATCTCAATAACGGCAAAATGCCGTTCAATGAAACTTTGCACAAATTAGTGTTACTAATGTATCTTTATTTTGCATATGGAAAGACAAGTTAGAAAAGTAAAGAAAAATAGCGAGATCTATAATTCCTTAAAATTCTATTTACATAAATTAACAAAAAACTCAGCAATACAAAACATGATTTTAAATTCCCACGTGAGTATAATGATACTGACAAGAAAGTTGTTTACTTTGTTAAGAGTTTTCAACTACTGAAAGAGAAATCAATGATAGTCATCCGTTTTCGCGACCAGGAAGCGACCAGGAAATTGAAGGTCAAACACACTTTTACTAATATCTCATAAAGTTTACATAAGTAAGTCACGAGGAAACAAAAAGAATTGTTGTCAGTATCATATTACTCATGTGGGCATTTAAAGGGAGATGTGCAGGGTCGAGCAGGTGTACTCGATAAAATCGTAAACAGATCGATCTATGTAACACTTACGTGTACTTTTACTAAACTCTACATTTCAAACCCTACAGGAGGAAATTTTACCATTTTACCGGACCTGAAAACAATCCGCTGAAGAAATCCCTATACAAAAATACATTCTATATTTAGCGATCATGTGAATGTCACGCGACGTCGATAGTCGGCAATGTACACCGAATACGTAACTTGGTTGAAGTGATCACGTGACAATCCCAAAAACCACCGCGGCTTTACGCGGGAAATACAAAAATAGCTAACCTATGCGCGTTTCATAGGATAGGCAACAACATTTATATATCTTTCTTTTTTTATAAAATATTGGTTTGAAATATTTCGGGTGTACATCAATATTTGAGCTTCAAATAATGATATTCAACTGATTAATAACCCTTTTCGCAAATCTGCCCCATTCATCAATCCTGCACATCTCCCTTTAAAATAATGATGTTTTATGTTGTTTAGTTTTTGTGAATTAGTAAATTGAAGTTTAGGGAATTTTTATATCTCGCTATTTTTCTTTACTGTTCTAACGTGTCTTACGATATGCAAAATAAAGATATATATGTAATAGTTTCATTGAATGGCATTATGCCGTTATTGAGGTTTGATTAATTTTCTTTTTATCGATGAACGTAATGGGGATGAGTGTAGTAAGCCCTTAACCCGAACATAGTTTCTATCAGCACTCTTGACTAGGGCAAGCAGTCCTTTCTCGTGCAAGATGCTGTCTGAAGGTTTGTTCGTAGGTTTCCTATCTCATTACTTGTACCTACGATGAATTTGTGTTCTTTCAGGAGCCCTTTAAATTTAATATTCGGCTGTTTGAAATAAATTATATTTCTCAAATAAAATGTATATCTTCTATGAGTCGCAAAGGAAGACCCAACTGTCTTTGTTTTAGATGTCCAATCTCAGGTTTTCTAATCTCTTCAGAAAAAAATATGGCACAAGTATAACATGCTTATTTTAAAATAAGTGCAACGTAGGAATTTCAGACATTAAAAGTAGGGACAACGAAGGAATTTCTTACTTTTCCCACACTCCATATGATAAAAACAAAATTTTCATTTGAGAAGAAAAATGACCACTGCGTATTTGCTTGTTTTCCAAGAATCAGATTAACAAGCTGTGCGAATTGTGGTTGGAAATGAAAATGTTTTGAACTTATTTGTGCATTTTGATATTTCTGGACATGAAATGAGTGTTTTAGCTGTTAGGTTTTAAGAGGTTCTTCTACATACAGATATTATATACGTATCTTATATAATCAATGTTATAATGTGTCAGGTGTCTTTTCATTGCTTAGAATAGGTAAAATACCCAGATGATTGTTTAATGAATAGCAAGTGGGTACAGCTGCAGGTTTTGGATACAAATCTTTTTACTACCCATACTGCAGAATTATTACTGAGACATTAATAATACGTTTTCAAATTTGTAAAGAACTAGATGGGTGGGTGTTCAGTTGAACACGTGTGTCGCCCTCTGGTACATTGTCAGAATAAACTTGATGCCTGTTGGAAACATGTCGAGCCAGTTGTGAAGACAGCAATGTTAAAGGATTTGGAAGCTTGGGTTACCCGCTTAACTGCCTCCGTACACAGAAACATTGCATTAGCCATAAGCATTTCGATTTGTTTATATAATTATCATTAGCGAAATATACCTTATAAAAACGTTGCCTGAAAATTTTTATGACAAGTGCTGTTTGCAACGAAAGCGCTCTTGGCTAGGCTAAGCTGAATACTAAAGCTCGTTGGCATTTTTTGTTTCCTGTATTTATATTTGTATAATTTATTACAGCAACTGCAGAACCAAATAGTAATATGTCAGTATTAGAGGTTGTCCTGATTGCTGTTGCGGTTGCAGTGGCTACTCTGCTTGTGATTGTGACTGCTCTCTGGATCTCTTTTAACCGGTACTGATATTATTAGTAGTACTATTGGTATTGATATTAGCATATGCAGAACATAAACAATGAATTAACTTCTGGTCTCTTGTATACATCCTTTTTACACTTTTAGCAAAAAATATTTTTAAAATATCCAAATTTATTTTAACAACTTAATTTATAAATAACATTATAACAATGGAATTTCACAAATTTACATTGCACGTAAAAATAAGTATAATTGCAAAAATTATACTAATCAATCATGAAAATGCAGTTTATGTAAAATGCTTTTGCATGTAATACGATACTTACATATTTATATGAAAAGGTATACAAACAGAGAGCCAATAGCACAAGCAGAACATGCAGACCCGGCAGGTAAGGAATATTTGTACCGAAATCCCGAATAGACATGAAGCGATCACCAGTGTATATATATCTAAGGATATTTTCTTTAAAAAAAGTGAAATATGCATATCAGAAATGGCCAGATCCAGAAGACACATCTCGATGGAAAATAATAATAATAATAATAATAATAATAATAATAATAATAATAATAATAATAATAATAATAATAACAATAATAAAAATCTCTATTTTAAGAAGGTAACTCAATAAGACATAATCTATGACAACAAATACAAACAAATACAATATTTGCAAGTATAAAAAGTTAGTCAAATGAAGAAATTGCTTATTTTCAATGAGGCCTTCTAAAATGGATAAACGAAAAACATATATTACAACATATAAAACATTCAAACTTAAAGACAGGCACAATTAATCATATACACTATAGGCAAATCTCGATTTCAAATATTGCATCGTGTAAAATTATGTGAAATACTATATATAAATACAAAAGTAATAACAATTTAAAGAGGTTGTATTTCAAACAAGTAAGTTTTTAAATGTTTTTTAATAAGTATATGGAAGAGACAGATCTAATTTGATAAGAGATATCATTCCATAAGCTCATACCTGTATAGCTGAAACTTTTTTAATTAAGTTAGTTTTACCTTTTAAGTGTTCAATATCAGTTCTTGAAGAAGATCGCAAGTTATACCAAGGGTTATTAGATACTTTTTCAAGGTTATTGATGTTTTTTGGAACCAAATTATGTATAGATTTGTAGACCAATAGTGCAGTGTGATATTTACATCTTGATTCAAAAGAAAGCCATTTTAGGCTATGAAAAAGATCTTTCGTAGGTGTGCGAACAGGTTTTTTAAGAATTATTCTTGCTGCTCTTTTTTGAATTTTGTATATTCTATTTAAGTCGCGAAGGTTACCGTTACTCCAAACAATACAACCATATTCAAAAGTAGATGCAATATATGCATTATAGAAGAGTTGTTTCATTTCCATTGTTAGAAAGAATGATATTCGTTTAAGTAAACATAATTTTTTCTCAAATTAACAACTTCTCAAGTTGAAAGTGTTTGGTATATATAGATTCAAATAATTAGATAGAGTATTGGATCTGAGTGCTTTGAATTTCACCACTACTGTTCACATGGAAATAGTTAAAATCAAGTATGAAAGAGAAGTCCAAATCATACTATACACCCCTCCAAATACCTCAGAACGCAGGATTTAACAAGATTTTCAAAATTTTCAGAGGAAACAGACGACCTCTAGATTAGTTAGGCATCTTACAAATTTATTTAGGCCTCTTACATATTTTATTTATCGAGAACCCTGGACATGTCCGAGAGGCTGATGTGTAAGCTCAGTTACAAATTATTGCTATTAAAAATATGACTCGCAGAGTTGAACCCCCCTTGCTTAAATCCTGGATCCGCCCCTGTCTTTGCATTACAGAAAAACTATTAAAACAAGGTTATCAGTATCACAAATTAAGGACAACCTTTTGCAAGTTTTATCGCCGATACCCAGATCTAATTCAGATGCAGTTTAAAATCACTGTTGCAACAAAGTATTTCACAGCCAGTTTTTTTATGGAGATTTAATTTATAAACTTAAGAAGATAAAAGGCAATGTTAATTTCTCCCGGTTACTCGTAAAAACCATCTGTAAATTTAATCAAAGCACTGAAAGTGCTGGAAGCCAGCGGAGCGTAAACATAATCAAAATAAAACAACCCAATAATGTGCAATGTAACAGGACTTCCAGTTTTATTCCAGCCATTGTAGATATATAATATCTGAACAGAATGAAAAAAATGAAATATGCATATCAGGAATGGCCACATCCAGCATAAGAAACTCCTATGGAAGACATGCCATATGCTTGCAAAAACCACTCATAATAAAACCGGTCAAAATATTTAACAAGATGGTCCATAGGACCCTAGGTCACTCACCTGTCAACAACTGCTCAAGAGTCAGTGGATGCAAATGCAATTGCCATGATAGCTTTCTTTGGCTCTTTCAATGGCCATAACTCTGGAATTAAATATGGAATCTAACCGGTTCAAGAAAGGAACCAAGATCTTATAGTAACTCAATTATTGTACAAGTCTGATTAATTCAAATAAAAATGAAGCTGCTTTTGTGCAGACAGGGTCTAAATAGTTTATTTTGGCACTTAACTCCGGAACCCATATTTCAATATGGCAATTTCAAGAAATGAACTAAGATCTCATGGTAATGGAAGTGAATATCAGATCAAAATTAAGACCACTAGAGTGCAGACAGCTTTTATTATACCTTGACCTAGTGACCTAGTTTTCAAGGTCACATGACCCAGTTTCGAAACTGACCTAGATATCATTGAGATAAACATTCTGACCAAGCTTGAAGAAGATCGGACCAAAATTAGGACCTCTCGACTGAGGACAAGGTTTTTCTATAATTTGACCTAGTGATCTAGTTTTCAAGGTCACATGACCCAATTTTTAATCCGACCTTGATATCATTGAGATAAACATTCTGATTGAAGAAGATCGGATAAAAATAAGGCAGCTAGAGGGCTGACGATTATTGTGAATGGACGCAGGACAAATGGTGATTACAAAAGTACACCCTGTCATTATTTGACAGATGAGCTAAAAAGTAATTTTAGGAGAACTACTGAAATAAATAAAAAAAGGAACATAAAAGCAACCGAACAGGACAAATACAAAAATATTACAGGCCAAGTTTGGTCAAGCAATATCAGGATCAAAATGCATCACTGTCTAGAATGCCTAGCCATGGTTGTAATGCAACTCAATATTCACACAAGTACCAATTTTGATTCATTCCAAACAGTGGAGTGCATGTCAGGATGCTTAACAGTAGTTGAACTTGATGATGGTAATATAATTTTATATCCATTCTTTATAGCAATACATCACAACTTAGGGCAATGCCAATGCCTTATAAATTTCATTTAGTAAATGAAAGAAAAAAAATGAAATATGCATATCAGGAATGGCCACATTCAGCATACACAGCCTCCCCACACAGCCAAAAAGTAGAGAGGAAAAGAGAGCATGGTATTACAAAAATCAGTTTCAAAATGGAGGCCACAAACAAATAACGGAAGTGAGAACCGGAGGGGTTACCGCCTTGGAACGGTCAGTGGCAAAACAAATTGCCACTGGGGGTTTAAACCAGGTTCTAGGGTGCACCAACCTCACACTTGCCCCAACAGGTTCTCGTATCACAAAACAAGTACAAATTGTCTTGGTGAAATAACTCCAACCCACTCATCAGCTCAACAATGTTGCATGCAAAAGCATACAAACATATAAACATAAGAATTTAATAGCATTGCAAAGCCAAAGGGCGGGTACTCAATGATCTTACAGAGACCAGAGCACCTGGAGTAAAATCAGCAAGAACACGATGACAGGGATAAAAGCAACAAATCGAGCTTCTAGGTTCTTTTTAGAAAAGATTTCCCCATAAACTTTCATAAACTCTTAAACCCCTGCCACCGTCGTGCAACCAAAGAGGTAAGCATAATGATCAACTGTAGATGGGTTAATCACCAGGCCTGCAGAGCGCTGTAAAACATCATGTTGGTAACCTTTCTTTTTAAATTTACAGATGGTTTTTACGAATAACCGGGAGAAATTAACATCGCCTTTTATCTTCTTAAGTTTATAAATTAAATCTCCATAAAAAACTGGCTGTGAAATACCTTGTTGCAATAGTGATTTTAAACTGCACCTGTATTTATGAATTAGATCTGGATATCGGCGATAAAACTTGCAAAAGGTTTTCCTTAATTTGTGATACCTATAACCTTGTTTTAAAAGTTTTTCTGTAATGCAAAGATTACGTTCATTGAAATCATTCACATCGTTGCAAGCTCTTGAAAAGCGAACAAGCTGTGAGATATAAACCCCGTAAGAAGTCGCACGAGGAACATCGCCGTCTAGAAACGGAAAGAGGCACAACAAATGTTTTGTGCCAATAAAAGTATGAAAATTGTTGGGTTAACAAAATTATATTTATTTCTTATATTATTATAACTTATTTCTTTTCTTTGTATTTCTCTTTTATTAATTACACTTTCAAAGTAATTACACATGGACCCTGTGAAAGGCTATTTGATCTTGGTTTTATGTATAATAATGTGTAACAGGGAGTCAGCATTATGTTAATGTAATCATATTTTAATGAAGTGTCCAACCTAATAAATCAGATAAAGGGGCTCTTTATATTCATTTCATTAGTACAGCCCTTAACAGACACTCTTTCCCCCACTGTTATCTGTCAACTCTATTTAGACTTTTTTAATGCATGTAAGGCATCCATCTGATCTGAATCCACACACTTTGAATCTTGATCCAGTGATTTCAATCGATAAAGATTCTTGCATCTTAATGCAAACAAATGTGATTTTTTCCACTTTTGACCCCACCTAATTTTGAGCTTGTGGTGATTTTGATGCACAAAATTTTTATAGAAGTGGTTTTCTTTTGCAAGAATGAGGATAAGTATTGAGGAAATTGCATTTTAATATGAAGTTAACACTTACTTAACTCTTGCAAATTAATTATAAGTAATACATGTGTAAGTATCACTTAATACAAGATATGACTTGTGAAGATCAGGTTTTGACCCATTGAAAATTCTCAACAGGGGTCAAATAACCCCTGGTTTTCAAAAGCAACTGAAATCCCTGCTTGATCAGAAAGTACATGTACTTAAAAGATCTAAACATGAACAGACTCTGACCAGCCTCAACTGATATGCAAGTTGATATGGTATAACCTTGTCACACATGAAATAAAAGCTGTATCCATGTTGGTCCCTTAATACTGACTTATGCATAATAATTTATGTCTACTTACATGAAAAAGGTAGACATAAAACATGTAATACTTGTGTTTTGCACAGAAAATCCATTTCTAACTTAAACCCTTAACACTAAGCACCTCAAGTTTATGGCATGGTCAGTTAGAATTAGATCACCCTGCATCTCTGTGCTGTTTGATCAGGATCTGCACTGTTCAATTTTTGATTCAAAAGGTTATTTCTAAACAAGATGTGACCAATGTAAGTCCTGATCAGATGGCACAAATATTAAGTCTGATCCGGATCTACACCAGATGCAAATGCGATAAAACTTTCATAAAAGGCATATATATGGCAGAAAGGGGCTGTATATCAATCATTTTTATTTATGCTCTTAGAATGACATGAACAATCTTTCTTAATGAATATTATCATCTTCAACTAAAATCTATTTCAAAAATTACTCTACTTCATAAAGTTGTTTCAGTTATTAACTAAGTTAATGCAGATAATATATTCCTAGTCAGAAGTTAAAACACTTTATATGCCATTTAACTCAAAAATTATTTTATTAGAAGATATAATTCAGGGACACTGGATGCAGATTTCTTGCATTTTGATGCAAGCATATTTATTTATTTTTCAAATTTACCCCCCCCACCATTTTGAGTTTGTGGTTGATGATGTTGGAGAATTAAAAGTGGTCATTTTTTGCAATAATAGTGATTAATATTGTGCACATGTCTATTGCATTTTAACCCTTTACTTTTGGCTGATTGTGAATCCACTAAAATGAGATGAAAATGACTTTTCAGATTTAGCACATAGAGGAACCCCTGGTTAAGAATTATATTTTCTTTTAAATATGTTTTTTTCTTCACAAATTTATCACAACCAATGAGCCGGCGACTGTTCTTTGCTTGTTTAAAGAGTCTTTTAAGCAGAGATTTCAATAGCTTTTGAAAACCAGGGGTTGTTTGACCCCTGATGAGATTTTTTAAGGGGTCATAATCAAATAGTTTCTAGTCATATCTTGTGTTGATTGAACTTAAACTACGTGTTTTTACTTCATTTAAATATACAGTCCACACTCATTGTGTCGAACTCGCCGGGACTGTCGATTTTAATTCGAGTTATCCGAAGTTCGACACATCCGAATTGACGCCAATGAACGTATAGTATACCGTATATGCTTCTTATCTATCATGAATATGCGTGTGTATGTCTAAATTATATCAACATAACATCCCAATGCATTATTCTAATAACATTTAAACCAAACATTGTTTGTATATATCAAAACAAAACAATGAAACAAATTATGAAATTGATTTTATTTATTACATGTACATAAACATAGGCTAAGTATCATTGTCATCATAAAATTAAATAATCAATGTTCTCGCGCTTGACCTCCATGATTGCTGCATACCTTGTTTCATAATCTTTATCTTTGAGCGTTCTTTTTGTGCCTCTTTTTGTTGAGGAGAATTGACTACATTTGGATCAGTCATTTTTGCATGTGTTTTCGTAAAGGGATGCTTGCATATTTTAAGGGCACGATGGTCGTAATTAATCGCTGTTTGTCTTTAATTGCCATTAAAAATATCTAAATGCATAAATGCATTAATTGAGTGAACATTTTACAAAACACACAATCATTATTGATTATTAAATAATCATGACAGTTTGCCTACCTGACAAGCTATCACTTTGATGATAACACGCGCATTGTTCGACCGCTTCGATTTTCAAACTTCGACTTATCCGATGTCTTTACATAGGATAATTGAGCCGGCGGGTTTAAAATTTAGTTCGACTTATCAAAACATTGTTTAAGTCGAATTCGACTTAAACGGCGTAATATTATATGTAAAAAGAACAAATTTTGACGGGACCGAGAAATTAATTCGAGATAACCGATGTTTCGACTTAAGCGAGTTTGACACAACGAGTGTGGACTGTAATTATGTTCAGTGGTCAAATAAGTATAAACTTCATAATTAAAATGCAATAGACACAATACATTGCATTTATCTTTATTCTTGCAAAAATTTGACCATGTTTCCTAGATTCTCATGAATCAAAATGATCCCAAGCTCAGAATAAGATGGGGTCAAATGTGGAAAAACACTTATTTGCTTACATCAAAATGCAAGAATCTGCATACAGATCTATTGATAATTAAAACCCCTGAGGTGGGAAATCAAGTCAGTGGTTAATTTGCAAGTTTATTCTACACTGATTGTCAAAAATTTGTCTTGTAACTGAGATTGTTACCTTGCGGAAACTAGGTAATTTAAAAATTAAAAATACCGGTTTCCCTATGTGGTCTTTGATACATGTAAATGAAATAAATTTTAACAATTTTTGAGCAACAAAAGCTTTTCCAAAATTAAAGATGCTGCATTATTTGATTTCATATGGGACCTGCTAAATATAAATATCTCTGGGCGGTCTTAAAGCTTGGCCATTTGTCTCTGACTGCAGGCCTTATACTTTATAGTCTGCATGTCCCGTCTGTTTAGTTCATTAATCTGGGCCAAATCACCTGGCCATATCGTCTGTATATCATTGAAACTTAGGAAGCTAATTTCAGTTTCTTGCAAACTAATACAACTGTTTACCTTGTAAAGACCTGTAAACCTGGGTGGTGTAACTGCCGGTGTGATACAGAATTTTGTTTTCCAAAGTGCTTGAAGTCGAAGTGTCTATCTTTACATCCTCACCAGAAAATGTAAACAATAATCAGATGTGTGTTCATCTGTTCATGCAGCTGATTTATACAAATCATCAAATGCAAAATATGCCACACTTTTAAAGTAAAGTTGATTGCACATTTATGCATACAATGACTGCACACATGCAATTTTTGGGATACAGTTGAAGCAGTTTCAAAACTCTTCCTGACCTTTCGGTAATTACACATTGTCTGTAATAAAAAATTTTGTCGATGTCTGTGTTTATTTGTAATGCTTCCAGGATTTCGCGTACTATCTCCCATGGTAATTCGTAAAAACACATTTGGCATCATTTTCATGATTTTCACAATTAAAATTCGCACAAAACATTAGCAAGACAGCCTAAAGGGCGCTCTATTTGTTGAAACAAAATCTTCGAAAATGTTCAATGTTTTAGGTAAACACAATCGAGGGGAAATCACTGGAGGTGTGTGTAGTTTGGGCTAAACCCCGTACGCGTTACGTAACAAAACGTAAAACTATCGACACGTTATATATTTTGAATAAAGCAAATATACACCCCTCAAAATACTGAAATACTTCAAAATTTTTGCACCGTGTCTGCGTTCAGAATATGCGTTGAACGCGTTCAGAATATGAGAATATTGCCATTTGACGTGCATAGAATCCCCGAAAACAACCGAATACCCGAAAAAGACCGAATCACACCGAAAAAGGAACCGAATGTGATTAAAAATTGAATTTATACATAACTTATACATTAGCATTTATTTTAAAAGTGGTATTTGGTACAAAAATAATGTTTTTCGGTTCATTTTTCGGTCTTTTTCGGAGTTTTCGATTGTATTCAGTCTTAGTTGGTGTTTTGGTCGTTTTCGGTGATTCTATTCACCCGCCATTTGACGTCATTGTGATTGTCTTACATATACGCAGTTTATTTGATCATATATATCGATAATATCGGTACGCCTTTGTTGCTTTCATTGAGTAAGCGTTTTATTGATTATTCTTTAAAAGCAATCAATTTAAATGATCGTTAACAACCGATTTTCTATGATTGCTTTTGGAACTCTTTTCTGACATCTACCGGAAGCTGTACTTCGACTTTTTCATTTGAGCGCACCTGCTGAAAGGTCTGTGATTTCGGATCTCCATTTCTATAGCCAACAGTAAACCGCTGGCTAAAAAGAAAGGCTACCAACATGATATTTTACAGCGCTCTGCAGGCCTGGTGATTAACCATCTACAGTTGATCATTATGCTTACCTCTTTGGTTGCACGACGGTGGCAGGGATTTAAGAGTTTATGAAGGTTTATAGGAAATCTTTTCTTAAAAAGAACCTAGAAGCTCGATTTGTTTCTTTTATCCCTGTCATCGTGTTCTTGCTGATTTTACTCCAGGTGCTCTGGTCTCGGTAAAACCATTCAGTACCCGCCCTTTGGCTTTGCAATGCTTTTAGCTTCTTTTAGCTTCTTTTGTTTTATTAGTTTGTGTGCTTTTCCATGCAACATTTTTGAGCCGATGGTTCGGTTGGAGTTATTTCCACCAGGACAACTTGTACTTGTTTTGTGATACGAGAACCTGTTGGGGCAAGTGTGAGGTTGGTGCACCCTAGAACCTAGTTTAAACCCCCAGTGGCAATTTGTTTTGCCACTGACCGACCGTTCCAAGGCGGTATTCCCAAAGGTTCTCTTTTTTGTTAGTTGTTTGTGGCGTCCTATTTGAGTTGACATACCTGTAACAAACATGCTCTTTCTCTCTTCCTCTCTTCTTTTTCGCTGCGTGGAAAGGCTGTGTTTTGGGAGTGTGGCGATTCCTGATTTTCATATATTACTTTTTCAGTAACCATTGGAGGTAGTGCTTTGAAACTTAACAAAGTTGTCTTTCATCAAAGTAGCAATTATCAGGATAAGTTTCATAACTCTGTGTATGGGTATTTTGTAATAGTAAACGCCCTTATTCACAAATAATTTTCATTTTTAAGCTCTCCTTTTCACAGTTACCGTTCAACTTAGAGCTTTGAAAGTGGACAAGTGTTCACCTTTATATTGCTGAGTTATGTGTCTGAGAAAAATGTCAAGGTGACACTTTGAGTTGAAAGATAAAACTTTGTACAAATTTGTGGGGCATTACTTTGCAACCACATCCACATTTTACATTTACCTAAATGTAATCGATTAACAGGTATAAGAACCATCACCCTACAAAAATTTCTTCAGAGGTGGGATGTTTCAGGATGGGTGGTAGTACCCACTCTCCTAACAAAAATAACAGTTTTATTTCTATAATTACTTAACTAAAACGTACACACATTTCTTCAGGGTGGTGTGGGTCAGGGGCACCGCCCCCTACCAAATCAACCAGTATTTTAAAATACTTTTTATAATAAAGTGCCGTTCTTATATAAGGCTTGGTAATAAAATAAGACGTAATAATAAAATCTTCAGATGAGGGAAAGGGGTTGTTCTATTTAAAAAGAAGTGTTGATGGGCTTAGTTAAAAACTCTTACGTGGTGGGGCAGGATAGGGGGCGGGTATTTGACTGACAAAAAATTATTCAGGGTTGGTGTAGGTTATGGAGGGTGGGGAGGTACCACCACAGAAGAATCGTCTTTTTTACTTTGGAAAATGGGGAATCACATTTTTAACAGTTATATTTCTTTTAATCATAAATTCAAAATGACAGACTTTTCTTCTGTGGTGGTGATATCCCAAGCCCCTCCTCTTTCCCCCACAACAATAAACCACAACTTTTTTTATTTTTTTATTTTATTACTAAGACCAACAAAAAGTTTCTTTCAGTTTTATATCGTTAGAACTAGTGTTACCACCCGATAACCATAGTTATTGGTGGAAACCCTAGATATCGGCCGATAACCAGTTATGGTCAATAACTATGGATATCGGACCAATCACTTTTGATATGGCCGAAAAGTATAGTCCCCGACCGAAAACCATAATTCTCGACGTTAACCGTGGTAAACGGACAATATCTAGCTTTTTACCAATCAACATTCATATCGGAATTATTGTGCAGTTGGCAAAACTCTAGATATAAATCAATATCTTAGGTTATCATCTTGCCATTGTTACTGTTTGGGATGCGGTTTGCCAAAAATACCGATAACCATAGATATTGACGATAACTAGGGTTACCGGCCAGTAACCATGATAGTTATTGGTGAAAACTAAAGTTCTTAATCAATAATCACAGTTTTCGTCCAAATCTGTTGCACAATCATTCCGATATTCATGGTTATTAGTGAAAACCATAGATATTGCCCGTTAACCACGAGTAACGCCGAGAACTATGGTTTTCGGTAGGTAACTAAAGTTTACGGCGATATCCATAGTTATTGGTCTGATAGCTATAGTTATTGAAAATAACTATGGTTATCGCCCGATATCTAAGGTTTTCACCAGTAACCATAGATACTGGGCGGCAACCCTAGTTATCGTAAATAACGTTAGTTATCGGGCCGATATCTATAGTTATTGGTCGATAACCACGGATATCGGATTAATTGTCAATCCGCTTGCCATATTTCATCAGGGGTGGAGTGTGTGGTAGTATCCCCTATCTCAACACCCAAGAATAAATGAAACAAATATTGTTTTACATGTTTATTACTTCGTCTTCAGGAATGGGATGATCCCCGCCACCCCCACCCTCCCCCTCTCCCCCGCAACCAACAAAAAGATTTTTTTTACTTGTTCATTTCTTTTACTTATAAACTTAAACAAACAAAAGTTTCTTCATGGGGGGTCAGGGTTGATAACTAGGGTTACCGCCCAGTGTCTATGGTTATTGGTGAAAACCCTACATACTGGGCACAATAGTTATTGTCAATAACTATGGTTACCAGACCAATAACAATAGATATTGCCGAAAACTATAGTTACCAACCGAAAATCATAGTTCTCGGCGTTAACCGTGGTTAACGGGCAATATCTAGGGTTAACACCAAAAACTATGAAAATCGGAATTATTGTGTAACAGATATAGACGAAAACTATGGTTATTAACTGAGAACTTGGGTTTTCACCAATAACTATGGTTACTGGCCGCTAACCCTAGTTATCGTCAATAACTATGGTTATCGGACCGATATCCATAGTTTTTGGTCGATAACTATAGATATTGGATTGTTTTGGAAAACCGCATAACAAACAGTCACAATGGCAAGACGATAGCCTAGGATATTGATTTATATCTAGGGTTTTGAGCCAATTGCACAATAAACTCGATATCCATAGTTATTGGTAAAAACCCCTAGATATTGCCCATTAACCACGGTTTTCGATCGATAACTATAGATATCGGCCGATATCTAGAGTTTTCACCAATAACTATGGTTATCGAGCGGTAACCTTAGTTATAGTCAATAACTATGGTTATCAGTTCGATATCTATAGTTATTGGTCGATAACCATGGATATCGGATTAATTGTGTAAACCGCTCGCCATATACAGTTATCACTTTTATTAACTTTTTACAATTATATTGTGGCAGAAAATCTATATACTTGATACGTTTAAAATCGTGTTTGAATAATTTATAAATATTGGTATTTGTTGTCCTCGTTTAACTGTTTTAAATATTTGTATAGGTAATGATGTGTTATTTTTTAGAAGCATTATTGATAATTCGCCAATATTTTTCGGATTTGCATTTTTAAGCTTTCGAAGGTTTTCAATTTTAAGGTATCGCAAACATTGGAAATGGCGAAAACAGGCTAAAATTTCCAAAAAAAAAATGAATTTTGGGGGAAATACTTATTGCCACCTAGATTTTAGTAAATAAATGTATTTAGCTATGGATGTAGTAAATGTTTGCAAGCTCAGTTTAGTCTAATTCATGTTCAAATTTCTACTTTCGGTTTGAACCAGGAAGTAAGTTTTCCTTGAATTTCTTGAAAACCCTCACATTATTTTGACGAATTGGCACTAAACATTGTAGACCAGCATATACTTATTTCAGGTATGAGTTGCTTTGGTATATTGTTCATGATTTTCAGAGTTCTCATGCAAACAGTTTTTCTTTTGTTTTAGTATGTGCTTGGTAATTAGAACACAAATTAGACTAAATTGAGCTTGCAAACATTTACTACATCCATACCTTAATACATTTCTTTACTTAAATCTATGTGGCAATAAGTATTTCACCCAAAATTGATTTTTGAAATTTTAGCTAGTTATCGCCATTTGCAATGTTTGCGACCTCTTAACATCGTTATATTTATTGTGAGATTTTCTTCATATACTTTTATATTGTTTACATATATCTTCCAGTCAATTTTTAATGTACGTATTTTATTTTTATTGTATATTGTTCTAATTCTATGATACTGATTTCTCATATTCCGACAGTTTTGGGTTTGACCATTCTTGTTTAAATTTGCGTCTGTGTTTAAATGTCGTTTTATGCACAGTGCCAAATGATTCTCTAGAGCATTTTTCAAATATGCACGAAATGTCGTCGCATATCTCATTTTCCGCCGAGATACTGTAATTATTATCTGCAAGCATATTCAGGGCGGGTAATCAAACTGCACCTTACCATGCATTTTGTAAACAAAAGCCCGCCATCTTGGATGAAAATTGGTAAGTTTTTACTTTTACTCATTTAATAAATAACTCGTAAAATTGAGACATACCTAGGAACCTGCTACACATTTTTAGCTCGACTATTCGAAGAATAGGGGAGCTATCCTACTCGCCCCGGTGTCGGCGTCGGCGTCGGCGTTCCCGTCGGCGTCCGTTAAACAAAATATGCACTTTGGTACATAACTTGAAAACTACTTAAGATATCAACTTGAAACTTGGAATATATATTCACCATCAAATTCTACATCATTACCAACAACACCCATAACTCTACTACAAATATTTTTCAAGTTATGCCTCTTTTTCACTTAAATTTTGCGTTAAGGAAAATATGCAATTTGGTCCATAACTTATAAACTACTTGAGATATCAACTGAAAACTTGGAATATATATTCACCATCAAATTCTACATATTTACCAACAAGACCCATAACTCTGCTGTCAATATATTTCAAGTTATGCCCCTTTTTTCTTATATTTTGTGTTAAGCAAAATATGCATTTTGCCCATAACTTTAAAACTACTTGAGATATTGCCTTGAAACTTGAAATATATTTTCACCATCAAAATCTACATCATTTCCAACAAGACCCATAACCCTGCTTCCCATATTTTTAAAATTATGCCCCTTTTTCACTAACATTTTGTGTTAAGAAAAATATACACTTGGCCCTTAACTTCGTTATGAATGGAGGGATTTCAAAATGACTTGGCACAAATGTTCACCATGACAACGCGGTGTGTCCACACATTACCTATGCCTGTAGATCCAAGGTCAAGGTCACTGTTACTAAAAATAGAATTTTCTTGTCCAGGCTGTAACTTCGTTATGAATAGAGGGATTTCAAAATAACTTGACACAAATGTTCATCATGACAGGGCGGTGTGTCGCGTACCATGCCCATGCCTGTAGGTCAAAGGTCAAGGTCACTGTTACTAAAAATAGAATTCTCTTGTCCAGGCTGTTCCTTTTTTATGAATGGAGGGATTTCAAAATAACTTTGCACAAATGTTCACTATGACAAGGCAGTGTGTCCGCACAATACCCAAGCCTGAAGGTCCAAGGTCAAGGTCACCGTTACTAAAATAGAATTTTCTTGTCCGGGCTGTAACTTCATTATAAATGTAGGGATTTCAATATAACTTGGCACAAATGTTCACCATGACAGGGCAGTGTATCGCGTACCATGCTTATGCCTGTAGGTCAAGGTCACTGTTACTAAAAATAGAATTCTCTTGTCCGGGCTGTAACTTCGTTAGGAATTGAGTGATTTCAAAATTAACTTGACACAAATGTTCATCATGACAAGGTGGTGTGTCCTGTACCATGCCCGTGCCTGTAGGTCAAAGGTCAAGGTCACTGTTACTAAAATAGAAATTTCTTGTCAGGGTTGTAACTACGTTAGGAATAGAAAAGCAACATATGCATATCAGGAATCGCCACACTCAAAAAACACAGCCTCCCCACGCAGCGAAAAAGAAGAGAGGAAGAGAGAGAGAGAGCGCATGTTTTATATATGTATGTCAATTCAAATAGGACGCCACAAACAATTAATAAACAAGAGAACCTTTGGGGATACCGCCTTGGAACGGTCAGTGGCAAAACAAATTGCCACTGGGGGTTTAAACCAGGTTCTAGGGTGCACCAACCTCACACTTGCCCCAACAGGTTCTCGTATCACAAAACAAGTACAAATTGTCTTGGTGAAATAACTCCAACCCACCCATCAGCTCAACAATGTTGCATGCAAAAGCATACAAACATATAAACATAAGAATTTAATAGCATTGCAAAGCCAAAGGGCGGGTACTCAATGATCTTTCCGAGACCAGAGCACCTGGAGTAAAATCAGCAAGAACACGATGACAGGGATAAAAGAAACAAATCGAGCTTTTAGGTTCTTTTAAGAAAAGATTTCCCCATAAACTTTCATAAACTCTTACACCCCTGCCACCGTCGTGCAACCAAAGAGGTAAGCATAATGATCAACTGTAGATGGGTTAATCACCAGGCCTGCAGAGCGCTGTAAAATATCATGTTGGTAACCTTTCTTTTTAAATTTACAGATGGTTTTTACGAATAACCGGGAGAAATTAACATCGCCTTTTATCTTCTTAAGTTTATAAATTAAATCTCCATAAAAAACTGGCTGTGAAATTCCTTGTTGCAATAGTGATTTTAAACTGCAGCTGTATTTATGAATTAGATCTGGATATCGGCGATAAAACTTGCAAAAGGTTTTCCTTAATTTGTGATACCGATAACCTTGTTTTAAAAGTTTTTCTGTAATGCAAAGATTACGTTCATTGAAATCATTCACATCGTTGCAAGCTCTTGAAAAGCGAACAAGCTGTGAGATATAAACCCCGTAAGAAGTTGCACGAGGAACATCGCCGTCTAGAAACGGAAAATTTACTATATTAAAATTAAAATCATCTCTTTTATCATAAATTTTAGTAGTGACGTAACCGTTTTCGATGGATAGATTTAAATCAAGGAAGTTTGCTTGCTTTTCTGAAGTGTTCGCTTTGTTAAGCTGTAGTTCTTTAGGATAAATCTTATTAACCAGTGATGGAAAATGGTTATTATCTATATTTAATAAATCATCAAGGTACCTCGAGGTGTTGTTTAAAGCTGTAATAATATCATCTTGATGTTCGGTAGAAAGAGATAACATGAAATCTCTTTCATAACAGTATAAAAACAGATCAGCAACAAGGGGTGCACAATTAGTACCCATTGGAATGCCTATTACTTGTTTATAAATAGAGGTACCAAATCTCAAATAAATATTATCCAATAAAAATGTGAGCGCCTGGATAAGGTCTTGACAGGTCCATGAAGTATAATTATCATAAGAACCATCTGTAAAGAATGCCCTATGTTCATTACAAGCAATAAATGTTTTATTTTCTCTAGCAAAAGTGGTTAGCTTGTCTCTTATTAAATTATGAGGGAGAGAAGTATACAAGGTAGAAAAATCATATGTAGACAAACAGAACGCCTGAAAATTATTTGATTTAAGTTTCTTCAAAACGTCATTTGAATTTTTTATAGACCAAAATAAATTTTTGCCAGTAGTTTCAAAAACTTTTTCGCAATACCTAATTACATGTTCTTTTATAGCTGTAAGACAAGATGTTAAGAGCACGGATAACTTTGTTGAAGTACAAGAACTAGAGTTAGCGATAAATCATGCTTTGTACGGTGTTTTGTGCATTTTAGGCAACCAATACATAGTAGGTACTTTGTCTTGTTTAGGCTCAACACTGATTCTAAATTTTGTAATTTGTAGAGTGTGTGAAGTAACAATATCACTCTCAGATGAAGAAGTCAGTGTATAAGCATTAGTGCTATTAAGCTCTTCAGTTTGAACATTAATATAGTGTATACGTCACACTATAATAACATTATTTGAAGCCTTATCAGCAGGTTTTAAAACAAATTTGTTGTGAAAATCTTGAATACCTTTTTTCAAATGACGAAAGTTAAAACGAGGTCGAGGTGGTAGTAAAGCTATGTTTCTTTTATAGAAGGATATACGAGTGTCAATTATTTTGAATATTTGTTTTTTCCAGTTTGAAAGAGCATTAGGCTCAGCATGTTCTCGTTTACACCATTTATTGCAAAAAGAGTTTAAAGACTCTGCAATTTCCGCACGACAGGTATTAAAGTCGATGTCCGATGGAATTCTGTATTTTGGACCTTTTGAAATTAAATTGCGGATTCTAAAGTCTTTGATAACATTTAGATCCCCTGTAACGATATGACCGGCAGGTTGATAGCAAAATTTTGAATTAGAACAGTCTCAAGATAATGGTGTGTTTTCAACAATTTGTAAATCCGAGGTTATTTTGTTGTAATTGAAAATTGTGTTTCTAATAGGCTTGTTATATTTATAACAAACGATGGGTGTTTCAGTATTCTTGAAATAATTAGGTATAGCCGATTCAACAGTTTTATCTTTAAATATACTTGGAAGGTCAATAAAATCTATGCCTTTATTTAAAAATGAAATTTTAAGGAAATGTCTTTGGTGATCAGATTCCAAGTCAATATGTGGTCTTAGAACATGCCGAGTGTAACACTGAGTAAGGCTTGCAACCTCATAAAGTGGATGAGTTCTAATAACAATATCATCGGCTTCCTTATCCACTTTTTGTAAACTTGAAATAGAAAGAGAAGCTAAACGCGACAGCATAGCATGTCTTCCAGAATGTTTTAAAATATTTTGAAGGTCATGAATAGAACAATGAACACGTGATTTTCTTTTGATGTTACCATTAGTCCTTATCCCATGTGACCTCGATTTTCGTTTTCGTATTTGAAGCAATCCAAAAATGTTAAAATCAGGGTTTTTTTAAATGTTGCCTTCTTGATAAATATTATCATTTAAACCAAGTGGATAAGGAGTTTGTAGTTTTTTTATCCAATTATCTTCTGAAACAAGTCTTGCTCTAATTTTAAGTGCTCTTGAAGCACTGTTATCAAATATAATTTTTTCCACAGGTTGAATACTAACGTGTTTTAAAGTGTGGCCTGATTGTTTAAAATGTTTATATAAATATGTATTGATTTTATTATTGTTTCGTATTTTAGAACAGTGCTGACTAAAACGTGTTTTCAAAGGGCGTCCCGTCTGTCCTACATATTGAATGCCACAATTTAAAGCGTTTCAAGTTAAAACATAAATTATATTATCTGTTTGTCAATCAATATCTGAATTAATATTTACTGAAAAAGTTCTTCCATTAACAGTTGATTTTATAGTCGAGCTACATTTTAAAAAACTACAGCACCTACACCTCTTTAAATTACACTTGTATATAAAAGGATACGATCTGCGTCTTCCGTCGTTAAGTTTTATAGGCGTGGAAATGTTATATTTTTTAAGAATATGAGATTTGATAGGTGACAATTTTATTTTTAAATTATTTTTAAATAAATGTGTACATTGTGCACTTTGCAAACCGGTCACATTGACGGAAGTTGCCGAAGATAAATTTATTGGAGATAAACAAATTGACGGTTGCATGTATTTGAAAGTATTTAATTTAGCCGGAATATGGACAGAAGACGCAGAAGATAGCCTGGGAGTTAAAATGTTTCCTTTTATTTTAAACGCCATGATTATTTTGTTTGAAAAAAATACCATTATATGATTAGCGAAATAACTAGAGTAATTTCAAAATAACTTGGCAGAAATGTTCACCATGACAAGATGGTGAGTCGTGTACCATGACCCAGCCTGTAGGTCCAAGGTCAAGGTCACTGTTACTAAAAATAGAACTTTCTTGTCCAGGCTATAACTTTATTTTGAATTGAGGGTTTTCAAAATAACTTGGCACAAATGTTCACCATGACAAGGCGGTGTGTTGCGTACATTACCCATGCCTGTAAGACCAAGGTCAAGGTCACAGTCACTAAAACTTGAATTTACTTTTTCTGGCTATAACTTCTTTATGAATGAAGGGATTTCAAAATAACTTGGCACACATGTTCACTATGACGTTGCATTGTTACCACCAACTTGTTCACAGACATTTCCATAATGAGAAGACAACAGTGCCACAAATACAAATAATTTACTTGATCTTCAAGTTGATGCATATTCTTATAATTACTCAAACATCACTGTCTTTGAAATGCTATTATTCCCATCATTGCACTTGAGTGTCTGAAAACGATGCATAGCGGGGGCATCCGTGTCCTATGGACACATTTCTAGTTTCACTTATATTTTCACTTAAGTGCACTTCATCGAAACTTTGCAAATTCTTAAAGTATCAACTTCAAACTTCCATTATATTTTCATTTCAGTTCTTTTTCTGTTACATTACTGAAGTGATTGATATTTGACTAAAAGTAAATGTCTCTAATAAAAAATTACTAACATGTTTTCTAACAAATTCAGAAATATTTCATAGTTATTCCCCTATTCAGTTTAATATTTATGGTACATTAAGGAATTATTTCTGTTATTTGAAATGAATTTCTCCCTTACCATTCACTTGTTAATATTTTTCCTGATTGCACAATTGAATGTATGGCCATAGTTGTTATTGTTTTAATCTTCAAATTGCATTTGTTTCAAATGATTCAAATAGTCGAGCATGCTGACAGCTCTTGTTCCGAATCTTTTGGGACCTAGATGGAATATAAACTCTTAGTGGAACACAAGTTACCTCGGTCATGGAAACTGAATCGGCGAGAAATGAGCAAGAATTTTTAGGTTAAAATGCAGGGAAATTTGTCATTTTGTATGTTTTTCGCCAAGAAAGGTAGTTTTGTCTGTAATCACACGAAAAATTGAATTCCATTTTAAATTTCATGTCCCAAGACAATTTTTTTTTTGTCAAAGAAAACACTATTTCGCAGAAAAATGTGCAAATATCCCTTATGGTAAAGTGCAGTTCTGAAAAACAAATGATAAAGTGCAGTTGACTTTTTTCCTCAACTAAACATAAAACATCGCCGTCGTATTTCCCTGACTTATATGACCATATAAACACATGTCCGACACGTAATCAATTAAAGAAATAAAATGTAGCATTTGGGAGACTCCTCAATATCAAATTCCGGCTTAAAACATGTATTGTTTTGATCCGCTCCTCTGAACTTTCGCTTGTTCAGTTGTCACCGGCCAACGAAAAACTCCCGGCCTGCGTATTTTTATTGAATTCTTTTAGCTGGTACAAAAACATAGGTTGTGTAAAAATAAAAAAGTAATATTGGCAGTGAAACAGCTTTTGCTTTTACGGCCGGTGCCTGATTGTAAAGATATTCTTAATTAAACTTAACCATTATAGATATTTAGGAGACTTTTTACTACTTTCATTCACTAAAATATTTTTTGAAATTTCATTCCAGTGCATCTAAAATGTCTTCAACATTTTCCAACAGGCGAAACTACTGGACACAAACTGGGAACCCTAAACTACAGCCATTTCGAGCTACTTTTTCTCAAATTAACAACTTCTCAAGTTGAAAGTGTTTGGTATATATAGATTCAAATAATTAGATAGAGTATTGGATCTGAGCGCTTTGAATTTCA
Organism: Corbicula japonica; assembly: GCA_038501625.1. Classification (NCBI taxonomy): domain Eukaryota; kingdom Metazoa; phylum Mollusca; class Bivalvia; order Venerida; family Cyrenidae; genus Corbicula; species Corbicula japonica. The sequence continues at coordinate 5,042,385 of JAZAYU010000021.1, forward strand.
CCACTACTGTTCACATGGAAATAGTTAAAATCAAGTATGAAAGAGAAGTCCATATCATACTATACACCCCTCCAAATACCTCAGAACGCAGGATTTAACAAGATTTTCAAAATTTTCAGAGGAAACAGGCGACCTCTAGATTAGTTAGGCATCTTACAAATTTATTTAGGCCTCTTACAAATTTTATTTATCGAGAACCCTGGACATGTCCGAGAGGCTGATGTGTAAGCTCAGTTACAAATTATTGCTATGAAAAATATGACTCGCAGAGTTGAACCCCCCTTGCTTAAATCCTGGATCCTGGATCCGCCCCAGTCTTTGCATTACAGAAAAACTATTAAAACAAGGTTATCAGTATCACAAATTAAGGAAAACCTTTTGCAAGTTTTATCGCCGATACCCAGATCTAATTCAGATGCAGTTTAAAATCACTGTTGCAACAAAGTATTTCACAGCCAGTTTTTTTATGGAGATTTAATTTATAAACTTAAGAAGATAAAAGGCAATGTTAATTTCTCCCGGTTACTCGTAAAAACCATCTGTAAATTTAAAAAGAAAGGTTACCAACATGATATTTTACAGCGCTCTGCAGGCCTGGTGATTAACCATCTACAGTTGATCATTATGCTTACCTCTTTGGTTGCACGACGGTGGCAGGGGTTTAAGAGTTTATGAAGGTTTATGGAAAATCTTTTCTTAAAAAGAACCTAGAAGCTCGATTTGTTTCTTTTATCCCTGTCATCGTGTTCTTGCTGATTTTACTCCAGGTGCTCTGGTCTCGGTAAAATCATTGAGTACCCGCCCTTTGGCTTTGCAATGCTTTTAGCTTCTTTTAGCTTCTTTTGTTTTATAAGTTTGTGTGCTTTTCCATGCAACATATTTGAGTCGATGGTTCGGTTGGAGTTATTTCCACCAAGACAACTTGTACTAGTTTTGTGATACGAGAACCTGTTGGGGCAAGTGTGAGGTTGATGCACCCTAGAACCTAGTTTAAACCCCCAGTGGCAATTTGTTTTGCCACTGACCGACCGTTCCAAGGCGGTATTCCAAAAGGTTCTCTTTTATGTTAGTTGTTTGTGGCGTCCTATTTGAGTTGACATACTTATAACAAACATGCTCTTTCTCTCTTCCTCTCTTCTTTTTCGCTGCGTGGAAAGGCTGTGTTTTGGGAGTGTGGCGATTCCTGATTTTCATACATTACTTTCTCAGTAACCATTGGAGGTAGTGCTTTGAAACTTAACAAAGTTGTCTTTCATCAAAGTAGCAATTATCAGGATAAGTTTCATAACTCTGTGTATGGGTATTTTGTAATAGTAAACGCCCTTATTCACAAATAATTTTCATTTTTTAAGCTCTCCTTTTCACAGTTACCGTTCAACTTAGAGCTTTGAAAGTGGACAAGTGTTCACCTTTATATTGCTGAGTTATGTGTCTGAGAAAAATGTCAAGGTGACACTTTGAGTTGAAAGATAAAACTTTGTACAAATTTGTGGGGCATTACTTTGCAACCACATCCACATTTTACATTTACCTAAATGTAATCGATTAACAGGTATAAGAACCATCACCCTACAAAAATTTCTTCAGAGGTGGGATGTTTCAGGATGGGTGGTAGTACCCACTTTCCTAACAAAAATAACAGTTTTATTTCTATAATTACTTAACTAAAACCTACACACATTTCTTCAGGGTGGTGTGGGTCAGGGGCACCGCCCCCTACCAAATCAACCAGTATTTTAAAATACTTTTTATAATAAAGTGCCGTTCTTATATAAGGCTTGGTAATAAAATAAGACGTAATAATAAAATCTTCAGATGAGGGAAAGGGGTTGTTCTATTTTAAAAGAAGTGTTGATGGGTTAGTTAAAAACTCTTACGTGGTGGGGCAGGATAGGGGACGGGTATTTGACTGACAAAAAATTATTCAGGGTTGGTGTAGGTTATGGAGGGTGGGGAGGTACCACCACAGAAGAATTTCCTTTTTTACTTTGGAAAATGGGGAACCACCACCCACACCAGCCCTGAAGAAATTTTCTTCAGGGCTGGTGAAGGTGGTGGTTCCCCCTTTTCCAAACTAAAAAACATTTTTAACAGTTATATTTCTTTTAATCATAAATTCAAAATGACAGACTTTTCTTCTGTGGTGGTGATATCCCAAGCCCCTCCTCTTTCCCCCACAACAATAAACCACAACTTTTTTTCTTTTTTTATTTTATTACTAAGACCAACAAAAAGTTTCTTTCAGTTTTATATCGTTAGAACTAGTGTTACCACCCGATAACCATAGTTATTGGTGGAAACCCTAGATATCGACCGATAACCAGTTATGGTCAATAACTATGGATATCGGACCAATAACTTTTGATATGGCCGAAAGGTATAGTCCCCGACCGAAAACCATAATTCTCGAAGTTAACCGTGGTAAACGGACAATATCTAGCTTTTCACCAATCAACATTCATATCGGAATTATTGTGCAGTTGGCAAAACTCTAGATATAAATCAATATCTTAGGTTATCTTGCCATTGTAACTGTTTGGGATGCGGTTTGCCAAAAATACCGATAACCATAGTTATTGACGATAACTAGGGTTACCGGCCAGTAACCATAGTTATTGGTGAAAACTAAAGTTCTTAGTCAATAATCACAGTTTTCGTCCAAATCTGTTGCACAATCATTCCGATATTCATGGTTATTAGTGAAAACCATAGATATTGCCCGTTAACCACGAGTAACGCCGAGAACTATGGTTTTCGGTAGGTAACTAAAGTTTACGGCGATATCCATAGTTATTGGTCTGATAGCTATAGTTATTGAAAATAACTATGGTTATCACCCGATATCTAAGGTTTTCACCAGTAACCATAGATACTGGGCGGCAACCCTAGTTATCGTCAATAACGTTAGTTATCGGGCCGATATCTATAGTTATTGGTGGTAACCACGGATATCGGATTATTTGTACAATCCGCTTGCCATATTTCATCAGGGGTGGAGTGTGTGGTAGTATCCCCTATCTCAACACCCAAGAATAAAAGAAACAAATATTGTTTAACATGTTTATTACTTCGTCTTCAGGAATGGGATGAGTGGTGGCATCCCCGCCACCCCCAACCCTCCCCCTCTCCCCCGCAACCAACAAAAAGATTTTTTTTTACTTGTTCATTCCTTTAACTTATAAACTCAAACAAACAAAAGTTTCTTCATGGGGGTCAGGGTTGTTCTCCACCTCTTTATTTATTTTGTATTTAAAACTGTTCTAAATACTGAGTCTAAATACAGACTCGTCATCACATACTTTTGTTATATGTGTCAGTTTCTACAGTTATGGCAAGTGGATAGAACTATTAATCCGATATCTATGGCTATCGACCAATAACTATAGATATCGGCCCGATAACCATAGGTATTGACGATAACTAGGGTTACCTCCCAGTGTCTATGGTTATTGGTGAAAACCCTACATACTGGGCGATAACAATAGTAATTGTCAATAACTATGGTTACCAGACCAATAACTATAGATATTGCCGAAAACTATAGTTACCAACCGAAAATCATAGTTCTCGGCGTTAACCGTGGTTAACGGGCAATATCTAGGGTTAACACCAAAAACTATGAAAATCGGAATTATTGTGCAACAGATATAGACGAAAACTATGGTTATTGACTGAGAACTTGGGTTTTCACCAATAACTATGGTTACTGGCCGCTAACCCTAGTTATCGTCAATAACTATGGTTATCGGACCGATATCCATAGTTTTTGGTCGATAACTATAGATATTGGATTGTTTTGGAAAACCGCATAACAAACAGTTACAATGGCAAGACGATAGCCTAGGATATTGATTTATATCTAGGGTTTTGAGCCAATTGCACAATAAACTCGATATCCATAGTTATTGGTAAAAACCCCTAGATATTGCCCATTAACCACGGTTTTCGATTGATAACTATAGTTATCGGCCGATATCTAGAGTTTTCACCAATAACTATGGTTATCGAGCGGTAACCTTAGTTATAGTCAATAACTATGGTTATCAGTTCGATATCTATAGTTATTGGTCGATAACTATGGATATCGGATTAATTGTGTAAACCGCTTGCCATTTACAGTTATCACTTTTATTAACTTTTTACAATTATATTGTGGCAGAATATCTATATACTTGATACGTTTAAAATCGTGTTTGAATAATTTATAAATATTGGTATTTGTTGTCCTCGTTTAACTGTTTTCAATATTTGTATAGGTAATGATGTGTTATTTTTTAGAAGCATTATTGGTAATACGCCAATATTTTTCCGATTTGCATTTTTAAGCTTTCGAAGGTTTTAAATTTTAACATCGTTATATTTATTGTGAGATTTTCTTCATATACTTTTATATTGTTTACATATATCTTCCAGTCAATTTTTAATGTACGTATTTTATTTTTATTGTATATTGTTCTAATTCTATGATACTGATTTCTCATATTCCGACAGTTTTGGGTTTGACAATTCTTGTTTAAATTTGCGTCTGTGTTTAAATGTCGTTTTATGCACAGTGCCAAATGATTCTCTAGAGCATTTTTCAAATATGCACGAAATGTCGTCGTATATCTCATTTTCCGCCGAGATACTGTAATTATTATCTGCAAGCATATTCAGGGCGGGTAATCAAACTGCACCTTACCATGCATTTTGTAAACAAAAGTCCGCCATCTTGGATGAAAATTGGTAAGTTTTTACTTTTACTCATTTAATAAATAACTCGTAAAATTGAGACATACCTAGGAACCTGCTACACATTTTTAGCTCGACTATTCGAAGAATAGGGGAGCTATCCTACTCGCCCCGGTGTCGGCGTCGGCGTCGGCGTTCCCGTCGGCGTCCGTTAAACAAAATATGCACTTTGGTACATAACTTGAAAACTACTTAAGATATCAACTTGAAACTTGGAATATATATTCACCATCAAATTCTACATCATTACCAACAACACCCATAACTCTGCTACAAATATTTTTCAAGTTATGCCTCTTTTTCACTTAAATTTTGCGTTAAGGAAAATATGCACTTTGGTCCATAACTTATAAACTACTTGAGATATCAACTTAAAGCTTGGAATATATATTCACCATCAAATTCTACATATTTACCAACAAGACCCATAACTCTGCTGTCAATATATTTCAAGTTATGCCCCTTTTTTCTTATATTTTGTGTTAAGCAAAATATGCATTTTGCCCATAACTTTAAAACTACTTGAGATATTGCCTTGAAACTTGAAATATATTTTCACCATCAAAATCTACATCATTTCCAACAAGATCCAAAACCCTGCTTCCCATATTTTTAAAATTATGCCCCTTTTTCACTAACATTTTGTGTTAAGCAAAATATACACTTGGCCCTTAACTTCGTTATGAATGGAGGGATTTCAAAACGACTTGGCACAAATGTTCACCATGACAACGCGGTGTGTCCACACAATACCTATGCCTGTAGATCCAAGGTCAAGGTCACTGTTACTAAAAATAGAATTTTCTTGTCCAGGCTGTAACTTCGTTATGAATAGAGGGATTTCAAAATAACTTGACACAAATGTTCATCATGACAGGGCGGTGTGTCGCGTACCATGCCCATGCCTGTAGGTCAAAGGTCAAGGTCACTGTTACTAAAAATAGAATTCTCTTGTCCAGGCTGTTACTTTTTTATGAATGGAGGGATTTCAAAAAAACTTTGCACAAATGTTCACTATGACAAGGCAGTGTGTCCGCACAATACCCAAGCCTGAAGGTCCAAGGTCAAGGTCACCGTTACTAAAATAGAATTTTCTTGTCCGGGCTGTAACTTCATTATAAATGTAGGGATTTCAATATAACTTGGCACAAATGTTCACCATGACAGGGCAGTGTATCGCGTACCATGCTCATGCCTGTAGGTCAAGGTCACTGTTACTAAAAATAGAATTTTCTTGTCCGGGCTGTAACTTCGTTAGGAACTGAGTGATTTCAAAATAACTTGACACAAATGTTCATCATGACAAGGTGGTGTGTCCTGTACCATGCCCGTGCCTGTAGGTCAAAGGTCAAGGTCACTGTTACTAAAATAGAAATTTCTTGTCAGGGTTGTAACTACGTTAGGAATAGAGTAATTTCAAAATAACTTGGCAGAAATGTTCACCATGACAAGGTGGTGAGTCGTGTACAATGTCCCAGCCTGTAGGTCCAAGGTCAAGGTCACTGTTACTAAAAATGGAATTTTCTTGTCCAGGCTATAACTTTATTTTGAATTGAGGGTTTCCAAAATAACTTGGCACAAATGTTCACCATGACAAGGCGGTGTGTTGCGTACATTACCCATGCCTGTAAGACCAAGGTCAAGGTCACAGTCACTAAAACTTGAATTTACTTGTTCTGGCTATAACTTCTTTATGAATGAAGGGATTTCAAAATAACTTGGCACACATGTTCACTATGACGTTGCGTTGTTACCACCAACTTGTTCACAGACATTTCCATAATGAGAAGACAACAGTGCCACAAATACAAATAATTTACTTGATCTTCAAGTTGATGCATATTCTTATAATTACTCAAACATCACTGTCTTTGAAATGCTATTATTCCCATCATTGCACTTGAGTGTCTGAAAACGATGCATAGCGGGGGCATCCGTGTCCTATGGACACATTTCTAGTTTCACTTATATTTTCACTTAAGTGCACTTCATCGAAACTTTGCAAATTCTTAAAGTATCAACTTCAAACTTCCATTATATTTTCATTTCAGTTCTTTTTCTGTTACATTACTGAAGTGATTGATATTTGACTAAAAGTAAATGTCTCTAATAAAAAAATACTAACATGTTTTCTAACAAATTCAGAAATATTTCATAGTTATTCCCCTATTCAGTTTAATATTTATGGTACATTAAGGAATTATTTCTGTTATTTGAAATGAATTTCTCCCTTACCATTCACTTGTTAATATTTTTCCTGATTGCACAATTGAATGTATGGCCATAGTTGTTATTGTTTTAATCTTCAAATTGCATTTGTTTCAAATGATTCAAATAGTCGAGCATGCTGACAGCTCTTGTTCCGAATCTTTTGGTACCTAGATGGAATATAAACTCTTAGTGAAACACAAGTTACCTCGGTCATGGGAACTGAATCGGCGAGAAATGAGCAAGAATTTTCAGGTTAAAATGCAGGGAAATTTGTCATTTTGTATGTTTTTCGCCAAGAAAGGTAGTTTTGTCTGTAACCACACGAAAAATTGAATTCCATTTTAAATTTCATGTCCCAAGACAATTTTTTTTTTGTCAAAGAAAACACTATTTCGCAGCAAAATGTGCAAATATCCCTTATGGTAAAGTGCAGTTCTGAAAAATAAATGATAAAGTGCAGTTGACTTTATTCCTCAACTAAACATAAAACATCGCCGTCGTATTTCCCTGACTTATATGACCATATAAACACATGTCCGACACGTAATCAATTAAAGAAATAAAATGTAGCATTTGGGAGACTCCTCATTATCAAATTCCGGCTTAAAACATGTATTGTTTTGATCCGCTCCTCTGAACTTTCGCTTGTTCAGTTGTCACCGGCCAACGAAAAACTCCCGGCCTGCGTATTTTTATTGAATTCTTTTAGCTGGTACAAAAACAAAGGTTGTGTAAAAATAAAAAAGTAATATTGGCAGTGAAACAGCTTTTGCTTTTACGGCCGGTGCCTGATTGTAAAAATATTCTTAATTAAACTTAACCATTATAGATATTTAGGAGACTTTTTACTACTTTCATTCACTAAAATATTTTTTGAAATTTCATTCCAGTGCATCTAAAATGTCTTCAACATTTTCCAACAGGCGAAACTACTGGACACAAACTGGGAACCCTAAACTGCAGCCATTTCGAGCTACTTTTTCTCAAATTAACAACTTCTCAAGTTAAAAGTGTTTGGTATATATAGATTCAAATAATTAGATAGAGTATTGGATCTGAGTGCTTTGAATTTCACCACTACTGTTCACATGGAAATAGTTAAAATCAAGTATGAAAGAGAAGTCCATATCATACTATACACCCCTCCAAATACCTCAGAACGCAGGATTTAACAAGATTTTCAAAATTTTCAGAGGAAACAGACGACCTCTAGATTAGTTAGGCATCTTACAAATTTATTTAGGCCTCTTACAAATTTTATTTATCGAGAACCCTGGACATGTCCGAGAGGCTGATGTGTAAGCTCAGTTACAAATTATTGCTATGAAAAATATGACTCGCAGAGTTGAACCCCCCTTGCTTAAATCCTGGATCCGCCCCAGTCTTTGCATTACAGAAAAACTATTAAAACAAGGTTATCAGTATCACAAATTAAGGAAAACCTTTTGCAAGTTTTATCGCCGATACCCAGATCTAATTCAGATGCAGTTTAAAATCACTGTTGCAACAAAGTATTTCACAGCCAGTTTTTTTATGGAGATTTAATTTATAAACTTAAGAAGATAAAAGGCAATGTTAATTTCTCCCGGTTACTCGTAAAAACCATCTGTAAATTTAAAAAGAAAGGTTACCAACATGATATTTTACAGCGCTCTGCAGGCCTGGTGATTAATCATCTACAGTTGATCATTATGCTTACCTCTTTGGTTGCACGACGGTGGCAGGGGTTTAAGAGTTTATGAAGGTTTATGGAAAATCTTTTCTTAAAAAGAACCTAGAAGCTCGATTTGTTTCTTTTATCCCTGTCATCGTGTTCTTGCTGATTTTACTCCAGGTGCTCTGGTCTCGGTAAAATCATTGAGTACCCGCCCTTTGGCTTTGCTTCTAGCTTCTGTTAGCTTCTTTTGTTTTATAAGTTTGTGTGCTTTTCCATGCAACATATTTGAGCCGATGGTTCGGTTGGAGTTATTTCCACCAAGACAACATGTACTTGTTTTGTGATACGAGAACCTATTGGGGCAAGTATGAGGTTGGTGCATCCTAGAACCTAGTTTAAACCCCCAGTGGCAATTTGTTTTGCCACTGACCGACCGTTCCAAGGCGGTATTCCAAAAGGTTCTCTTTTATGTTAGTTGTTTGTGGCGTCCTATTTGAGTTGACATACTTATAACAAACATGCTCTTTCTCTCTTCCTCTCTTCTTTTTCGCTGCGTGGAAAGGCTGTGTTTTGGGAGTGTGGCGATTCCTGATTTTCATACATTACTTTCTCAGTAACCATTGGAGGTAGTGCTTTGAAACTTAACAAAGTTGTCTTTCATCAAAGTAGCAATTATCAGGATAAGTTTCATAACTCTGTGTATGGGTATTTTGTAATAGTAAACGCCCTTATTCACAAATATTTTTCATTTTTTAAGCTCTCCTTTTCACAGTTACCGTTCAACTTAGAGCTTTGAAAGTGGACAAGTGTTCACCTTTATATTGCTGAGTTATGTGTCTGAGAAAAATGTCAAGGTGACACTTTGAGTTGAAAGATAAAACTTTGTACAAATTTGTGGGGCATTACTTTGCAATCACATCCACATTTTACATTTACCTAAATGTAATCGATTAACAGGTATAAGAACCATCACCCTACAAAAATTTCTTCAGAGGTGGGATGTTTCAGGATGGGTGGTAGTACCCACTTTCCTAACAAAAATAACAGTTTTATTTCTATAATTACTTAACTAAAACCTACACACATTTCTTCAGGGTGGTGTGGGTCAGGGGCACCGCACCCTACCAAATCAACCAGTATTTTAAAATACTTTTTATAATAAAGTGCCGTTCTTATATAAGGCTTGGTAATAAAATAAGACGTAATAATAAAATCTTCAGATGAGGGAAAGGGGTTGTTCTATTTTAAAAGAAGTGTTGATGGGTTAGTTAAAAACTCTTACGTGGTGGGGCAGGATAGGGGGCGGGTATTTGACTGACAAAAAATTATTCAGGGTTGGTGTAGGTTATGGAGGGTGGGGAGGTCCCACCACAGAAGAATTGCCTTTTTTACTTTGGAAAATGGGGAACCACCACCCACACCAGCCCTGAAGAAATTTTCTTCAGGGCTGGTGAAGGTGGTGGTTCCCCCTTTTCCAAACTAAAAAACATTTTAACAGTTATATTTCTTTTAATCATAAATTCAAAATGACAGACTTTTCTTCTGTGGTGGTGATATCCCAAGCCCCTCCTCTTTCCCCCACAACAATAAACCACAACTTTTTTTATTTTTTTATTTTATTACTAAGACCAACAAAAAGTTTCTTTCAGTTTTATATCGTTAGAACTAGTGTTACCACCCGATAACCATAGTTATTGGTGGAAACCCTAGATATCGGCCGATAACCAGTTATGGTCAATAACTATGGATATCGGACCAATAACTTTTGATATGGCCGAAAAGTATAGTCCCCGACCGAAAACCATAATTCTCGAAGTTAACCGTGGTAAACGGACAATATCTAGCTTTTCACCAATCAACATTCATATCGGAATTATTGTGCAGTTGGCAAAACTCTAGATATAAATCAATATCTTAGGTTATCATCTTGCCATTGTAACTGTTTGGGATGCGGTTTGCCAAAAATACCGATAACCATAGTTATTGACGATAACTAGGGTTACCGGCCAGTAACCATAGTTATTGGTGAAAACTAAAGTTCTTAGTCAATAATCACAGTTTTCGTCCAAGTCTGTTGCACAATCATTCCGATATTCATGGTTATTAGTGAAAACCATAGATATTGCCCGTTAACCACGAGTAACGCCGAGAACTATGGTTTTCGGTAGGTAACTAAAGTTTACGGCGATATCCATAGTTATTGGTCTGATAGCTATAGTTATTGAAAATAACTATGGTTATCACCCGATATCTAAGGTTTTCACCAGTAACCATAGATACTGGTCGGCAACCCTAGTTATCGTCAATAACGTTAGTTATCGGGCCGATATCTATAGTTATTGGTCGATAACCACGGATATCGGATTATTTGTACAATCCGCTTGCCATATTTCATCAGGGGTGGAGTGTGTGGTAGTATCCCCTATCTCAACACCCAAGAATAAAAGAAACAAATATTGTTTAACATGTTTATTACTTCGTCTTCAGGAATGGGATGAGTGGTGGCATCCCCGCCACCCCCAACCCTCCCCCTCTCCCCCGCAACCAACAAAAAGATTTTTTTTACTTGTTCATTCCTTTAACTTATAAACTCAAACAAACAAAAGTTTCTTCATGGGGGTCAGGGTTGTTCTCCACCTCTTTATTTATTTTGTATTTAAAACTGTTCTAAATACTGAGTCTAAATACAGACTCGTCATCACATACTTTTGTTATATGTGTCAGTTTCTACAGTTATGGCAAGTGGATAGAACTATTAATCCGATATCTATGGCTATCGACCAATAACTATAGATATCGGCCCGATAACCATAGGTATTGACGATTACTAGGGTTACCTCCCAGTGTCTATGGTTATTGGTGAAAACCCTACATACTGGGCGATAACAATAGTAATTGTCAATAACTATGGTTACCAGACCAATAACTATAGATATTGCCGAAAACTATAGTTACCAACCGAAAATCATAGTTCTCGGCGTTAACCGTGGTTAACGGGCAATATCTAGGGTTAACACCAAAAACTATGAAAATCGGAATTATTGTGCAACAGATATAGACGAAAACTATGGTAATTGACTGAGAACTTGGGTTTTCACCAATAACTATGGTTACTGGCCGCTAACCCTAGTTATCGTCAATAACTATGGTTATCGGACCGATATCCATAGTTTTTGGTCGATAACTATAGATATTGGATTGTTTTGGAAAACCGCATAACAAACAGTTACAATGGCAAGACGATAGCCTTGGATATTGATTTATATCTAGGGTTTTGAGCCAATTGCACAATAAACTCGATTTCCATAGTTATTGGTAAAAACCCCTAGATATTGCCCATTAACCACGGTTTTCGATTGATAACTATAGTTATCAGCAGATATCTAGAGTTTTCACCAATAACTATGGTTATCGAGCGGTAACCTTAGTTATAGTCAATAACTATGGTTATCAGTTCGATATCTATAGTTATTGGTCGATAACCATGGATATCGGATTAATTGTGTAAACCGCTTGCCATATACAGTTATCACTTTTATTAACTTTTTACAATTATATTGTGGCAGAATATCTATATACTTGATACGTTTAAAATCGTGTTTGAATAATTTATAAATATTGGTATTTGTTGTCCTCGTTAAACTGTTTTCAATATTTGTATAGGTAATGATGTGTTATTTTTTAGAAGCATTATTGGTAATTCGCCAATATTTTTCGGATTTGCATTTTTAAGCTTTCGAAGGTTTTAAACTTTAACATCGTTATATTTATTGTGAGATTTTCTTCATATACTTTTATTTTGTTTACATATATCTTCCAGTCAATTTTTAATGTACGTATTTTATTTTTATTTTATATTGTTCTAATTCTATGATACTGATTTCTCATATTCCGACAGTTTTGGGTTTGACAATTCTTGTTTAAATTTGCGTCTGTGTTTAAATGTCGTTTTATGCACAGTGCCAAATGATTCTCTAGAGCATTTTTCAAATATGCACGAAATGTCGTCGCATATCTCATTTTCCGCCGAGATACTGTAATTATTATCTGCAAGTATATTCAGGGCGGGTAATCAAACTGCACCTTACCATGCATTTTGTAAACAAAAGTCCGCCATCTTGGATGAAAATTGGTAAGTTTTTACTTTTACTCATTTAGTAAATAACTCGTAAAATTGAGACATACCTAGGAACCTGCTACACATTTTTAGCTCGACTATTCGAAGAATAGGGGAGCTATCCTACTCGCCCCGGTGTCGGCGTCGGCGTAGGCGTTCCCGTCGGCGTCCGTTAAACAAAATATGCACTTTGGTACATAACTTGAAAACTACTTAAGATATCAACTTGAAACTTGGAATATATATTCACCATCAAATTCTACATCATTACCAACAACACCCATAACTCTGCTACAAATATTTTTCAAGTTATGCCTCTTTTTCTCTTAAATTTTGCGTTAAGGAAAATATGCACTTTGGTCCATAACTTATAAACTACTTGAAATATCAACTTAAAACTTGGAATATATATTCACCATCAAATTCTACATATTTACCAACAAGACCCATAACTCTGCTGTCAATATATTTCAAGTTATGCCCCTTTTTTCTTATATTTTGTGTTAAGCAAAATATGCATTTTGCCCATAACTTTAAAACTACTTGAGATATTGCCTTGAAACTTGAAATATATTTTCACCATCAAAATCTACATCATTTCCAACAAGATCCATAACCTGCTTCCCATATTTTTTAAATTATGCCCCTTTTTCACTAACATTTTGTGTTAAGCAAAATATACACTTGGCCCTTAACTTCATTATGAATGGAGGGATTTCAAAATGACTTGGCACAAATGTTCACCATGACAACGCGGTGTGTCCACACAATACCTATGCCTGTAGATCCAAGGTCAAGGTCACTGTTACTAAAAATAGAATTTTTCTTGTCCAGGCTGTAACTTCGTTATGAATAGAGGGATTTCAAAATAACTTGACACAAATGTTCATCATGACAGGGCGGTGTGTCGCGTACCATGCCCATGCCTGTAGGTCAAAGGTCAAGGTCACTGTTACTAAAAATAGAATTCTCTTGTCCAGGCTGTTCCTTTTTTATGAATGGAGGGATTTCAAAATAACTTTGCACAAATGTTCACTATGACAAGGCAGTGTGTCCGCACAATACCCAAGCCTGAAGGTCCAAGGTCATGGTCACCGTTACTAAAAATAGAATTTTCTTGTCCGGGCTGTAACTTCATTATAAATGTAGGGATTTCAATATAACTTGGCACAAATGTTCACCATGACAGGGCAGTGTATCGCGTACCATGCTCATGCCTGTAGGTCAAGGTCACTGTTACTAAAACTAGAATTCTCTTGTCCGGGCTGTAACTTCGTTAGGAATTGAGTGATTTCAAAATAACTTGACACAAATGTTCATCATGACAAGATGGTGTGTGCTGTACCATGCCCGTTCCTGTAGGTCCAAGGTCAAGGTCACTGTTACTAAAATAGAATTTTCTTGTCAGGGTTGTAACTACGTTAGGAATAGAGTAATTTCAAAATAACTTGGCAGAAATGTTCACCATGACAAGGTGGTGAGTCGTGTACCATGACCCAGCCTGTAGGTCCAAGGTCAAGGTCACTGTTACTAAAAATAGAATTTTCTTGTCCAGGCTATAACTTTATTTTGAATTGAGGGTTTTCAAAATAACTTGGCACAAATGTTCACCATGACAAGGCGGTGTGTTGCGTACATTACCCATGCTTGTAAGTCCAAGGTCAAGGTCACAGTCACTAAAACTTGAATTTACTTGTTCTGGCTATAACTTCTTTATGATGGAAGGGATTTCAAAATAACTTGGCACAAATGTTCACTATGACATTGCATTGCATTACCACCAACTTGTTCACAGACATTTCCATAATGAGAAGACAACAGTGCCACAAATACAAATAATTTACTTGATCTTCAAATTTATGCATATTCTTATAATTACTCAAACATCACTGTCTTTGAAATGCTATTATTCCCATCATTGCACTTGAGTGTCTGAAAACGATGCATAGCGGGGGCATCCGTGTCAAATGGACACATTTCTAGTTTCACTTATATTTTCACTTAAGTGCACTTCATCGAAACTTTGCAAATTCTTAAAGTATCAACTTCAAACTTCCATTATATTTTCATTTCAGTTCTTTTTCTGTAACATTACTGAAGTGATTGATATTTGACTAAAAGTAAATGTCTCTAATAAAAAATTACTAACATGTTTTCTAACAAATTCAGAAATATTTCATAGTTATTCCCCTATTCAGTTTAATATTTATGGTACATTAAGGATTATTTCTGTTATTTGAAATGAATTTCTCCCTTACCATTCACTTGTTAATATTTTTCCTGATTGCACAATTGAATGTATGGCCATAGTTGTTATTGTTTTAATCTTCAAATTGCATTTGTTTCAAATGATTCGAATAGTCGAGCATGCTGACAGCTCTTGTTCCGAATCTTTTGTTACCTAGATGGAATATAAACTCTTAGTGGAACACAAGTTACCTCGGTCATGGAAACTGAATCGGCGAGAAATGAGCAAGAATTTTTAGGTTAAAATGCAGGGAAATTTGTCATTTTGTATGTTTTTCGCCAAGAAAGGTAGTTTTGTCTGTAATCACACGAAAAATTGAATTCCATTTTAAATTTCATGTCCCAAGACAATTTTTTTTGTCAAAGAAAACACTATTTCGCAGCAAAATGTGCAAATATCCCTTATGGTAAAGTGCAGTTCTGAAAAATAAATGATAAAGTGCAGTTGACTTTTTTCCTCAACTAAACATAAAACATCGCCGTCGTATTTCCCTGACTTATATGACCATATAAACACATGTCCGACACGTAATCAATTAAAGAAATAAAATGTAGCATTTGGGAGACTCCTCAATATCAAATTCCAGCCTAAAACATGTATTGTTTTGATCCTCTCCTCTGAACATTCGCTTGTTCAGTTGTCACCGGCCAACGAAAAACTCCCGGCCTGCGTATTTTTATTGAATTCTTTTAGCTGGTACAAAAACATAGGTTGTGTAAAAATAAAAAAGTAATATTGGCAGTGAAACAGCTTTTGCCTCCATATATTTTAATGTATTCCGCCATATTGTTTTGAATTGCAGGGAATTGCATTAAGTCAATCGCCTAATTTGCTCACTGGTATTTTCAGGGTTTACTGAAATTTTTACAGAGAATGATTGTGTAAACGTTTTATGTTAAAAGTAATAAAATTATTCTGAATTGTAAAAATATATCAAATCTGCAGTCCATCTAAGCTATTTAGAAGAGACGTCACGTAGATGAAAACATGACGTCATACGTGTACTTTTGAGGCTCAGTGGAAAGAGAGCCGTTTGAAAATAAATAATTTTGTTCGAAGGTTTTGCAGTATAATCAAACAATTATAAGGTTTCTTGAATAGATATACATGTGAGGATACATTGACGGTCTGAGTGTCATGTTATCCCACTTCTGCGGTTCAAGTAAAATGACACTTAGATCAGCAATATATCCTCACACCTCTTTCAAAAACCAAATGACGTAACAATATAAACTATTAAAGACAATTTCTTATTTTCTCCATGTTTTGCATGATGTATTTGTTGCTCACCTGAACTAACACAATGTATACAATGTTTTAACAAATCAATCAAGTATTATGTATGCACATTTTGTTATAACATAATACTTAACATTTGTGTATGCGTACTAGAAGAAGTAAAAT
This sequence comes from Corbicula japonica, assembly GCA_038501625.1. Taxonomy (NCBI): domain Eukaryota; kingdom Metazoa; phylum Mollusca; class Bivalvia; order Venerida; family Cyrenidae; genus Corbicula; species Corbicula japonica. The sequence continues at coordinate 5,058,753 of JAZAYU010000021.1, forward strand.
GTACACAAGCAGTTGTGGTACAGTTCCGACATCTTTTTATGTTTTTATGCTTACAGCATAATATAATATATAAAGGTCTATAAATAAGCGAACTATGAGAGTTAAGGGCGTGAACAAAGCAATGTCTGTTTTATGTTGCAATGGTCAAACACTCTCTGGAACTTTGTAGCGAGGAACGAATATACAATTTTAAAAATATATGCTTTTTTACGTTTAATCAGGAAGAACTAACCATTCCTAGGTGAATACAGTATGATCGTCAACGAAGCGTCCTACAGGACTCGATCCCACTGATATCTAATTAAGAATCCGATAGCCAATTGCCACTATGTTTGATTTTGCATTACGCGTTTCACTTATGTGTGTTTAATACTTTAAAATGGACATTATTAACCCATGTCTTACCAGTTCGGTTTTATCCCTAAAACCTTTACCGCAGCACTTGTACGGAAACGCCTTCTGATAGATGGCCTTGCAATGGACACGCATTACGGCACGTGTATTGAATGGCGCTCCACAATGTTCACATATGTTGTTCATGATCTGAAACACATGGAACCTAGATACTGTCGATTATGTGTTTCAACATACGAATCTATCTGTCTCCTAAATATCTATTATGGTTAAGTTTAATTAAGAATATTTTTACAATCAGGCACCGGCCGTAAACGCAAAAGCTGCTTCACTGCCAATATTACTTTTTTTTTATTTTGACACAAACGATGTTTTTGTACCAGCTAAAAGAATTCAATTAAAAAAAATACGCAAGCCGGGAGTTTTTCGTTGGCCGGTGACAACTGAACAAGCGAAAGTTCAGAGGAGCGGATCAAAACATTGCAAGTTTTAAGCCGGAATTTGATATTGAGGAGTCTCCCAAATGTTACATTTTATTTCTTTAATTGATTACGTGTCGGACATATGTTTATATGGTCATATAAGTCAGGGAAATACGACGGCGATGTTTTATGTTTAGTTGAGGAAAAATGTCAACTGCACTTTATCATTTAATTTTCAGAACTGCACTTTACCATAAGGGATATTTGCTCATTTTGCTGCGAAACACCATATTTGTTTTTTTTCTGATGTAACATACAGTTTGTAAGAAATAGTGAAAATTTTCACTAATTTACTTTTACTACTTTCATTCACTAAAGTATTTTTTGAAATTTCATTCTTAACAAGAAGAGCCTGATTTATTACGTGAAAGTTGCTGCCTGTTTAAAAATGCACATCATAACCCGTCAGTTTAATATTGTCACTGCTATCTGTTTTTGTTTCTTGAAGACTAATAATATCATATTTCTCAATTAATGATACAAATTCTGCAATACGTAATTTTGAATTTATCCCACATACATTTAAACATAATATTTTCAGTTCTTTATGAGATAATATTATTTGGTCACTATAAAATAAAAATTGTCCGCTATACGTATTAATGCCGGTTCCATTTAATCCCTATTGAATATTAACCGTAATTTGTGAAAATTCCCGTGCTTCTGCACGGAGTTCACTTGTTTGCGAGCTTGATCTCTCACTGTCATCCATTTGAGCGCACGATTTAAAAAAAAAATCATCATGCTGCATGTCTGTTATTGTAATATTTATGGAATCCTCATGGTCTGAGATATTACATGCTTCATTTTCAATTTCAGGCTCTCGTTGTTGTTCATATCTTGATTGTATTTGTGATGTACTTTCCATGTCTGTACATATTTGTTGCGTGTCTGTTATTGTAATGTTTATGGAATCCTCATGGTCTGAGATATTACATGCTTCATTTTCAATTTCGCGCTCATAATGTGATTCATATCCTGATTGTATATGTGACGTAGTGTCTGTGTCTGTACATATTTGTTCTTCTCGTTGTTTTAAGTCACAACTTCTGTGTCCAACGGCGATCTTGCCTTGTTTTCCCTGTTTGTGTCACTCGTCGCTGAGGCGTCGTGTCTTCTAAGAATTCTAATGCACTAAAACTGTTGCGTCTGTATATCCTGCTGGCGGGTCTCTGTTGCACACTATTTTTAAATGTTGTAGATCTTTTGAATATACTTGTCCATTGCGAATTGTTTGAGTCTTGTGTTTGTAAGTGTTTTCTGTTACCATGCTCTGTCGTTATTATGGAATGTTATTGTCAATTGTTTGGAGATTACGTGTATATTGTATATTTACTTGCGATCCCTGGTATGATCTTGAAACAAACTGTAATGAATTTAACGGTACACCATTGTGCAGCGTAGGTTCATTGTTCAGAGATAGGCCTCCAAAGTGGCCCTAAAATACAAAAGTACGAACAACCTGTGTTCGAATGCTCAAGTCCTAGGACATTTTAATAGTACGAAAAATAACCTATATAAATATTATTACTATCCTGCTGAGATAAACTTTCAATGAAATGGAAATATAATGTACAGTATCGTAATCAAATGTTCACTACCGATTTTTTCCTGTCTTTACACAAATATAAAGTTATGTTAAGATCTAGGTCTCACTCTGCGGTTAGGTGGCGTCACTTAATATGCACTTCCAATACTGCTGATGAACAATGCTCAATCAAAACCGAGCCTGTAATATTTTTTTTATCTTTTTGTGTTCAGTGCATTTGAAAGTTCATTTTTTCATCTATTTAGAACTTCTTTTCTAATGTCATATTTTTTCGTCTATCCTTAAGGCGATGTAAACATGTTTTGCAAATAGAAATCGAAGCTGTTATAATTATACAGTTATCTTGAACTGTTTAAGCGAATTTCCTTATGGAATATTGTTTGTTTCAGAGACAGAAAAAATCGACATCAGCGATAAATAAGCAACTTTTTTCAACGTCATATATTCACCGGCGACTACAACGGACATGGCAATTAAACCCAATATATGATGTGTAGTTATTTGATTTCTTGACAGGATTTTTGAGGATACAAATACAAAATAATCTTCCAAAAGGAAAGTCAAATATAACACTATTTAAAATTTACACTCTTTAATTTCAAAATTTTGGATACATGTCCCATGTGTCCTTTCTCGAGAGAAATACAGATTGTTTTAACTCGGTATTTTTCTTGAGAAAAGACAAGTGTAATTTGAAATTAAAGAGTGTAAATTTTAATTATTTTTATGAGATATTGTCGATCTGGGTGGCATATAGAAACTTAATATTTTCTATTATACTGCAAATCCTGTTCCAGGCAAAAGATAACAAGAAAACATTTGTTTTCGTTTATTTCTTTCAATCAATCCTGCTTATTTCCCCATATGAGACGTACTTATGATGTCATTCATTTGTTTATTAAATACAACATAATACAACAGTTTTTTTTAGTTCTTTTGTAAACTCTTTACAAATTTATCGGAAATGCAGTGTAGGTGGTCAAATGGGAGGATGTCCACCATGATATCATCATTCTGGATGTTTATCTTATCAAGCCGATAGTGATACGGACTGGACGTGGCACCAGCAACCAAAAGGACCAGATTCATTAAGGTTTTTATGATCGAAACAGGAGAAAACTAAAAAATATTTATACATTTTGAGAAAAATTTGCATACCCACGGAATCCAACTAAGAAATAAATAGGCCTAAATTATTGCTAACCATCCACTCAAAATCTGTAAGTAAAATTATTTTACCGGAGTAGACAACACAGGTAAGGCACCATTCCAGGGACCAATCATGCATACCTGCGTGTATTGAAAATTAGCTGGACATTGATGCATTCATTTGGGATAGTCATTGTTAACAGTAAAATTTGGACATGTCTTTCATAATTAGGATACCAAGACCATTTCTGCAAGTGGGGTATTCTTTAACCTTATGTCGCTTTTTATTATGGACCAATTTACACTGAATATAAACTGTATCATCTACAGGATATACCGAACTGATTTTCACAAATCATGGAAGACAGTTCAAAAGTGACGTGAGTTTTTTTAAATATTTTAATAAGAAACAATTTGAAAAATATATTTTATAACAGGCGAGGGTTATAGCTTTTGTTATAAATGACACAGTTTGCTTTTGTATGCGATATACTATAAAATTGCCCAAATCACCCACACCAATAACAATATGCACTGTATACAGTTCTAAAATCATAGTAAATGTATATGTTTTAACATGTTTTGAGAGGAAGTCTCATGGTAGTGATGATGCTACATGTCAGCTTTTATACTTACAATAATCCGAATGCCGTAGCTGATCAATTGAACGCCGATACATTAGACCAAACATGTATACTGTAGCAATCTTATCGATATTGAATAACTTAAAAAACTACTGAATAAACTTAAAAAAAAGTACAGCTACGAACATAAGTCGAAGTAATAAATTTTAATTTATACTATAAATAGACTAAGCCAGTAACATTATGATAAAGGGATTTTATCATTTGGATCTTTTATCAATTAAGTTCTTAAAACAAAATCCAGTTCCAGACTCTGTCGCCAAACTTCACGGTCAGGCTCCAAAATCCGCTCCAAGACTCGACTAAATACATTATGGTGTCCTTATTACTTGATATGATGTGGGATCGTGCTCATTATTTAATTTTACTTTTGATGGGAAAACTCTTCTTGCCTTGCATGCTGCATTTTGAGGCTGATTTTTTTTTCCACCAGGAACTTCCGAATATGTCATAATTAAATGATTTCATTAATTACAGTTTGCACATATTTTAGTCATTAATTGCAAACGGCTTTTTTACTTCCCTGATAAAACAATATTACGTTCATTACTTCCCTTGTCAACGTTTCCCGATAAAACAATCTCACATTTATTACTTCCCTTTGTGTATTAAATGAAATTAAATCAACTATTTATGGACCAATGTAACTTTGATTTTATTTATAAGAACACTCTTCTCCTAAAACAAAAAATAAAACGTAAATTTAATCAAATGTAAGACAATCTAGTTTATTTTATGAACAGGTATAATAACGTTTCGATTATTATATAAGTATTTTCTATCGTCTCTACAACAGCGGTTCGAATCCCGGCCGAGGCGGTCGCGTGATTTTTCATGTATATATTTGGAAGACGATCCTCTGGATCGTCTGCATCAATAACGATCGCTTAGTCACAGCTACACACCAGTAGAACATATTCGTGTAGCCAAGTGAAATTCAATCACGACAGCATACCGATATTACCAACACTATAAGTATCATGCATGAGTGTGAGGTGAAGATGGAAAAATCTGTCACCGAGGGTTAACTGTTTTGCGGGAACGAGGCTCTGCCGAGTTCCCGCCAAAACAGTTCACCCGAGGTGACAGATTTTTCTATCTTTACCGATTGTCTCGTGCAAGATACTTTATCTTGCATACCTTTTATTATTTATAACATTTCTATGTATGTATACATACTTTTTTATTTTCCTTATGCTGAAATATTGACATTAACGCAAACCATTTTTATAAATGACGTCAACAACTTGAATATATGACGTCACTCACGTGACTCATTCTACATGGGGGGGGGGGGGGGGGTGTAGAATCGAAATTTCTTGCATACCAGATCAGGACATCCGGTGATTTCACCCGTGTAGGAAATTTCGATCCTACACCCCCCCGTGTAGAATGAGTCACGTGAGTGACGTCATATATTCAAGTTATTGACGTCATTTATAAAAAAGGTTAGCGTTAATGTCAATATTTCAGCATAAGGAAAATAAAAAAGTTTGTATACATACATAGAAATGTTATAAATAATAAAATGTATGCAAGAAAAAGTATCTTGCATGAGACATTCGGTAAAGATAGAAAAATCTGTCACCTCGGGTGAACTGTTTTGGCGGGAACTCGGCAGAGCCTCGTTCCCGCAAAACAGTTAACCCTCGGTGACAGATTTTTCCATCTTCACCTCACACTCATGCATGATACTTATATTCCTACACGGGTGAAAACACCGGATGACCTGATCTGGTATGCAAGAAATAACAACTCCTCAGGCAGGTCCACACAATAGTACTTGCGTGACTATTTAATGTGGCATTTGTGGAATATTCAGTTCGATAAGTTGATCTTAAAAATCATGTTGGGCAACAAAATTGAATACAAATACACATATATATATATATATATATATATTTGATTTTCTATACATCGAAACTAGGTTTCTTAGAATGACACTTGCTAAATGAACATCTATGTTACATGAGATATACGATCGCTACCGTACAAATACGTTTAAAATTACTTCCCTTGTTAACGTTCCATAATAAACCAATATTACATTTATTACTTCCCTTTATTAAATTAAGTGAAATTAATCAACTGTTTGTGCATCAATATATCATTGGTTTAGTTTATAATAACTCTTTACCCGTACAATAAAAATAAAACATTAATTTTCTTCAAATATAAGATAATCTAAATAATTGTGCGACCAGACATAAAAACATTTTATTTTCATAGAAGTATTTTCTATCGTGTATGCAACAGCGGTTCGAATCCCGGCCGAGGCGGTCGCGTGATTTTTCATGTATATATTTGGAAGACGATCCACTGGATCGCCTGCATAAACAACAACCCTAAAAGATATACCTTTATTGCAAGTGCAAACCATGTACATTCCTATCAGCCGGCACAGGATCTACATTGTTTGCTGTTAGATAGTTATTACTGACCAGGATGGGACCAATGCAGATCCAGATCAGATGGTATGGATGAGGCAGCGGATCCTGATCTATACTGGTCGCACATGCATTAAAATGCATATATATGGAGTAAAAGCATCACGATCTTGTAATGACATGGATTAATGTAATTATAAAAATATAGCTGTCCTCCGTATTGCCCGTCACAGAAACAGACTGTCATCTTTGATACTCTTACTATTAATTTCGATTTCAGTTCAATTTTGGCTTGCAACCAAAACATCAAAACAGGATGCGCGGCGACTGATATTTTCGCGCGGGAAAGTATAATTGACAGAGCCACACCTTTTGTTATTGTTTCAAGATACGCAAGGGCAATGAACAAACAGTGACAAAAAACTGATTGACAGCAAAACGTTATTTGGAAATAAAACACAGTGTCTTGATTGGAGCAACAGTTCTAAAAGTCGTCGCATGACAAAAAACGTGATCGGCGTCTTTTGAGGTGCTGCAGTGCAAATACGGGGGTTTCTTGCTGTGTCAAAATCTAATTGAAATCGAAATTTGTAATAAGACATTAACTTTACTAGATTTTAACTTCACAAGATTTTAATGAACTAGATATCTCTATTACCTTTGTGAATTTTAAAGATTTTTTCTGTGAGTTTATTAATAACAAAACGCAAGATCTGTACTATTTTTGTTATTATTTTATTAAATACAAAATGCTTTTCGGTAAACATTATCCATTTTTATCCACTAAAAAATGTGTATTATTACAAACTCAACTTGCAAAACATGAGATAAAATATTTCTTCTTAGCTTTTAAATTCAATACAGGTGTTATATTATAATTTTAATTAAGAACAAAGACCTATATTTATATAATATATTTATAGGTCTTTGTTTAGAGACGATATTCAAAATGGCTTCACAATAAATATTATTTCATTAAAATTTATCACAATAAAATCCGAAAATAAATCTTGCATAGTCAACCTTGAAACCTGTTCCACAACCTTTTGCATTGGGTAAAAAACAAACAGCTTATGTTAATGGATACATCAACTTACGAAAATATGCTACATTTTTTAAAATCAGGTACACGTTATTGAAATCTTGCACTGGTACTCCATTGGATACACTTTTCCTCTCATGTGCCAACATCCATGCAGTATGATCAGGATCTATACTGTTCCCAATTTGATCTATTAAATTATATCTGACCAAAATAATAAATAAGCAAATAATAAATATGGTAAGCAAATAGTGTAGATCCTGATCACATGGTAATTAGTTATCACCTGGACCAAAGACTTTTTGCAAAATTTAAGTGGCAAAAAATCTGGAGGTACATCTGATGCTGAATTCTGAAAATGGCTGTATCTTCGCAGTGTCACTAGGCCTCAAAATTATAAAACTGAGAATGGAAACCAGTCTCAAATCTCAAGCATCTGATTGGCTGAAATGGCGACTGGTTGCCTTTTCAGCCAATCAGATGCTTGAGATTTGAGACTGGTTGCCTTTTCAGCCAATCAGATGCTTGAGATTTGAGACTGGTTTCAAATATCGGTTTGTGATCTTCAGCCCAGCTGGGAATTCCTTGCTCATACTGAGAGAATTAACTTGAAGACCTTCTTAACTTATAAATATATATTTATTAACATCATCAAAACAAAGTTTCTTTTTATTTACAATGTAATAATATCTGTCATGAGTGCGATTTTGGAATTGGAAATTCCTATCCCATGGCAACTTTTGTTTGGATAGAAATGAAGTTTTGCCCAAAGGATGGAATTTCCCAGCCAACTGAGAATATGTGATAGAAACTTATTCTTTATACCTTAACCTTTTCTTCATATATACCCCTTTATGGCATGGGAAAATAGTGTAGATCCAGATCTGCCAGCACTTCCATGCCATCTGATCATGAGCTGCACTGTAAGCTTTTGGATTAATAATGTTGTTTCTGACCAAAAAGCAAACAGTCCAGTTCCTGATCAGACGACACAGATTTGTGGGCTGATCTGGATCTACACTAGTTACACACTTGTAAAAATGCAGAGGAAAGTGTTATATTCATTATAACATTTCCTCTAATTTATAATTTACAGATGTGCTTCCACAGACATCATGACTTATAAACTTCAGATTGGCTGAACTACTATGCACTGTGATCAATTTCGTCAGCATTGCTATTCAATCAATAAACTTCTGAAAAACACTCATAGAAATGTATGGACAAGCTCAAACTGATGGAAGACAAGTCCATTACATTAATATACATGTAACAGGTTAAGTACTGTATTTTCTAGTATGTTTTGTATAATTTCTACAGTGTTCACATTTCTGACTGTCCAAGCTCTTAAATTTATTTTCTACAGTGTTCACATTAAATTTTCTGACTTTCCATCACTCTTAAATTTATTTTAACCCTTTACTCCATTGATATGACTTTTGTTTCATGGGCGAACAGATCAGACCAAGATCTGCCAACACATCTGTTGCGTCTGATCAGGATTTACATTCTTAGCCTTTTGATTTGTAAATTATTTCTGACCAAGAAGCTAACAGTGCTGATCGTGATCAGATAGCCATGATAGCATGCATGTGTGATCTGATCTGGATCTACACTGTCCATACATATAGAGTAAAGGTTAATGTTATAGCACATCACAAGGCAACACTAGTATGACCATCACAACTCAATACATATTTCACTAAACTGCTATTATGGTCGTCTAAATGTCGATATAATTGCCAAGATTTCTGTAACACCTGGAAACGCACTGCAGAATCCAAATATATACCAGTACCAGTCACATGGCCACATCTCAAACAGGAAGAAGGCAAGTGCGATAAACGCTCCGGTGTGTGCAGCGGTAGCTGAGTCTTTGTTAAGGAACATTGTGTGCAATCGTGGCGTAATAATCTCTAGAACCTATCAGCTGTTGTATGAACAATCTGGTAAAATATTTAGCCTGTAACTTAACCTTCCCTTTTTCATATGTGTACATAAACATACTAAAGAAATGGCAGTATCACAGATTCCTAGTTAAATATGGAATTAAAATCTAAGTAATGTGATCACTATTTCTAGTCTATTAAATTTGCTACAAAGTTGTGTGACCACAACATAAAACAATTGCCATGGTGAGCAGTTCAGTGAAAGCTGGGAAGGCATTGCTGAAGCCGAATATATACCAGAATCGTTCACATGGCCATTCCCGCCAGAGATAGTACGACAGTGCCACTGATGCTCCAGAGTGGGCAGCAAGTGCTGCGTTTTAGTCAAGGATTGTAATCACTCAAATTAGTTATCGTAAAGCAGATTATTCATCATTTTTTATTTTGAAATCGAAGTTCTTTTTTTATCAGGCACCTGGATGAATGAACCTACCAGTAAATGCCAATCTCATTTGTCAGGCATGTGCATTCATGCAGTCTCATCAGGGTCTACCCTGTTCACAATTTAGTTAATAATAAATTCAGTAAATCCAAACTATTATGTGAAATGCTCAAATGACTCATACATGTACATTTATATAAAGGTGATTTCATTACACTTGAACATAAATATGTTTATAACAAGTTTAAAACCTAATTTTAATTTAATGCTTCAAAAACTATTGTTTTAAATTGTTTTTGTACCGCTAATTTGACCAACACATCGATATATAATGCAAGCTTTCTTGTGAAAAATCTGGCATCATTTTCTGAAGAATGGATCAGATTATTTGCTAAGTAACTGTGTGAAAATTAGTGTGATTTCTAACACCTACCACGAGAAAATATGTCTTCTTAATTTTATTGCCAACAGTTTCAGTGTTTTAGCCTAAGTTTGCTTAAATAGGAAATCTTTTTTTAAAGGCAATTCTGAATCTGAAAAATAACATACCAGTAAGAGTTGCACCAGCAGAAATGAGCTTTCAGAAAATTAAGCCCATTTCAAACCATAAATTTGTTTGTTGTGCTTGAAATTAACTGTTGTATAGTGAGACCTTCTATTATGGTTAGGTACATGTAACAATATTATACAACAGAAAACAAAACAATCAAGGATCTGGACTTCTATGATCATACTAAAACCTCCCCAAGTTCTATGCATTTCTATTTAACTTTAACCCCTTACTCCATGTCATATGGCTGTTATCAATTGGCGAACAGTACAGGTCCAGATCAGCCAGCACATTCATGCCATCTGATCTACACTATTTGCATTTAGATAAATTGGGTTTTCTTCTTATCAAGAGGCGACCAGTGTAGATCTAGATCAGCTGGCAAGCATGTGTCAGCTGACCGCATTATAGATGCAATAAAACCTGTATAAATGGAGTAAAGGGTTGAGTGCTTTAAAATACACGTTCAAGTCTCAGAACACTATAGACAACTTTCAGGGACAGGTACCCATACCCACAGGAAGGGGAATTTTACGTCATTTAAAGACAAAAAGGGGAATTTTAAGTAATATACACATGTTTTGACTTTAAAGGGTCACACACACTTGTAACACTGTTTTCTACCTCTGATTAGGTAGCAAGCATGTTTTGTGACTGTAGACTTACAAATAAAACAATTTAGTTACTTTTTTATTAATTTTTTCAATTTTATTTTTTTATAGATTTTTTAGAGGAATTTTTTTTTCTGAAATAGAGAAAAAAAAACCATACTATTTTGACAGGGGAATGGGACCCATATTCGGCCCTAAAAACAGCCAAAGGAGTGCCCTGAGTCTCCAGGGCCAAACTCTGGAAAATTCTTTCAAATCCAGAATCTCTGATCTCATGATCACAGAATTGCAGTCTGCTTATAAAAGGATACACAACAAGCACTGGAAAGATGTGAACATTGTTAAACCACCAAAGAAGCCAATCAGCTCAATCGCGAACAACCCCAGTGCCACAGATAAGCCAATAATCAACCTGAAATAACATACACAGAAACAGTTACAGTAAAATGAGGCTTAACCCTTTATTCCTTGTGAAATGGCTCTTAAAACAGTGTTATAGAGTGGCAAACAGTGTACATCCAGATCAACTGGCACATCTGTGGTCTCTGATCAGGATCTACAATGTTCGTTGTTAAGATTTTTTAGGTTATTTGTGACCAAGAATCAAGCAGTTTAAATCCAGATCAGTTGGCAAGGATATGCCAACTGATCAGGATATACACTGGTTGCCTGTGCGAAAAAAAGGTATACATGGACTAGATAATGCCGAGATTTAGACCTTCAGTCCATTAATTATTCATAGTGCTATGAATCCTATGCTTTAGAGTATTTTTGTCTGGACTGTCTGAAGCATTAAAAAAAAATTAAAAGTTCTGCATTAAATTTGGAAATTTGATGAATCTCTCCCAAATGCATGACCTTGAAAATTAAAAATATTAGTCATTAATTTAATCTTAATTAAATTAAAAAGAAAACTTCCTTCTTTACATGACAATTTCTTAGCAGATTATGATTTTAATAGATGCAAGTTTTTGCATTTTTAATTTAAAGTTTCCCCACTTTTGACCCTATCTAATTCTGAGCATGGGGTCAATTTGATGCAGAAGTATATAGAAATTCAAATTTTGCAAGAAAAAGATCAATATTGTTTCTGTTGCATTTTAGATATGAAGTAATTATAACTTTGATCCTTGAACATAAATTAAAGTTAATGCAATCTGATGAGTAGCTAATTTTACTGAACACAACATGTAACTTGCAACACTCTGATTGTGACCCCTTCAAAATTAAAACGACCCCTGGTTTTCAAAGTTATTGAAAACCCTTTGCATAATAGAAACTACTTACTCCAAGTCTTTCTGATCATATTCAGCCTGTGTGTATGTTCTAGGTAGACATGACTCTATGTTTGGTCTCTGAAATTGGAAAATTTAAAATAATTTGACCACTATAATATTTTTCTTTAAAATGTACTTACGAAATAACCTGTAATTTTATGAAGAACGATAATTCTCATCAGCCTGAACTTAGCTCATGCTAATCTATGTCTTCACTAGTCACATCTTCTGGATTTATCAAAAGGTTGAACAGTATTCATTTTAGGGTTGAAAAGGCCTGTTGTTTTGAAGAAGGGGTTGTCGACAAGAATGCCAGATTATTCTCCCCCAAACCAGTTCCTCATCCCGACTGTTCTCCCCAAACCCTTTCCTCCCCTGACAGTTCTCCCCCAAAATGAACCTAACAGGTTTAAGACTGGGGCTTCCTGTCATAACATTATCACAGATCCTACCAAGTGTGACCATGACAAATTAACAGTCTATTGACACCTACCAGATGGAGGCCAGCCATAGGATCTAGATTTTTTTTTGTATTTTAATAAACATTCTTTAACATTTTAAACAATAATATAATAAAATTGTTTCTCTGCAAACCTTTATATAAAACAAGTAGAAACAAGAGCTGTCACTGGAATTGACATATGCCCCCGAAATGCAGCTTGAAATCAAATAGGTATACATATGTAATAAATAAACATATGTAATGAAAAATATGCTTGTGGAAGACGAAGCATACTGCATGCATATAATGTGAAAGATGAAAGGATCATAATTATGTTTCAAGTCTGTAGTAAATATATAGTTAAATAAAGTTAAATATTAATATGAACAAGAGGTCCATGATGGCCCTTTATCACTCACCTGAGTGCAACGTCTCGATATGGTGAACATTTACATCAAGTTATTTTAAAATCCAATAAGAAACAACAAATCTACAGCTTGGAAAAGAAAATGCTATTTTTCGTAACAGTGACCTTGACCTTTGACCTACAGGCATGGGTATTGTAAGCAACACATCCCTTTGTCATGGTGAATATTTTTGTAAAGTTATTTTGAAATCACTTCATTCATTAGGAATTAACAGCCAAGACAAGAAAATGTTATTTTTAGTAACAGTGACCTTGACCTTGGACCAACAGGCATGGGTATTGTACGCGAAAGTACACCTTGTCATGGTAAACATTTGAGCCAAGTTATTTTAAAATCCAATGAGAAATAACAAATTTACAGCATGGACAAGATTTTTCTATTTATAGTAACAGTGACCTAGTTTTTGAACCCAGGTGACCCATATTCAAACTCAACCAATTAATAACTGGGACATATGTCCTGACCAAGTTTCTTTACAATCTGAGAGTAAAATTGTGACCACTATAGTGTAAACAAGAAAATTCTATTTTTAGTAACAGTGATCTAGTTTTTGGACCCAGATGACCCATATTCGAACTTGTCTGACAAATCATTAGGACAAACATCCTTACGAAGTTTCATGACAATCGGAGCAAAAATGTGACCTCTAGAGTGTTAACAAGAAAATTCTATTTTAAGTAACAGTGACCTAGTTTTGGGACCCAGATGACCCATATTCAAACTCGTCCGAGAAATCATTGGGACAAACATCCTGACCAAGTGTCATGACAATCAGAACAAAAATGTGACCGCTAGAGTGTTAACAAGAAAATTCTATTTATAGTAACAGTTACCTAGTTTTTGGACCCAGGTGACCCATATTCAAACTCGGCCTAGAAATAAATGGGACAAATATCCTGACCAAGTTTCATGATAATTGGAGCAAAAATGTGACTGCTAGAGTGTTAACAAAAAAATTCTATTTATAGTAACAGTGACCTAGTTTTTGGGATCAGGTGACCCATATTCATACTCGGCCTAGAAATAAATGGAACAAATATCCTGACCAAGTTTCATGATAATTCGAGCAAAATGTGACCGCTAGAGTTTTAACAAGAAAATTCTATTTATAGTAACAGTGACCTAGTTTTTGGACCAGATGAACCTTATTCGAACTCGTCCGAGAATTCATTGGGACAAACATCCAGACCAAGTTTCATGACAATCGGAGCAAAAATGTGACCGCTAGAGTGTTAACAAGAAAATTCTATTTTTAGTAACAGTGACCTAGTTTTTGGACCCTGATGACCCATATTAAAACTCGTCCAAGAAATCATTGGGACAAACATCCTGACCAAATTTCATGACAATCGGACAACAAGAGCCGTCAGAGACGGGTTATGCTCCCCAACGCCGCTTTGTCACAAATACTTTTTTGTTAGAACAGGAAGAATTTGTAAGAAAGATATTGTATTTGAAAGTTTCCTTTACGATTCAAACAGAAAGCATTTTACAATATTGTACAAAAATAAGACAAAAAAAATGAGAAATTTCAAAGGGCACTAACTCAAAAATGAATAAAGCAAGAGTTATGGTTCTTGTGCATTGCACTGCTCCGCATTGAGATCATTCTACTTATGAAGTTTCAAGTTCAGAAACTTTTATACTTTGTGAGATATGCACCAGATAAAACTAAGTAAGAGAAATTTCAAAGGGAAATAAATAAAAAATCAATAAAGCAAGATTTATGGTTCTTGTGCACTGCACTGCTCCTCATTGAGATCTATCTACTTATGAAGTTTCAACTTCCTAACTCTTATACTTTGTGAGATATGCCCCGGACAAAAAGTAAGTATGGTAAATTTCAAAGGGCATTAACTCTATAATGAATAAAGCAAGAGTTATGGTTCTTGTGTGCTGCACTGCTCCTCAACGAATTCATTCTACTTATGAAGTTTCAAGTTCATAACTCTTATACTTTGTGTGATATGCCCTGGACAAAAAATAAGTAAGAGAAATTTCAAAGGGCAATAAATCAAAAATCAATAAAAGCAAGAGTTATGGTTCTTATGCACTGCACTGCTCATCATTGAGATCTATCTACTTATGAAGTTTTAACTTCATAACTCTCATATTTTGTGAGATATGCCCTGGACAAAAAGGAAGTATGAAAAATTTCAAAGGGCAATAACTCAAAAATGAATAAAGCAAGTTATGGTTCTTGTGCACTGCACTGCTCCTCCCTGAGATCTATCTAGTTATGAAGGTTCAACTTCATAACTCTTATACTTTGTGAAATATGCCCCAGACAAAAAGTAAGTATGAGAAATTTGAAAGGGCAATAACTCAAAAATGAATAAAGCAAGAGTTATGGTTCTTATGCACTGCACTGCTCCTCATTGAGATCTATCTACTTATGAAGTTTCAACTTCATAACTCTTATACTTTGTGAAATATGCCCCGGACAAAAAGTAAGTATGAGAAATTTCAAAGGGCAATAACTCATAAATGAATAAAGCAAGAGTTATGGTTCTTGTGCACTGCACTGCTCCTCATTGAGATCTATCTACTTATGAAGTTTCAACTTCATAACTCTTATACTTTGTGAGATATGCCCCGGACAAAAAGTAAGTATGAGAAATTTCAAAGGGCAATAACTCAAAAATGAATAAAGCAAGAGTTATGGTTCTTGTGCACTGCACTGCTCCTCATTGAGATCTATCTACTTATGAAGTTTCAACTTCATAACTCTTATACTTTGTGAGATATGCCCCGGACAAAAAGTAAGTATGAGAAATTTCAAAGGGCAATAACTCAAAAATGAATAAAGCAAGAGTTATAGTTCTTGTGCACTGCACTGCTCCTCAACGAGATCTAACTACCTATGAAGTTTAGTCTTGATACCTCTCATAGTTTTTGTGTAATTGTCCGGACAATATTATGACGGACGGACGGACGGACGAACGAACGGACGGACGAACGGGACGGACGGACGGACAAAGCTACAACTATATGCTCCCCCGAATTTCGGGGGGAGCATAATAAAATGTTACCTCTATTGCGTTAACAAAATTTACCTTAGGGTTAGGGTTAGGGTTTAGGGTTAGGGTTAGGGTTAGGTAAAAAGGCCCATAACTCAGCCAAAAATAATCCGATCAGAAATTCCTTTGGATATGCATAACAAGTCTTGGTGACAAACACTCCTGTGAAGTTTCAATGAAATCCCTCAAGCGATTTCAGTTTACGTTAGGGTTAGGGTTTAGGGTTAGGGTTTAGGGTTAGGGTTAGGTAAAAAGGTCCATAACTCGGCCAAAAATAATCCGATCAGAAATTCCTTCGGATATGCACATCTATGCTTGGTGACAAACACTCCTGTGAAGTTTCAATGAAATCCCTCAAGCGGTTTGGGAGAAGAAGCGAGGACAAGATTTTGCTTCAAAGGGCCATAACTCAGCCAAAAATAATCGGAGCAGAAATTCCTGACGATATGCACAACTAGGCTTGGTGACAAACATTCCTGTGAAGTTTCAAAGAAATCCCTCAAGCGGTTTCAGAGGAGAAGTGAGGACAAGATTATTTCGGACGGACGGACGGACGGTCCGATTACTATATGCCTCCCTTCGGGGGCATAAAAACATTTAACTTAAACTTAAGTCATTGTTAGTATCTGAATTTTGAATGACAATCAGTGTAGATCCTGATTTGTCTATGAAGAGTGCAGGATGTTATGTGTATACAAATGTGACAAATAGTGTGCTCAGCGCTTGAAAGGTTTAACACAAGCCTTAAATAAAAATGGTATCATCTGACTGTCTAGATTTTAAAAAAATCAACCATATTTTTTATAATAAATTTAAAGTTTCATCACAGGTACATCTATTGCCTTTACCAAGGGAACAAAACAATGGTGCGAATAATTATGGCCTTAATAATCTAACCAAACAAAAATAAATTTGCATTCTGCACACAGTTCTGCATTTTTCCTTTAAATGTCTAATGCAAATAAAATATTAATATTTTGATACACAATCTGATTTAATTTTTGCAACTTTTAAAAGGAAATGATAATCAACACACTCATCCGATATTTAGTCATCATATCATGCTCATTTTAATGAATATCAAAATAAATATAACAAAATACTCTGTTAACAAGTTTTAATTGTTATCACTTTGTTAAATGGACTGCTTAACCAAAAATATTGTTGTTTTTTTATGCTGGATCAAAGAATCCAAACAATACTTTTAATATTACTGTGAAAGAAATCAAACAAAAACTATTTTCTTTATGACAAAACATCCCAAAAAAATTTCTTGGTTTAAATTAAAATGAAACCAAAGAAATTTCATTGAATTATAAGAATTATTCTTTTTGTTAATTCTCTTCTTTAAGTTATTCTTTTATATTAATGTTTGTATTTCCATTTATTTATCGTCGCTACCGGTTGCCCATATGAGCGACGCTCCAGAAGAGTGTTAGTCATTTTAGGTTTTTGGAGGATAGTGCAAGATACAGAGGACTCTCCAATTCCAGAATCATCCCTGGTTCTTTTAAGTGCCCGGTGTATAGCACCACTACACTGGACCTCGGTTTTAAGTCCCATCCAAAGGACTATATTAGTTATTTTAGTTGGAGAAGCGGGGGATCGAACCAGCGATCCCTGGACTCAGAGGCAGACACGCTAACCACTGAGCTAATGATCCACTCTTTTTATATCAATCATGTTTACACTCTTTATATATGCAGACTGTTCTCACCCTATTTTGGGGGAGAACAGTCAGGGAGGAAACGTCAGGGGAGGAACTGTCAAGGGGAGAATAGTCTGACACCTGTCAACATCTAGGGGTTTAAATGTCTGACACCTGTACTCAAGTACCACATTTCATTTTTCTTTTTTACTACAAGTTCCAGAATGTTGACAGCTTGTTTAATGCACTGCATTTTTTCGGTAGTACTGAATACCGAAATACACTATTTTACCGAAAGATACCGAAATAGACTTTGATTACCGAAATACACATATTAAACTGTAATTAAAGCATTATTTGTTGTTTAAATAAGATAATATGTTAAAATATTAGTATATGAAATAAATGCCAAAGTTTTATTTGAATTTGTTGTTTTTTAAAAAAGTTGTATAAGGATGCTATATTGCGTATTCCCTTTGGAAGACCGAAATACACTAAATACATTGTAGTTAAACCATTATTTGCTGTTTATATGAAATAAATGCCAAAGTTTTATTTGAATTTGTTGTTTTTTAAAAAAGTTGTATTAGGATGCTATATTGCGTATTCCCTTTGGGAGACCGAAATACACTAAATACATTGTAGTTAAACCATTATTTGCTGTTTAAATAAGATATAATATAAAAATATTACTTTATGAAATAAATGTCAAAGATTTATTTGACTTTATTGTGTTTTTAAATGTTGTATTTGAATGTTATATTGCGAATTCTCTTTATCTCAAAGTTATTTCCCTTTGTAGTGATGTGCCGTGATGTGCTGTTTGTTGAAATCCGATCACTTACATGCATTAATTATAAAAGTTAACTATAAAAATTCTGTTCATTTTTTAATCATGTTAATCAGAGAGATAATTTGTTGTTATCGCACTCACAAGCGGACAAGCGGTCATATATCACTCGTTTGCTTGTTTATTCATATTAATGAAATTAGCTTCGTGTCTAATTATAATTAGAGTTAATTAGTAAATATTGTTTGTAATCACACTCCCAAGCGGGACAGCAGAAATATATCACTCATTTCTTTCCAAAATGTTTAAAAACGATCTGTATGAGTATCATCCATCATTCGATACAAAACTTTAATCAACAACCAAAACAAAATGTATGCTGTATCAATAAGGGTGGTCTACACAACTTCCATGGCAGTTGTAAACTCTATGGTGTATCGGGAATGTCGACAACCAGGAAATTTGAACCCGAATTTCAGAAAATGTTTAATGACAGACTTAGGTATTGTGTATTTATATTATTTATTAGTATTTACATGTATATACCTGATTGTTGTATTGTGTTTTGCCGCCTTATACCTCACCACGTGATGCTGCACGGGGAAAAACACCCACGTGATCTACGTAATGCATGTATAATTTGTGATATCATAATAATCAAATTTTTAAATGTTTATTATCGTTTCATTTCAGGTATGTTTTCATGAATCTTGGCGGGAATGATATCAACGCCACATGTTCAGTCGACGAAATAGTCTCCCGGTTTATAAGAATTGTACAGAGAATGAAACAGAACGGAGTGGAGAGAGTATTCGTTGCAGGAGGGACTATTTTGTATACATTTAGATAGTCACAAACAACAAATAATGCTTTAATTACCATTTATTACGTATATTTCAGTAATCAAAAGTGTATTTCTTTTCAATGGTATTTACATTTGTGTTGTTCTCACAGCATTCTCAAAAAAATGTCCAATAACTATCGAAATCCTGTTTCTATTAAAATAAAACTTTGGCATTCATTTCATATACTAATATTTTATCATATTATCTTATTTAAACAACAAATAATGCTTTAATTATCATTTATTACGTGTATTTCTGTAATCATAAGTGTATTTCGGTTCAATGGTATTTATCACGTTTGTGTTGTTCTCACAGCATTCTCAAAAAATGTCCAATTACTACCAAAATCCTGTTTCTATACAAATAAAACTTTGGCATTTATTTCATATACTAATAATTTAACATATTATCTTATTTAAATAACATATAATGCTTTAATTACCATTTAATAAGTGTATTTCGGTGATGAAATGTCTATTTCGGTATCTTTCGGTAAAAAGTGTATTTCGGTATTCAGCGTTACCCCATTTTTTTATATTTCTTATCTGACAATGGTAACATCATTGTATACATGGATGGGTTATGCAGTATCAAAAAATAAAGGAAGAACAATGTTATGACATGTGCAGTTCTCTGTTACTTTGCAAGAGATTCTTACCCTTGACCAAAAAATTATGATGACGAGCACAAGATGTGAGATTATCGTTAAAAATCTAGCAGGTACAAGTCCTGTAACTTTCATTTTTATCACTAATATCAGGCTTCCTTGTCAACCAAATGTAAATTGAGTCAATCAAGTTGGTTAACGACAATCAAAGAGAAAATTCGTTTTAAGATTCCTATCGACATGAAAAGTTTTCTTTCTTGGTTGCTTCTAAGAGCCTTATGTCCGTGACATTGTCTAAATCTGCAAAAATGTCAAAACAAATTTTGTCTTGGCTTGTTTGGCGGCCATTAACGATACTCTCGTAATAGGCGAGATTTCCGGTGGGGCATGCGCTGATGTAGAGCCACGTATTTTGGTCCAACTCAGTAAATTTTTAGATTTTTTAGTTAATCATGGTAAGTTCTGATCTTTCTTTACCGGTTTCTACAATTTCTATTGTTTCAAATGTAAGTTAATTAAAATCAGTAGGTGCCACATTTTCCGACCCCTGGAAAACTGGACCATTGATGCACTTGACATGGTAGGGTAACAGGCTAGCTAACATCCCCTGTGTCCCATTCTAATCTGTCCCGTAAAGTATCCATGGGAAGTTTTGATTCAGACCCAGCTGGAAACTGGCTCATAATGTGTGATAAGCAAATACGTTTGTGTCTTGACTGTAACATGTTTAATCTGTAGGAACTGTACTTCCAAATTTTAGAGGAACACATATGGAATTATGGTTGTTATGGCCACTCAATGATATGGCCCAGATTGGTTGACGTTACGGCCCAGAATAAGGGGAAAATATGGCACAGGTTTAAACTTGATGGACTAGTTTGAGACCATATAGCCCATATATATTTTGCATGTCCATGATATGAAATCACTCGAAGAATACTTTTTGGCCTGTCATTCCAATGTTTCAAAAATCATGAACTTTAGGGTCCTTTGCTGACGGCAAGCGTTACCTCTTAATGCTGGCTGGTGTGAAATGGATTTTTAGTGTAGACTAATGATATTCATTGCAACATTTATTTTTAAGGATTGGTGCAATTTAAATAATTTTTTTTGTATTTATTTCTAGTAAAGCATATTAGCCCATTTCATTCATATATACACATTATCTTCACTGTTTGCTTTTTGATTTATTTGGTTATTTCTGACCAAAAAGCAAACAGTGCAGATCCTGATCTGGATCTACATTTGTCGCACATGAGTAAAAATGTGTATATGTGGAGGAAAAAGTTAATAAAGAAGTAAAGAATGCATGATAATGCATAATCTCAAAATTGTGTGTCTCAAAATGACAAAAAGTATACAACTAACATCAGCGGGTTTTTTTTCCCCAAAGGGGAAAGGGTCCGCTTCCCCTACAATTGGGAAATTTTCTCGTCTTAAAATCTTGAAATCGGCAAAAAAAATCAGTTGCAAAATAAGCCAATTATATTGGGATTTTTTTTTTAATTCATGTAAATAAACATTAGGGGTTTTATTCAGCTTCATCAAGCATCATAAGGTCCGTTTCCTTAACAGGAAAGCCTTTAGGGATGTAACTGTTACGCCAGAATTAAGTTACTGCCAATCCAGTGACTGCCTGTCTATGGAAAAATAATTTCCATTGGCAGGAAAAGTTTCTTTGAGGTTGCAATTAATGTGAAATGAATCTGCATTTGAAAAATAACAGAAGGAGGTGGGGGCTGGATTCAGTTTCAGGTTGAGGCAATGTGTCTTTGTGCTACAGCGAGCTCAAGGATAGCTTCTGAGTGGGACTCTGTTTGGTTTCGAAATATGTCGCAAGGCTGGATTCAAGTTTAGTTTCAGTCCAATTTACCGGGGAAAGTACGGGTTGTTGCTCGATACCGGTACCTACATTCATTGGTTCAAATCACTCAGACTGGGGTCTGGTCCTCAATGGCATGGGATCCGTTGATATATACCCAAAATCTCGCAACAAAAGAGTGCCTGTTTTCGTTTTTAAAGGCTTCCTTTGAATAATCGCTCATTCTAAACGTTGTTGTGAAGTTTGTAAGCTACTTTCAGTTTCTGGAGACTGGTCTTTGTGATTCAATTTTATCCGTATGAATCAGTCGACTTGCAATTATTGACCGTAATCCAGTCTGAAAAAGGATGTGTATAAAATGCGGACCGGATCAAAGACTGTTTCACTGCACCTGTCTGTACTTTATTTAATGATAACGACCGAGTAAGGGTCAAACCGGATCGTTGATAAGAGTTACTCCCCTTTGTAAGGTACAGTTTGTTTACACTGAACGACATTTCTTGCAAAAAAACACATTTGTCAATTGGGAAACGGCACTGTTTGTTGTTGGAAAACATTAGCTTTGGGAATTGGGAAAGGTCCTGTGCTTTGAATTGGGAAGACTCTGGTCAGCTTTGGGAATGGTACCATTTTCCAGATGTAATTTAAGAAGGGAAAAAAACGCTGAACATATTTATATAGTAATACAGATTTTATGTTAAAGTATACTCTCATAATTGTATACATGTGTTAAAGTATACGACACACTGTCATGTTGCCCATAATATTATATTGATTAAGACGCTCAATAATAAAATATGATGAACCAAACTGGAACTTACTTGTTACTGTCTTGGGGAAAAAATATATATATATACTTTGATGCAATTTAAAATTATTCCTGGCAATATTTACAATTATGAACAGCAAATGTTATAATGTTGTAACTTTAGGTGTGTTAGCCAGCAAAATTTAAATATGATATTACCCACTTTTGTCTATTTTTGTTGGCAAAGATTGCTTTTGAAGGGGAATTATTTTGTCATGGAAAACGGAAAAGAAATCCCCTATTATGCTATATGATGAAATATGGATGATCCATATTTTGGGCATCTGTTATGTAAGGCAAAAAGAAACATGTGGGCATTTATCAGTACAGTATACATTAAAAAATAATATTAACATTTAATATGTTTGCATATTTGGCATATTCATGTACAGATTTTTTAAAATTTTACAATTATTTTCAGGGGTTTTTCAGCACTGTCTGCGCCTCCGGAAAACGGAGGTGTTCCCAAAGCAAACGGCCCTGTTCCCAATCATATCCAGTTGTCATTTTTCCCAATTGAAAACATATTTTATTTCCGAAATTTCAGCATAAATCGAATAAAATACCTATTCCGTTGTGCATAACGCGCATTGATGTATAACGCGCAACAATAATTTTGGTAAAAAAATCGACGGAAAAGCCGATTTCGGATGTATAACGCGCATCAAAAATCGGCGCGAACGTAAGAAAATTTGGCGCCGATCTGACCTATTTGTGTTGAAATAAAATATTAGAAAGTAAAGAAAATCTTAAAGAAACAATAGACAGTAAAACAAAATCGGCGCGAATGAGAATAATCGCCGCGAACATAAGAAAATTCGGCGCCGATCTGACCTAATCGGTAAAGATAATCTTTAATAAACAATAAAGACAGTAAAACAAAATTGGTGCCGACATCAGAAAAATCGGCGGGTTTGAGAAAATTCGGAGCCGATTTAAGTATTACATTTTGTGCTGAAGTAAAATATTACAAAGTAGGGAAAAACTTTAATAAACAAGTAAAATAACCATTTTATTTAACGCAACCATGTCACCACCTACTCCAACAATTGCAAGCCAATCAGCGAATATATTGTCACACCTGTCAGAAATTAGCTCCATTTATAATCTTTGAATAATAGGCGTGTTTGCATATGCTCAAACAATGTGAGAGGCATGAAAAATATTATGAAAATGTCCTTTGAAATCGGAGGTAAATTGTTAGAAACTATGAATTGATCATCACAAGTACGGATTGAAAGATGCTTCTGCAACATTTTATTACGCATAGAATAAATTTCAAATGATGAAACCATTTATTTCATAAAACTCCATTTTTTCCCACACTAAGTAAATCAAAGTAATTGCGCATGAATATACTGCCATTTTCACACTGTCAGACTCTATTGAACGAGATGACAACAGCATTTGTGATTGTTTTTTAATGTACTTCCGCTTCCGGTATAAATTTGAACAACAAATGGCGGCCGATTTTCGGTGTTAGTTTAATTAAAAAAATCGATGTCTTTTTTGTAAGATCTTTCCTCAACTTTAATAGTTTGTTTCTTTAAATAACTACAAATAGTTTTACTGTTACTCTGTGTAGAATCGTCATATGTCGGACTCGACGGCTCGTTTCGTACTCAAATTCAGACGTTCTTGCTGATCACTGCGCTTTGTTTTTCGGCGAAATTTAAGTGAAGAAAAAATATTGAAAACATTTATCGGATGTATTACGCGCACCCACGATCCGCGCGCATTTCGGGGGTAAAAATGTGCGCGGTATACACAACCGTATATCAGATTACACAGGTTATAGAAGAGTGACTACCCTTTTTCTAGAAATTGCAAGCGTTCAGTGACCCTGATTTAACTGTAAGCATGAATATGTTCTGGACTTCTTTTAACATTACAACTATTGAATATATCAATAAATTTAGAACTATTTTGTAAAACGTTACAGAAGGTACCCTTAACTGCAGAAGATGCATCATAATATGACTCGTTAAGACACTTAATTCTTTTTGTAATGTATTTTTGCGACTATGATGGCTTTGCACAACAATAAGTGCTACAATAAAAACTTACGTTTATCTGGACTTTTTAGTTAATACTCTAAAATAACCATTAAATTTGCTACAGTTTCACTATTTTATAAAGAATTTCAATTTCATATAATGAATAACTTAAATGAGAAAATTATTTCTGATAACAGTTGGCTAACAAGTTACCAGTTTTGCAATGTTTGTTTGAATAAAGACCAAAAAGCTGGTAAAAGTATATTGGTAATGTAAAAATTGACTCATTTAAGCTAAATAAATGCATATTGAAATTTCCCAAAATGGACAATTTTATCGATGTGAAAATTCCCAAAATGGACATTTTTGTCGATAAAAATTTCCCAAAATGTCCAGACTCCTTTTCCCAAAATAGGCAGAAAAACCCCTGATTTTATCAGTCAGAAACACATACAGGTATTCCTCCATTGCAATTCTGATTTTCAGCCGTTGAGGTTAGATATCAAGCGCAAGTTATCTGCGCGATCAGATCGTGTGAAAACAGTTGATCTTCACCCTACAGAGCCATGGATGTTGGCAAGTTTATATAATGGAAATGTCCATATCTGGAACTTTGAGTCACAGGTATTTAGATATATTCAGACAGCACCAAGACGGCAGTTTGTTTACTTATCACTTCTGAAAAACAGAAACATGATCAGTTTTTGCTCAGGTTAATCGTAATCATTGTATTTGAACCATTCATTTTAGACCCAAATGAGCCTGTATGCTTTCCAGTGAGATCTCTGAACTATTCAACAAACTTCTTCAGGCTAAATTTGGTACATGCCTTTAGGAGAACATGGTGTACAACAAAGTGCCATGACCAGCTTTCATTGTGTTCATCTGACACTTGCTGAACATACAGTCTGTTTTTCAGAGTTTTTTTGAGAACATTGAGTAAATGAGGTATTATTTTGTCAGCTTTCAAATGAATTATTTATTATGACAAGCTTGTCAGTGGGTAAAAGAGCCAGCACAGTCAAGTTGATATTTTTGTTTACAGTCTTACTCTCAAGACTTATTTCAGATATGTATACAGTCTTCAGACTGATTTCAAATGTGTATACTGTCTTCAGGTGAACAGTTATATAGATCAGAGTTATATTTGCATACTGAATAAACAAAACGGTCACTTCAGAAGGTTACACAATATAATGCCTCATTTGACTCCAGAAGGCTTTTGTTTGTTGTTATTTTTACTTACTCACACTTAATGTTTAAGCTTATTCTATTTACAGCCACTTAGATTAAACGCTACCCGGTTGCTCACTACTCGGTCTGACCGTGTAAAGTGTACTGACCTGCATCCAGAAAGCCCTTGGCTGCTGGTCAGCATTTTTAGTGGTCAGGCCCAAATTTGGGACTACACTAGACAGGTTTGATTTTTTCAGTTCGACAGGCTTTCAACTTCATTTCTGTTTTTACTGTGGTATCCATTAATTATTTGTGCAAAATATATAATATGATAAGTTTCATGTGGTTTTAAAGTTGTGCAATTTACTGAAATACAAACTTGTATTTTAGATGGCATAAAAATATATTGTTGAATTTGCTAAGTGTTTGAATTTTCCAAACATGAAATAAAATGAAGACAAAACACAAGATAAAAGATTCCACAGTTATCAGTCAGTTATCAATTAAAGACATATCCACAAGTTATGCAGCACATTTAGCATTGAATTTATTCTTCAACAATCTTATAATATGACCCTATGTAGCTGTTAGTTTAGTGTGTAGTTAAAAATATAATTAAAAATATTTCTTACTTATTTAGTATAAAATATAAGATATTAGATACCCAAATTTTTGAAACCTAGATGATTAGCCACACAGTTCAGTATAAGATGAAAGATTACTGTTTGTGATGTGCAAAAATCCAAATAGCATGTTTTTTTCTAATCTACTTGATTAAATAATTATAATAGCAAAAATACACTTTTTTAAAATTTCTTGATTATAATTTTTTTAAAATTAATTACAGGGATTAAGCTAGGAGCAAATTTTAGGGAGAAGTGACTTCTCCCTCCTGGAAATTTAGGGAGAAGTTTTCAGAAACAGGGAGAAGTGACCAACGCGGTCGGTCGGATTTTTACCAAATAGCTCTTATTTTCTCTTATACATCCATACATATTATAAAACAACAATACTGATTATTTAATCTATTTTATTCTACAAAAAATGACAATAATAAATATGGCAAGGTATTCCTGTGGCAGAACATGTAAATTTGCCTTGGCACTTTGGACAGCAACCCCACTTTTTTCCACTGAAACTTGTCTAGCAGTCTGCATCTGTTGCTGGAACTTGCATCATCAACAGAGGTCTTGTGTTCTACACAATATAAAAAAATACCAGTTGTAAAAATTATTGGAGGCCTAACTATCAGACACAAATCACAATTCATAAATTTAAAAATTATTGGAGGCCTAACTATCAGACACAAATCACAATTCATAAATTTATTTTATTTTAGCATCATAATTCACAAATGGAAATTCAGTCTGTAATTTTTCCTGAAAGTATTTTGGTGTTTTAGGGGAATTATTAGGTTTTTAAATTTAAAATTACTCCTGTGTGATTATTTTGTCATATTTTCTCGTAAAAATCAATCTCACCTTTCTGTAATTGTTTTACTATCCGACATCATCTGGAGATGTCTTCCTTCAATCGAGTATCGAGTCAGCAAACAAATCACACAAATGGTCCATTGCATTATTAATTTCTCCCAGTCTGATCATAGACAATCATCTTAATCCAATTATCACCTCGTACAGGTTCTCTAAGTGCCATAAAACTCGCAATTAACTGTCAAATTAACAAGCTGTCATTTTCAACATCCAGGTAACTTACATCATTATCGCTTATGTCATTTACAATAAGAAAATGCTGAAGACTAACGAGCGATTTTATTGGTTTATTCTGTATTCACCAGCCAATAAAAATCACATTTTGTGACTGATTAGGTAATCAGGTCGAATTTGTTTACGACACGTGTTTGTCAATGTTTATAATTGAGTAAGTGAACATTTGGAGGATTATTGGCAGTTGTTTGATTGTTCCCTCAGGCAAATTCAACAGGAAATCGGTGGCGAAGTGAACTTCGCTTTTCTATGCAAATAAAGCGAAGTCAGGCCGGTCTGGGCGCCTTCTTCGCCCGAATCGCCTTGATTCGTGATCCCTGAATTACAATTTTATTTATTATTAAAGTCAGCCCTTTACTTTCCTTTCATAAAAAGTTGCAAGTGTAGATGAAGCATAATCAGTAGCCCACCAGTATTTGACCAGATATCATTTTCCTCTGAACTCGGCAGATTTTAGATAATGTTCTGCATACAAGGAACTTGTAGATATATCTTTAATTTGTGGTGAAAGATCTAGGTTTATTCACTTTCAGTTGCCAATATTTGCTTCCCTGAATTCAAAAAGGAATTTAAAATGTTACAGCAGACAAATTTAACATGCTCTTTGCTTTAGTATCCCCAAGAAATGTTTTTAAAAGTGTTTTCTTTAACTTAAGAAGGTTATTTTTGGAAGCACCTTCCTAAAATACAGAGCTTTGGCATAACAAAAAGTTCCTAGCCCTTCAACACAGCTTCACCCATGCCATAAAGGCGTATATATGGAGGTTAAATAACAGTGTTTTAAAAAAATGCAGGTAACCAGGCAACAGCAAGTGTTCAATCTATGCAACTCAGAGAATTTCCCAGACTCGAAACTGAAAGCCTGTCGTTACAGTTTATTTTCTACAGTGTGTAATCATTTCATAGACTGTTGGCAGTGTTGTTGTTGGTCATGAATTCATTGTCATTACATTTAGGTTGCGATGACTCGTAGTCAAGTTCTTGCATCGGTGATAAAGAAATGTTATACATGCATAGAACCAAAAAATTGAAAAATATGGCAGTGCCATAATTATGTCAAATTGTGATATAGATCAAGAATTAAACTATACAACACTTTATTAGAATAGTTAGTATGTATTCTGTCTTGCTGAATTGTAATCCATATTGTAGAATAGAGTGATTTAAAGTTAAAAATGACAACTTACTGCCAATGTTTAATGATATAAGATGATTGCATATATGTAAACAGAATGTATACAGGTGCTTTTCTAGGTGTCACACAGAGCTATGTTAGTTAAAGTCCATCTATAATAATATTATTTTATTTATTTTATTTTTTTTGAAGATCAAAAAATATTTACGTGATAAGTAACTAAAGTTTTTTGACTAGGGCCCAATATCATAAAACTTAGGAGACCAGTCTCAGATCTCAAGCATCTGATTGGCTGAAATTGCAACTGGTCGCAATTTCAGCCAATCAGATGCTTGAGATTTGAGACTGATCTCCTATCTCAGTTTTATGATCTTGAGCATTGATTTGCAAATGTAAGACTGATATGTGCTTGCTCAGATTACCTAGAAAAGACCCTGTTGTTTCTTGCTTGATGGTTGATGGGTAAATGTTGAGCAGTTGGTTATAAGTCACATGTATTTTTGAACAAATATAATTATGTAAATTGGAAAATGTTCAGTGACATGTTCATGATTATATAAGACGGAAGCCAGTTAGATATATTTCTGCTTTCAATTGTTAGATAAGGCAATTACGTCATTGTTCGAATATAAGCCGCACTCATGTATAAGCCGCACCACCCCCAAACGTGATAGAACAGGTGAAATTGGCTTAACACAATGTATAAGCAGCCAAATCTGTGTATTAGCCGCACCCCCAACTTTTTACTTCCGAATTCTGGGGGAAAAGTGCGGCTTATATTCAAAGAATGACGGTACTTAATATTCAAAAATGTAATGATGTACAAAATCTTGTAATATGTTTCCTTAAATATATAACCTGGTAAATCAGTAAATGTTTGGGATGGCAGTGTTCCCGTGTTGTTCATGTTGGGAATGGATTGTTTGTCATGGTGCAGATTTCACTTGGTGATTGCATATGAAACACAAAACTCATTAAGTTTTTAAATTGCATGTAAATTCTTAACACAGCTCTGAGATTTGCAAACAAATTTTACACCTGTTTTTATAAAAAAAGAAATACATTGAAATACAATAAAATCTGTCATAATCAGCCAAACAAAGGAAGTTTGGTGTTGAATTATTCAGTGTTTGATGCAAGATTTCAGGAAAGAGGGCAGTATTAGTGTACTTAACTTGATTAATTCCAATATTTTTCTGGCCAAATTCAGATGAAAATTTAATGTTAGTGTAGATTTTCATCCTGAAAATAAAAAATATTTACAACATCTGTGGTAGGACTATATCTGCCCATGTTGTTAATTCAGGTTGATAATTGTATTTGTAAGTGTCTGCTTATAACAGGTTAAAGTGTAGTTTTTGGCAAAAAAACATAATACTTCTGTATAGCAGGGATTTTCTATGGAATTCAGTGACTATGAATCAACTGTTGTTATCACATCATAATGATTGTTAGCTGCATGCACATGTGTTTAAATAACTGTTAAATTGGGCATTTCAGCAACTGATCAAGTCGTTTGAAGTATGTGACCTTCCAGTTAGAACAGCAAAGTTTGTGCCAAGAAAGAACTGGGTCATCTCAGGCTCTGTAAGTACCTTAGCTTGCTGTTCTTTAAAAGAACATCCAAACATATGCCAGAATTACATATCCTTTTTTCCATGGATATATCTGATGTGTGGTCAGTGACGATCCAGATCAACCTGCACACCCATACAGTATGATCGGGATCTTCACAGGCTTATTCTTTTGTATTGTTTCTGACCAAAATGTAAACATGGTAGCAACAGATTCAGGCTGAATAAATAGGCGTTTTCATATAGTTAAGGGTTTAATAAGGTGCTGAAAAAAACGATGATAATTTTCCCTTCTGGCTTTGTGTAAAGTGTCTGACAGTGATCATATATTATTCTTGAAACTTTGAAAATTGATTGAATTTTTGATCATACATTATTCTTAAAACCTGAAAAAGTCCTTGAATTTTTGACAGTGATCATATATTATCCTTGAAACCTGAAAAAAAGTCCTTGAATTTTATAAATGAGGTCTAAAAAAGAAATTGATTTTCAAGTAAATTTGGAGTAATGGGTTAAGATCAGTTCTTGTGTTTGCAGGATGACATGCATGTTAGAGTATACAACTACAATACATTGGAGCGTGTGCACCAGTTTGAGGCTCACAGTGACTACATCCGATCTATTGCAGTACACCCAACACAGCCTTACTTCCTCACCAGCAGTGGTAAGTACATGCACATAATTGGGACCCAAGATTATTAAACTGTGAATGGATCACAATTAATATCCAATTAAAATCTCGAGCATCAAATTAGCAGAAATGAAGAAAAGTCAAATGAAAGTTTGTAGCAAAACAGTGAATTTGTAGGGTTTTTTTTCAACCATGAATTCCATGGAAAAGTAATCTTGGACAAATAAATAAGTTCCACAACATGAATATTCTTAAAGTTTTGAAAGAGTGTTACATTTACATGTTAGGCATTAGGATTGTAGATAATAACAACACAATTTGAAACCTTAAGTAACATAGCCATGGTTGTTTTACAGATGACATGTTGATCAAGTTGTGGGACTGGGACAAGAAATGGACTTGTACACAGGTGTTTGAGGGACACACCCACTATGTAATGCAGATTGTAATTAACCCGAAAGACAACAACACCTTTGCAAGTGCTTCTCTGGACAGAACTGTAAAGGTACAGAGTGATTTCATAACCAGAGTTTTTGTCCTTAATGATAACCTAATATATCAGTGGATTGACAGCTCTACTGATATAATGAACAACTTTATATCAAGCGTTCAATATGCATATCAGGAATAGACTCAGAAAACACAGTCTTCCCACAAAGCCAAAAAACAGGGAGGAAAAGAGAGCATGGTCTGTAAAAAGGTCAATTTCAAATAAGACACCATGAACAATTAGCAAAAAAAGAAACATGAGGGCAGTCTTGGAACTGTCAGTGGCAAATAAGTTTGCCACTGGGGTTTTAATCTCTCAGATAATTTAGTGGGAGTTAGGGGATTGATTAGCATATGAAATCTTTGTATATTGTCACCCCAAGAATTTTTTTTTTTTTTTATTTTTTTATTTTTTTTTTTCGGGCCCCTTTTCAGGGTAACCCCATTTATTTTTCAACATAAGTGTAGTACAGTAGAATATCACATCAATATATTACTTTTTACAATCAATACATATATATGAAAAGGAGAGCTGAAATTCATTTTCAAACCAAAATCGACAGAATTGTCTAATGGTTTCATTACATTCTTAGGTATTTATTTACAAAAAGTTTATACATTTGTATTTCAATTAACATAATTGTCAATAGTACTGTACTACAAATAAGTGTAATAGAACATGAATATAACAAAAATTCACACATAAAGTTAAAGATACTTCATTCAAATTAACAATTTACTGGTAAATATTTAAGTAATTTTTTCATTATGCTGTCCAGTTAATTAAGCTACAGTGGAGCTCCGCTATATCGCGATCCGCTATATCGCGAAATCCAATATAACGCGGCCGACCCTTGGACCCCGTTTTTTTTTCATAAAAGATAGTAAAATTCTATCAACAGCCATTTTTGTATATTTGGAAAGGGAAGTAACAACGTCAAAACCGCGCTAATCGATAAAGACAATGACGCTCGTTCATTAACGTATTGAGAATCATTGAAAAATTGTGAAATGTTCCTTTATGATCTGTTGATTGTTTCCTACGTTTATTAAAATATCAAACTGTCATAAAATTGTCAAGTTATAAATTGTTGTACAAACACTGGGGCACCTAATCACGTATGCGAAATGGTTACTGAATGGTTGCTTTTCGCACCTACTGCAGATAAAATGACAAAGGTGTCTGGTGTTGTTAATTGGCTTCTAATTTGAGAAGCTAATGCCTACATTTGACATGTGTTGAGAATCTGTTGACATTTTAAGTAGCTTTACCATGTTCTTATATAAATTAAGTTCAAAGTTTTCACGCGTATTGTTTTCCTTCAAAACAGCGTTCAGGTCAAACAAATACACGAGTTCCGCATATGACAAACGCCCGCAGAATAAACTTTTGTGAGTTAATTTCACAAAGTAATAATTTTATAGCACCTGTTAGATAATAACAAAACAACATGGAAACAAAGGATTTTATTTCAAATAACGATAAAATGATACGAGTAATACATGTATGGACCTAGCATAGCGTAAGTCCTATGTCCCGCGAATATCGCGAATCCGATAATAACGCGATTTGATGGGATGGACCCCACAGATCGCGTTATATTGGATCTCCACTGTATATAACTTAGTTGGATTGACAAGGCATATTAACAGAGAGCAGTTGTAATTTTTTTTTTTTACTAAATTCGACTAATTAACAGATTCACTTTTTCCCATTTATTTAAGAATTCTTCTAGCTTATTATTTCTTATAGCTATTTCTTTGTATATTTTTAATTGATATTTCATATAGGATTGTGCACCATTTATAGACGGAGTACAGCCCAGTGTTTTACAATGGTAGATATATAGCCTAATCTGCAATAACAATATATTTTCTGAAAGAAGTTTATTGTCTTTAAAACCAAAAAGTAAAACAGTTTCATCATATGCTGGAAAAGATTGAAAGAGACTAAGTAAATTTAATATAAATATTCTTGTTGTATGACATCTGCAAAATAGGTGTTCAATTGATTCACATTCTTTCCTACAAAAAGTACACAAAGAATTCTCTGCTAGATTCATTTTATGTAGAAGCTCATTTGTACCTAAAATTCTGTGTAGTATCCTTACTTGAAACCACTGAACTTTTGTATCATATGTTAGATTGAATGGAAGAGAATAAAAAAATTTCCAATCTTTAGTTTCAAAAGTAAGGTTAAGTTTATCAGACCATTTTTTCTGACTTGTTGGTATAGAACTGTTGGAGTTTAATGAATTATAGATGTCTTTACAACCTTTTTTTTGCTTTAAAATATATTTCATATAAGGTGGAAGACATGGTCTTGGTTCAACTTGGAGATTATTTTCATCAATGTTTAAGCTGTTTAAAAATGTTTTAACAGATTTGACTAAACTGAGGAAAGACAAAAAATTGGCTTTTAAGTGATACTTCTCATTGAATTCTTGGTGACTAAGAAATCTTTTATGTTCAACATTATATATGTCAGTAATATAGTGCACACCTGCATCAAACCATGCTTTTGTGAATGAACTTTTAGAGCCAATAATAATATTATGATTATAAAATACAGGTAAGCTTCCTACTTTATAATCGTTTAGTGATATTGTTTCTATATAATCAGAGAAAGCCATTAATGTGTCCTTCCAAAATTCATTTTTTAATTCTTTAGTTTTTTTGTCAAAGTAATGTTTACCACAGTGAAATAATTTATTCATGTCAACTTGTATTTTTATTACATTACTCCAGATACAATCTTCTGTCAATCTTCTTAGCCAGGTTAATTTAAGAGCTTTAATAAATGCAGGGAGATTGACCATTTGTAAGCCTCCTTCAGAGTATTCTTTTACCAGTACACTTTGTTTAATTTTGACATTTGTTTGCCAGATAAATCCATAAAATAATTTGTTTAGTTCATTAATTAAATTTTGAGGTGGACTTGGAAGTAAAATAAATAAGTGATTGAATACAGGTAAAAGGAGACTTTTTATCACTGTTATTTTACCTATTGGTGTCAGAATTCTTCTTTTCCAGAATTCAATTATTTTCTTTACAGATTCTATTTTTTCTACAAAGTTTAGTTCAACCATTTTCCAAAGATCAACATGAAAATTTACTCCTAACATTCTAAATGTGTTTTGGTTCCATAGAAGTTTCCATTTTGTTTTAATACTATCGCTGCTGTACTTTTTTTGTCCTATCCATACAACTTTAGTTTTATCATAATTAACATTAAGTCCAGATAATAATGCATATTTGGTTAAAAGATATAAAGTTTCATCTAGTGATTGTTTTGAACCATCAAGAATCAGTGTTGTGTCATCCGCAAATTGGGATATTTTGTACTCAAAGTCATTTATAACTATTCCTTTTATATTTTTGTTTTCTTTGATTTTCAATGATAGAATTTCAGCACAAAGAATAAAAATATAAGAGGACAAGGGATCCCCTTGTCGGCAACCTCGGCTTATTTTCACAAAGTTAGAGAGATATCCACACTGAGTTACTGCTGATTTGGCATCCTGGTAAAAGACTGTAAACCATTTCTGTATTGAGGGTCCAAAATTAAAAAGTGATAGAGTATTTTTTATGAAATCCCAGGATAAAGAGTCAAATGCCTTTTCAAAGTCAATCAATAGAAGTAGGCCAGGAATGTTATTTTCTTCGGTGTATTGCATTACATCATAGATGAGTCTTGTGTTTTCACCCATATATCTATTTGGTATAAAGCCAGTTTGTTCTCTACTAATCAATAAATCAAGGACACTTTTTATTCTGTTTGAAATACTGCCTGAACCTATTTTGTAAACTGTATTTAATAAGGTAATTGGTCTCCAATTCTTCAAAAAAAGTCTTGATTTGTTTTCTTTTGGAATACATGTGATTACACCCTGAGACTGAGTTATTGATAAATGTCCTGAAGAGTATGCATGATTTAAAGCTCTTACAACAAAAGAACCTAATTTACGCCAAAAGACTTTAAAAAAATCTGCACCAAAGCCATCTGTACCAGGGCTTTTATTATTTTTCATATTAAATAAAACTTTGCTTGCCTCAGATAGTGTGATATTACCTTCCAGCATGATTGAAGTATCATCTGAAAGTTTTGGGGCTGATAGACAACTTACAAAATCATTAAATCTATCCAGTGAAAAACTGTTTTTTTCTTGAAAAAGGGTTGCATAGAACTGTTCACATTCTTTGAGAATTCTATCTTGATCAGTAATAAGTTCTTCATCAGTCTGCAATTTCGATATAGTTTTTGTTAAATAAGAGTGTTTTTCTAAATTACAAAAAAAGTTAGTAGCTTTTTCATCCTCTGTTATTTTTTGAATTCTAGCCCTAATCATGCTGCCTTCAAGTTTTTCTCGTTGCAAGTCATTCAGTTCATTTCTAAGGATTTGTAGTTGTTCTAAGTTATTTTGATCTAAATGAGTTTCAATATTTTTTATTTTTTCCAAAATTGATTGTTCTTTTTTAGCATTGTTTCTTTTTTTAAAAGCTGCATATGAAATAGATTTCCCCCTAAGTTCCATTAAAAGTGTGTCTAAAAATAACTGATCATCAATCACAAACTGTATATCATTATTTGAAATAGTGTGTAAGTTTTCCATGTTATAAATAGGTAAGGCATACTGTTTAATGATTTCATCTATTTTTTTATTTATGGTTTCTAGGTAAGAGATGTCTTTCAGTAAAGAATTGTTATGTTTCCATAACCCTTTTCCATGTTTAAAGTCTGTGAGTTGAATATCAATATAAACCAAAGAGTGGTCAGATTGAACACTTGGCAGTATATCACATTTTTTAACATAAGGCAAAAATGAATTTGAAACAATAAATAGATCTAATCTAGCTTGTTGGAGAGGGTTTGACCTTCTCCAAGTATATCTTTTTAATTCAGGGTGGAATTCTCTAAAAGGGTCAAATAACTCCCTTTGTGACATGTATTGCAATAACTTATCCCTTGCTTTTCTATTGTTGATTGTCTTGTAGTTATGGTAGTCTAAAACTGGATCTAGAACTAAATTGAAATCACCACAGATTGTGAAAGAATCATTACCAAACTTATCAATTATACTAAAAATACTATCATAAAACTCAGGTTCATCTGTATTTGGACCATAAACAGTAACTAGAGAGATTCTCTTGCCTTCAACAGATAAATCTAATGCTATAAAGTTACCTTTCGAATCAACATATTTTTCATAAATTTCAAATTCAAAATTTTTTTTAAAAAGTATTGCAGTTCCTCTTGAACTGGAATTACCGTAACTACATATACATTCCCCATTCCATTCGGTATATATTTGTTTAAATATGTCGGGTGTAAAGTGTGTGTCTTGTAAGCAAAAAATATTACCAGATGTGCTTTTTAGATATTGAAAAATCTGTAACCGTTTCTTTGTACCTCTTAGGCCTCTACAATTAAGTGAAATTATTATAAAACCATTAATGCAGATTACACAAAGATGTTCTTGATTGCAGTCTTCAGTCAGCTGTTGGTAAAATGTAGAAAGTTTGATAAACAATGTTACCGCAAAATGTTTGAATTACAGGTTTGGCAGCTTGGATCTGCTAATCCCAACTTCACCCTTGAGGGTCATGAGAAGGGAGTGAACTGTGTAGACTACTATGCAGGTGGAGATAAACCATATTTGATCTCTGGAGCTGATGACAGACTGGTAAAGATCTGGGATTACCAGGTAAGCTTGTGGAGTTTCTTCTAGTGAAAATCTGGGCTGAAGGTTATAAAGCTGAGATTGGAAACCAGTCTCAAATTTCAAGCATCTGATTGGCTGAAATGGCGACTGGTCGCCATTTCAGCCAATCAGATGCTTGAGATTTGAGACTGGTTTCCATGCTCAGTTTTATTTGTAGAAGTTTCATGTTTGTTTTGTACCAGTTGGAAAATTATGAAAATATGTGATACCAGCACCAATTATTGGTATTCTGTTTGATTTTTGCATACTATTAGATTAAGCAGTGGTCTCTTTCAAAGTAGAAGGGGTTTTAATAAAAACAAGGAGGATTAATTGGATCAGAACAAAATAGCACTTGTTGCACTGAAATAGCTGGGTCATAAGGTTCGTATTAAAGCCCCCTCTACGCACTTAACCTGATTGTGTGAAAACATTTCTTTACTAAATGTCATCAGATAACATGCTTTACACTTAGTGTAAGGAGGATTAAGAGGGGTTCAGTGGGGCTATTATGTAACTGCCCCAAATGACCCCTCTTTCTGGAAAATAATTTTGCATCTGCCCCTGAAGGTCTTGATATTGGCAAAAACTTCACCTAGTATAACTGATTTTGCCTTTTCAGAACAAGACTTGTGTTCAGACATTAGAGGGCCATGCACAGAATATCTCGGCCGTGGCATTCCATCCCGAGTTACCTATCATCATGACAGGATCAGAAGATAGTAAGTTGTATATGTATTTAGGAAAATTATGATAATCTTGAATGGGGTTATTTGTGAAGGTATTTACAAAAATGACCTTATCATTCAAGGTCCAGAAAGCAAAGCGTTAATTTGTTCTTAGATCAAAAGCAGAATAATAACTGTACTTGTTTGTAAAAGCCCTTCTTATTTAATTTTCATGAATTCAGTAAACTTATATTATCAAAAATCTAGTACAGTTTTATAGCAGAACAGTGATTTTCTTTGCATATCTTTGTTGTCTGATCAAGATCCTTACTGTTCACTTCTTGATGAAAAATTACCAAATGAATCTTACAGTGACTAGTACACATCCTGGTGTTAAGGTTATAAAACTGAGATTGGAAACCATTCGCCATTTCAGCCAATCAGATGCTTGAGATTTGAGACTGGTTTCCATGCTCAGTTTTATAACCTTCAGCCCTGGTCATGAAAGCATTTTTGTGCAGGCTGATGTGGATCTACACTAATCACACATGTTAAAACATGTCCAGGGAGTAAAAGGTTAAGCTGTCAATCCAGTATACTGTTTACTGAATTAGTTTCAATGAATGTTGATTACATAAAGCATATATGGTCCAACCTGTGCTAAAGACGACTTACAAATAAATACCACCTATGGATAAAGCCCACAAATTATTTATCCCACTGACTGATTTAAAGAACATATTTATCTTTGAACAAAGACAGCTTTCCAACTTCCAACCACTTGGGTTTTTCCCTTTAATGGTCTTTAAAGACAGGTTTGACTCTTGAAGACACAGGCAATATAAGTCCTAATGTTATAAGTTTTACTTGGTTAATTCTCAGGCACGGTGAGAATCTGGCATGCAAACACTTACCGACTAGAGTCAACGTTGAACTATGGTCTGGAGAGAGTTTGGACAATCTCGTGTCAGCGTGGATCTAACAACGTAGCCCTGGGATATGACGAGGGCAGTATAATCATCAAGGTAAGCTTACTTCAGTTCCATTTACTCTTGCTGAGATGTAGGGCAATATGATGATAAAACTGAAATTATATACTTTGAGTGTATTCATAATCCTGGGCATGACATTTTGTGGGGTTTCTGGTAAAATCTAAAACACATGAAAAATAAGTACCCTGTGTACATGTATATGAATGATTTCACATTATTTGCAAAATGCTCAGTTCAAACTCTGGATTCTTAAGTGTTTTTTTTCAGCTGATATTTTGAATTTCTAGGCATTCCAAACATGGGCTGAAGT
The DNA here is from genome assembly GCA_038501625.1 of Corbicula japonica. Taxonomy (NCBI): domain Eukaryota; kingdom Metazoa; phylum Mollusca; class Bivalvia; order Venerida; family Cyrenidae; genus Corbicula; species Corbicula japonica. The sequence continues at coordinate 5,097,940 of JAZAYU010000021.1, forward strand.
AAGCTTTGAATTTATTGATGAATGAACATAATTTCCAAGTAATGTCAGCATAGTTAACACTACAGTGACACAACTTACAATTTTATTGTTTGTTAATGCAAAAACTGTACAGTCTTGGAGGTTCTGTAAGAGTAGGTACTGGGCCCAATATCATAAAACTGAGATTGGAGACCAGACTCAAATCTGAAGCATCTGATTGGCTGAAATGTCGCCATTTCAGCCAATCAGATGCTTGATATTTGAGTCTGGTCTCCAGCTTTAGTTTTGTGATCTTGGGACCAGAATAACATTGTTATTCCATTGACAGCTTGGACGTGAAGAGCCAGCCATGTCAATGGACTCGAGCGGGAAGATCATCTGGGCAAAACACTCGGAGATCCAGCAGGCCAACATCAAGGCAATGGGAGACCAGGAAATCAAGGATGGGGAGAGATTATCTCTAGCAGTGAAAGACATGGGGGCCTGTGAAATATACCCTCAGAATATACAGCATAACCCTAATGGAAGGTAATTATGATGCAAATGTCTGTTCAGTGCAAAAGTTCTTTTGCAACAAATTAACCATTTGAAATTGTTTTATTGGAGACTTCCAAACTCTGATAGAACAAGATCTATCAATGGTTTTGAAAAGAGAAAATGTTTCAAGGAAAATTGTATAGAGGATATTTGTTTTTACCAGTGTAAGATAGAAATATATTTCACTGAGTGAGCTCCGGAATTCGCCACGAGTGAAAATACAAATTTCACGAGTGAAATATATTTCTATCTTCAAATGGTAAACACAAATTTTCTTTTTATTTTATGCTTTTAGTGCAAAATTTGCGTGAATTTGAAAAGTTGCAAGAAATGGCGTCAAAACCGCCTGCTTATGATGTAATGTCATGACGTCAAATATACAAATTGAACCCGTTTTCTAAACGTTCTCTTTTGGTATATTATGTGCCTTTGGATACCAACGTAAAAAAAATCAGTGAAAACAAAAATGATATTCCTCTGTTTGAAAACAGTGAAATACCACTTTTATTTCACCGGAAAAATTCTATAATTCACTGAAAAGCATAAAATAGATTAACCTTTATAACAACTACTGTTACCTGAAAACAAACTGGTTTTAATGCTTAATCTGGAATACGAACTAGACCTTGATTGTCCAGTAACTATGATAATACCAAAATTGCTTTAACATTAGAACATTTAAGTTTACAGGCATCGGCAAAAGGATTCAGATTTTAGTTGCTTGCTATAAATAATAACTTGTCAGGTTAATTTGGTCAGATTCCCAATTACTGAAGCAGTCTACGCTTACGTTTTTATGCAAACATTTTCTATATGTACAGATTTGTGTGTGTTTGTGGCGATGGTGAATACATCATCTACACAGCCATGGCTCTAAGGAACAAAAGCTTCGGTTCGGCCCAGGAGTTTGTATGGAGTAATGATTCCTCAGTGTACGCCATCAGAGAGGGCAGTAGTATGGTGAAGATATTTAAAAACTTCAAAGAACAGAAATCATTCAAGCCTGACTTTGGATGTGAAGGTAAGATTAGGACTTGGTTATTATGTTTGCTAGCTGGGAACCTTGAGAACAAATTAAACATTTTGAAGTGAGGCCTGCTATTATTCAGGAAAAACAATGGAGAATTATGGAGAAAAAAATGTTGTTTCTAAGCACTAGTTCGGTTGTCATAAGCTGTAATATAAATTTGTTCAACTGAAACTGGAATTTAATTTAATTATTGCTTTGAAAAAATTCTTGAGGAATATGTTTGTTTCTAGTTGTTTAGAAGAACAATTTATTTGGTAAATAATTATAACAATAATTTCTGCTGTCAAACATTTTAATGGTTGCCTGTAAGATACTAAGCCTCTATTGAAGACATTAACAAGTGGCACACAAAATGTTGTTTAGTGAATTGTTGTTATTGATAAATTGGAAAGTGTCTGTAACATCAAGACTTTTCATCCTTATATAGCAGAGGCCTATATTAGGCCGCTTCCCAATCCAATAATATAGTATTTTTTCCCAACTGTGGCAGAGACTCTTCCCAAAATGCTAGGTAAGATGTCCAAAATTGGATCAAAAACCTCAGAGGGGAGTTTGAAAATTGAAGTCTGAAAAATAAAGTGCTTCAAAAAATTAAATTTAAATTGAAAACACTTATTAAAATTCAAATTTACAAACTAATACCCATCTTTCAATGAATTTTGATTTCCCAAAATAAAAATTATCGTGCATAAATTTCCCAATTTGAAAGGCCAGCGCCTATTCCCAATTTTCTGATGAAAAGCCCTGAACATCTGATGTGACCTTTCAGGTATACATGGTGGAAACATGCTGGGAGTTAGATCTGTCAGTGGGCTGGCGTTCTACGACTGGGAGTCCACAGACCTTGTGCGAAGGATAGAAATCACACCCAAAAACGTAAGTAGTCATTTGGTTAAAAGGAAATACAAAAAACTTATTAAAAATATTACCTTTTATATATTCATGTAGTATTAATTAATTAAATTGTATTATTCATAGTTTTGCTATTTCTTTATTTTTCTTTTACTATATTTATTCAGAGTGTCAAAAGATTGGAATATAGTCTGTCAACATAAACCCTTTCCTCCATAGATACACCTTTAGTGCATGGGTGAACAGTTTAGATCCAGATCAGCCGGTACATTCGTGCCATCCAATCAGGATCTAAACTGTTCTCTCTTTTATTCATTAGGTTATTTCTGACCAAAATGTGACCAGTGCAAATCCTGATCAGATGGCACAAATGTGCCGGCTGATCTGGATCTACACTGGTGGCACATGCGTAAAAATGCGTATATATGGAGGAAGGGGTTAAGCATTTGTTCCACTACTCTTCCTTTGTTGTTTAGCTTGTGTGATGATTAAATTAATTTCTGTTGCAGATATATTGGAGTGAGAATGGAGAGTTGTTGTGTATCTCTACAGAGGACTCATTCTTTATCCTAAAATATAAACAAGAAGCTGTAGATCAGGCTGCTGAAAACAAGGAACTTGTCACTGAGGATGGCATAGAAGAAGCATTTGATGTATGTTCTGTCATATTGTTGGGGATATTTGTGTGTTCTACACAATTTGTAGGGAGTTTGTGTGTTCTGTACACATTTTGCAGACATTTGTATGTTCTACATACATTGTATTAGGAGTTGTTCGTTCTATCCTTTTACTCCATGGGATATGGCTGAAATCCATGGGTAGAACCAGATCTAGATCCAGTATCTACATGTTTGCTTTTATTCATTAGGTTATTTTATGATTAAATGGCGTACAGTAGATCCTGATCAGATGACACGGATGTGCCGGCAGATATTGCTCAAATTGTGAGAGACTTAACTTACATTAAACTAAAGTCTTGAAATGTTAATTATAAGTGTTATCAACATGTAACAAGCATTTGAACAATGTTAATCGATAGATTTTGAACAAATTATGTTGCTGTCTAGGGTAGATATAGTGGTTTGCATCTCAGTTTAGGATTGCTGTTTCATTCATGAAAATTCAGAAATCCTTATTTCCATTACACATGTTTATTCATGTTCAATTCATGGGTACTGTTCCACATGCATACTTTAAAGTTGGTTCAATGTTCTTCAGTTGATCAGCAAAATACATTGTAATCTAGTAATTTTCTGCCTGCCAACCTTTGAAACCAGTTCAGTAGCATGAAAGTGAAGAAGTGTTTCATTGTGGGCTGGTACTTATTCCAGATATGGATGGACTCTAGTATCACATGTGATATAATAGAAACACATGGAGTAAAAGGTTAAACATACATGTATGTTACAGGTTGTTGGTGAGATAGAGGAGGTTGTTAAGACAGGAGTCTGGGTCGGTGACTGCTTCATATACACAAATGCTGTCAACAGGCTGAACTACTACGTCGGTGGAGAAATTGTCACCATAGCTCATTTAGACAGGTAGGTGTGGGTTGTTGCCTTTGCTACATCAGATTTGTCATGCAATCATTCAGACCATGCACATGTGCTGCAGATAGACATTATTGGCTGTAAACTGTCATTTTAACACATTGATAAATGCAGTGCCAGTTATCTAATGTACAGTAAAGCCCATCATTAAGACCACCCCCAGAATTAAGACATCACCCCCCCCCCCCCCCCCCCCTCCCCCCCCCCAAAAAAAAAAAAAAAAAATATTTTTTTTTACAGGCCCAATAAACTTGTCAAACAGCATATATTTTATTAACCTAAACATTTTAGATTTCACCTGTATGCATAATAACACAAAAAATAAACCTTACAATAAGAAAAGGGTATTATCTTATTGATTTGCAGCATGTTTTTGCCGATCGTTTATCTTGTTTACAAAACAAACAGCGAATCTTTCCGAGCTGATTTTCAGCAACTCTCTGCAGGCGACGGTCGCTAATTATGCAGAAGTGCATAAATTGATGACGTATTCCCCACTAAAAGCCGTTACTGGGATGGGTCGTATTACATTTACATCTTTCTTTGTTTACCTTGTAATGAAGTTCAAACTTAAAGAATCTCTATTTTTCTTCGTCTTTTTCTTTCCATGTTTGCATGATTTTGTGTTTACAACTTTTATGTGAATGATGTCACCGCGTGCTGCGTTCTTACGGCCCACGTACGGAAAAAACCGATAACTTTTCGCCGAGTGATTGTAAACATTGGTTAGTAATTTTGTGGGCTACAAAAATACTGTGACGTTTTAATTCGGACCGGGTCTCAATGATTGGGGATTGTTTGAAACATAAATATTTGGTCATTTATACTTTCTTTTGAAAAGGGTCAATGTGGTTAATTAATTTTCACAATGAAAAAAACAACGTTTTGACAAGTTTATTGGGCCTTCAATGTCCCTTATAACAATTTTACACTTAATTTCAACCCCAGAATTAATACAACCCTACTTCAGACCACTTTTGTCCAGTGCCAGAGGTATATATGAAGTAAAGTCTTAGACAGTGTTTGTTATACACCAAGTTCTAAGGTTTATATTATTACAAAGATGGCTTTCAGAATAAAATTACTTGAGAATCAGTTTTGATTGGATTGTTTTCAGGGTGATGTACATACTAGGTTACATACCAAAGGACAACAGATTGTACCTGGGTGATAAGGAGCTGAACGTGATCAGTTACTCCCTGCTACTGTCGGTACTTGAGTACCAGACGGCCGTCATGAGGCAGGACTTTGAGACGGCTGACAAAGTGTTACCCACAGTACCACGAGAACACAGAACCAGAGTAGCTCACTTCCTGGAGAAACAGGTAATCACAGACTGGGTCTCCATTTGTATACATGGAATTTGTTTTTATCATTGTAAAATATAAATTCTAATTTACAAGCAAGTTCAGAAATAAGTATTTACTAGAGCATTAGCTTACATAACTTTTAATAACAGAATTTGTGAGTGAAATGTGTTATGTCCAACACTGGAAGAAATATCTACTGAGTTTTTTGTTCTCATTATTCTCTTGAACTATTGAATGCCAAAATGTGAAATCAAATGAATGTTAGAAAGTGCGCTTAACAGAAAATTGCTGATAGATCTGGATCTACACTGGTTGCCTGTATGAAATAAAAATCATGATTATAACTTATAACTTCAGCCAGACTTTAGTGTGCTAATTATGTTATAATTGGTACTTTCAGGGCTTCAAGTCTCAAGCTCTGGCAGTAACATGTGATCCAGAACACAAGTTTGAATTGGCTGTCCAGTTAGGAGACCTAAAAACTGCATACCAGATTGCTAAGGAACTCGAGGTAAGCTTAAACAAGGGGTCTACGACTACATTTATATGAAGGAACATTTTTAGAACACCATTTGCATGGGTTCATTATTTAGAGAAAAGGAAAAGAACCTGTAACTAATGGTGGCAAAATGAAATCGGTTGGAACTACATTTAAATTTGATAATATACCAAATTACACGGAAATGTGAATTGCACAAAATAAACTGGTATTAATAAAAACTAGAAATTAGTTTGTAACAGAAGAAAAAAAATGACCTTCAGATCTTAAACAAAACTTTAATAGTTTAAGGTTATACAGTACAAGTATCATCGCAAGTGTATGGTCCTAATAGGTATATCTAACTAGAAATGGGGGAGGGGGAGTGGTGTGTGGGTCAATGAGTAACCTTTACTGTTCAGAAACAGTTGCCAAACAGCCAGTTTTCTAGCAGGAACAATGCATAAAATGTATTCTTTAGATTCTTTTATTCTCATAAAAGAGTCTACTTTTATGTTTAACTTTCTACACAGGGAGAACAAAAATGGAAGCAGCTTGCAGAATTAGCCATACAGAAGTGTGAGTTTGGACTGGCACTGGAGTGTCTACACCAGGCCCAGGACTTCGGTGGTCTTCTCTTGTTAGCCAGCTCAGCTGGTAACGCTGAAATGTTGGCCAAGTTAGGAGAGTCAGCAGAGAAAGGAGGGCAGAACAATGTGGCTTTCTTGTCCTACTTTGTACTTGGAAGGTCAGTTAGACCATTGTCAACTTATTCAGATATCATTCTTGCTAAGATCCTCATTTTGAACTTAAATACTGCGAGTACAAGACATAGATACCCATTAACTCACAAGTCCTTACATGTTTGCGATGCATTTGACTTTCTTTTAAGCTGAGAATGTCCATTAATTGATTTATTTTGTTGTTTTCTAGAGATGATTTTAAAACTTGTTTGCTCTTATGTAAAGTTTGATTTGTTTGCCCAGCCCAGGTCAGGGTTCCAGGTCAGGGTTTCCACTTTCTAACAAATGTGATAAAAGTTTTGATTAACTTAACCCTTAACTCCACAAAATATGGCTTTTATCTCAGGATATCCACTGTTTGTAGATCTATTTCTGATTATTAATTCACAAGTGTAGATCCAGATCAGCTAGCATATGGATGCTGATCTGGATCTACTCTGTTAGTGCATGAGATAAAAACCATGAGATCTACAAAGGTTTTACATAGAATAAAAGTTGTTTTCATGGGGTAAAGGGTTAAAAGCTAAGAGTAATGCTACAATTTGCTCATTTGTTCACATAACTGAATATAGTGAATGAAGGCTTTGTTGATATATGCATAAGCCTTAATCAGCGTTGGTCTAAAAATCTATTAATAGCATTGGAAGTGTGTCCTATATGACCACAGTAAACATTAGAAATTTCGTATTTCAGGTTAGAGAATGCCCTAGATGTGTTGGTGAACACTGGTAGATTGCCAGAGGCTGCTTTCTTTGCTAGAACCTATCTTCCTAGTCAAGTTTCAAGGTAAATACTCAATGTATGCTGCTTTCTTTGCTAGAACCTATCTTCCTAGTCAAGTTTCAAGGTAAATACTCAATGTATGCTGCTTTCTTTGCTAGAACCTATCTTCCTAGTCAAGAATTGAGGTAAATACTAATCTGCAGCATAAAATTCATGAAAATTAGTATAATTCACAGTACTTTGAAAACAATGCAGTTGGTAACTTTTGAACTTATATTTCAAGAATCAATGTTTTTCTATATACTTACTTAAATCAATCATAGTTTTATCTGTTGTTATCAAGGTGTTATTAGTCTGCAGATAATGTTTTGGCATATCTGTAACTTTAATGTTTTTACACAAATACATTCATTCTGTCTGCAAGTTTTTTTAAGAATTTGTTAATATTTTCAGAATTGTGAAGTTATGGAGAGAATCATTAGCAAACAAAAAAGCCGCCAACTCACTGGCTGACCCTACAGAATATGAGAACTTGTTTCCTGGCTTCAACAATACATTGAAGTGTGAACAGTTCTTAAAGCCACAAAGAATGAGACGGTACCCAGCCAGATCATACCCACAGGTCCCGGTAAGTTGGTAGACTCATCTTAGTTTTAATAGTGCTTTCAAGTTTGAAAAATGTCAGGAATAACAACAAAAACTGGAATGTATCACACAGTCTTGGTTAGTAGAACAGGTTTTCTGGTTTGAAACAAAAAAATTAATTGTGATTATTTTTCAAAGCCAAAGAGACAGACTGAATACTTAAGAGACTGTATGGTTTGACAATCAATGTTAATGGGAAGTTAATGGGCTGGGAAGTCCATGAGAATATTCCCTGTTTAAATCAAATGTATGATTAATCAGTGTGCGCATAATTACTGACATTAACACTTTTCTTGTGCTTTACCGTGATAAAGTTCTTCTTTTGGACTGTTTTCATTTTGGTGATGATTGCAGGAGCTGATTCTTTGGGCTTCACAACCCCAATGGGCTTCATGACCTGATGATTGCAATAGAATATTGATTCTATCCATCAATAATTTATAGAACAGACTGTCTAGCCATTATTTAGCCTTAAGTGTGAAACAAGAACCTTTTCATTGAGATGAACAAATGTAAAAATTACCAACCCAAAAAGTATTTTGGTTGATTTTCTGCTTAGAACAGGGTCCAAGATCATAAAAACTAAATCAGGAGACCAGACTCAAATCTCAACCATCTGATTGGCTGAAATGGCAACTGGTCGTTCAGATGCTTGAGATTTGAGACTGGTCTCCTATCTCATTTTTAAAGTTTTTGGCCCAGTACTTTATAATTTCCTTCATGTGTTGACTTTATATTTGTAGGCAAACTCTGAGCGTGTTCCCCTTGAGGAGATGGCAGCTGCGGAGGAGAAAGGGGCTTTCAGTTACCAGCCTCCACGGCCCGAGGGGGAGGATGAGGTAGATGATGACGATCAGTTTGTGGAGGCCCCAACATCGAAATCTCAGTCAGAGGTGAGCTTTTTTAACAGAAAAATTTATTCTTGTAATATTAAATTTGTTACTGCACAAAATTATTTTCATACCTGGGATCACCACCAGTGTCTGACTTACAGTAATATACATATGTATTCTCTTGCTCTAAAAAGGTAAATAGGTTTATAGTCTGGTTCTTACGGAACATAATCACTTGACTGTCTCATTAACCCCCTGATCACTGGATATAAGTCATCCGTTAACAGTCGGCGCCAAAAGCAGCCACAGAACATTGGCTTATATACCTCACATGTACCCATTTACACACCTGGGTGGAGAGAAGCAGTAATGGCTTAATTTCTTGCACTGCAGTCTAATCACATGAGAAATGACCCAGTTTCATATTAGAGTGCAGAGGCAGATCCAGGATTTCACGTAATAGGGGGCAGGAGCTAGGGGGTCAGGTTTTGTTTCCCAAAATGTTATTTGTAATTCTTTGAAGTTGTAGGGAAAATAAAAATGTGTTTTATTGTTTTCTTTTAACATTTATGTGTGTTCACTATCAACAACTAGAGTGGGCATGTGTTGCATCCACCACCTAGGGAGAGTTACCCGGATTTGAAAATTGACGATTAAATTTTAATGATCCTTCTCTAAATATAGGAGAAAAAAATAGACTGGGGTAGTGACCCAGAAACAGAACCAGTGAAACCAAAGCCTGTGAGTAAAGAACCAGTCGCCCCTGAACCTACAGAACAGGTACACAGTCTGCTGGTGCTGGTTGAGACCTTCACATTTATACTTAGAGTGACCGTCAACTTTCTCATAGTGCTGCATAACATTCTTTTAGTTGCTGTGTAGTTGTGTACATAGTTAGACATGTTTTATTTGTAGCAATTTCTTATTTCCTTTAAATTTCTTTGTAGTTTAGTGATCTATCATTACTCAACAGCTTTTTGTGTGCAGGTTTCTCAACCCTTTACTCAATATACAGTCCAGTTGCAATTCTAGGAATAAGCAATGGACCAAGCCGATTGTTCGTAAAATCACATTTGTCATAGTATCGCATTTTTAGCTCGACTATTCGAAGAATATGTCGAGCTATTGTACTCACTTTGGGCGTCGGCGTCGCCGTCGGCGTCCCGCTTTGGTTAAAGTTTACGTGCAACCTACCTATATCTTAAAAACTACTATAGCTACAGCTTTTAAACTTGGCACACTTGTTCATCATCATGTCCCGAGTGTGTTTGCCAAGAACCATAACTCTAACTTTCATTTTGATCAAATTATGGCCCTTTTTGTGTCGCCTGCGATAGCAGGTAGACACATAGGGATGCTATTGTCCGGCGGCGGCGTCGTCGGCGGCGTCGTCGTCCGGTAGTCCCCCAACTTTAATCTGAAACTTAATGTTGCCTATAACTTTGAAAGTACTTGTCCTATTCACTTCATACTTGGAATATATCATCAGCATGAACAATGCCATCTGTGACGACAAGAATGATAACTCCAGTTTCAATATTTCTTGAGTTATGCCCCTTTCAAATGCAACTTTAATCTGAAACTTAATGTTTCCTATAACTTTGAAAGTACTTGTCCTATTCACTTCATACTTGGAATATATCATCAGCATGAACAATGCCATCTGTGACGACAAGAACGATAACTCCAGTTTCAATATTTCTTGAGTTATGCCCCTTTCAAATGCAACTTTAATCTGAAACTTAATGTTGCCTATAACTTTGAAAGTACTTGTCCTATTCACTTCATACTTGGAATATATCATCAGCATGAACAATGCCATCTGTGACGACAAGAATGATAACTCCAGTTCCAATATTTCTTGAGTTATGCCCCTTTCAAATGCAACTTTAATCTGAAACTTAATGTTTCCTATAACTTTGAAAGTACTTGTCCTATTCACTTCATACTTGGAATATATCATCAGCATGAACAATGCCATCTGTGACGACAAGAACGATAACTCCAGTTTCAATATTTCTTGAGTTATGCCCCTTTCAAATGCAACTTTAATCTGAAACTTAATGTTGCCTATAACTTTGAAAGTACTTGTCCTATTCACTTCATACTTGGAATATATCATCAGCATGAACAATGCCATCTGTGACGACAAGAACGATAACTCCAGTTCCAATATTTCTTGAGTTATGCCCCTTTCAAATGCAACTTTAATCTGAAACTTAATGTTGCCTATAACTTTTAAAGTACTTGTTCTATTCACTTCATACTTGGAATATATCATCAGCATGAACAATGCTATCTGTGACGACAAGACTGATAACTCCAGTTTCAATATTTCTTGAGTTGTGCCCCTTTCAAATGCAACTTTAATCTGAAACTTAATGTTGCCTATAACTTTGAAAGTACTTGTCCTATTCACTTCATACTTGGAATATATCATCAGCATGAACAATGCCATCTGTGATGACAAGAATGATAACTCCAGTTTCAATATTTCTTGAGTTATGCCCCTTTCAAATGCAACTTTAATCTGAAACTTAATGTTGCCTATAACTTTGAAAGTACTTGTCCTATTCACTTCATACTTGGAATATATCATCAGCATGAACAATGCCATCTGTGACAACAAGACTGATAACTCCAGTTTCAATAGTTCTTGAGTTATGCCCCTTTCAAATGCAACTTTAATATAAAACTTAATGGTGCCTATAACTTTGAAAGTACTTGTCCTATTCACTTCATACTTGGAATATATCATCAGCATGAACAATGCCATCTGTGACGACAAGACTGATAACTCCAGTTTCAATATTTTTTTAGTTGTGCCCCTTTCAAATGCAACTTTAATATAAAACTTAATGTTGCCTATAACTTTGAAAGTACTTGTCCTATTCACTTCATACTTGGAATACAATATCAGCATGATCAACAACGTTGATTACACTATGAATCATAACTCCTGTTTGAGTATACTTTGAGTTATGCCCCTTTCATATGCAACTTTAACATGAAACTTAATTTTGACTTTCACTTTGAAAATTCTCTTGATATTGGAAATAAATCACCTTCATGAACAGCGTTATTATGACGAACAAGAATAATAACAACTGCTGGACTATTTTATGAGTTATGTCCCTTTAATATACAACTTTAACATGAAACTTAATGTTACCTTTAACTTTTCAAGTACTTGTCCTATTCACTCTTCGAATATATCATCTTCATGAACAACAACAACATCAGTTACAACAAGAATCATAACTCCTGTTTGACTTTTTTTTTCAAATGCAAATTTCACATGAAACTTAATGTTGCTTATAATTTGAAAGTACTTGCCCTATTCATTTAATACTTGGATTGTATCGACATGAACAGTGCCATCGACAACTACAAAAATTATAACTCCTGTTTGAAAATTTTATGAGTTATGTCCCTTTCAAATGCAACTGTAACATGAAACTTAGTGTTGCCTGTAAACTGGAAAGTACTTGTTCAATTCACTTAATACTTTGAATAACTCATCTGCGTGCACAAACCAATTTTTGAAGATGATTACTCTTGTTTCACCATTATTACAGTTATTCCCCTTTTAAATGCAACTTAGATGACACAAGTGTTCTGTGGTGTAGTATTGAAATCAACTTAAATAAAATATTTTTATTATATATGATTAAACATAGGCCCACATTTCAACGTTTTCCATGCAGGCGACACATGTGTTCCGCGGAACACAACATTCTAGTTTGACTTAAAATTTCAGGTTAAAGTTTGCGTGCAAGCTACTGTACAAACTCATAACTTCAATACTACCTATACTACAGCTTTAAAACTTGGCACACTTGTTCATCATCATGTCCCGTGTGTGTATGCCAAGAACCATAACTCTAACTTTCATTTTGATCAAATTATGGCCCTTTTTCGACTTAGAATTTCAGGTTAAAGTTTGCGTGCAAGCTACTGTACAGACTCATAACTTCAATACTACTTATACTACAGCTTTGAAACATTCAACACTTGTTTATCATCATATCCCAAGTGTGTATGCCAAGAACCATAACTCTAACTTTCATTTTTATCAAATTATGCCCCTTTTTCGACTTAGAATTTCAGGTTAAAGTTTGCGTGCAAGCTACTGTACAAACCCATAACTTCCATACTACTCATACTACAGCTTTGAAACTTTCAACACTTCTTCATCATCATAATTCAAGTTTGACTGCCAAGAACCATAACTCTAATTTTCATTTTGTACAAATTATGGCCCTTTTTCGACTTAGAATTTCAGGTTAAAGTTTGCGTGCAAGCTAGTTACTTTCATACTTCTTTTACTATAGCTTTGAAACTTAAGACACTTGTTTACCATCATGACCCTGACTATTTATGCCAAGATCCATAACTCTTTCTTTCATGATAATCAAATTATGGCCCTTTTTCGACTTAGAATTTCAGTTAAAAGTTTGCGTGCAAGCTACAGTACAAACCCATAACTTCCATACTACTTTTACTACAGCTTTGAAACTTTCAACACTTGTTCATCATCATAATTCAAGTTTGTATGCCAAGAACCATAACTCTAATTTCCATTTTGTTTAAATTATGGCCCTTTTTTGACTTAGAATTTCAGGTTAAAGTTTGCGTGCAAGGTAGTTACTTAAATACTTCTTGTACTATAGCTTTGAAACTTAACACAGTTGTTTACCATCATGACCCTGACTATGTGTGCCAAGAATCATAACTCTTTCTTTAATTTTTTTATCAAATTATGGCCCTTTTTGTACTTAGAATTTCAGGTTAAAGTTTGCGTGCAAGGTAGTTACTTAAATACTTCTTGTACTATAGCTTTGAAACTTAACACAGTTGTTTACCATCATGACCCTGACTATGTATGCCAAGAACCATAACTCTTTCTTTCATTTTTAATCAAATTATGCCCCTTTTTTGACTTAGAATTTCAGGTTAAAGTTTGCGTGCAAGCTAGTTACTTTCATACTTCTTGTACTATAGCTTTGAAACTTATCCATCATCATGACCCTGACTATGTATGCCAAGAACCATAACTCTTTGATTTTTTTCAAATTACTGCCCTTTTTAGACTTAAAAATTAAGGTTTAAAACTTTGTATACCTTTATTTTATCTTACATCATGTTTATTTTCAAAGGCCCATAACTCATCCTTGCTTTTTTATATTTGATTTTTGCCCTTTTCACTTGAAATTAGAATTAAGACTTATAAATAATTGTTAAAGGTTCAATGTTAGTGTTTTCCATATGTAATGCTATAGAAAATGTTTACAACAGATGTACTTAACATACTTTGGTTGAAAGTGTTGAGTAATTGTGGGGTGGGTGGGGGCATATACTATACTATACTATACTATACTATACTATACTATACTATACTATACTATACCATACCATACCATACCATACCATACCATACCATACCATACCATACCATACCATACTATACTATACTATGCTATACTATGCTATACTATACTATTACCATACTATACTATACGATACGATACGATACTATACTATACTATACTATACGATACTATACGATACTATACGATACGATACTATACGATACGATACGATACGATACGATACGACACGACACGACACGACACGACACGACACGACACGACACGACACTACACTACACTACACTACACTACACTATACTATTACTATTACTACACCAGCAACACCAACACCACCACCAACAACATCAACACCACCACCAACAGCAACATCAACAACAACACCAACAACCAACACCACCACTACCACCACCAACAACAACACCAACAATGACAACACCAGCAACCAGCATACCATACTGTACTACACCACGCCACACCACTATAGGTGGGCAGGGATAGTAAGTTGATGGGTGTGGGATCAGTGGTTTATGGGCTGGGTTGTGTAAACCCTAAAAAAATCTACAAGAATAAATTAAGTGTAATTTATTGAATTCCTAACTTGGATTAAGAAACTTTTGTTCATGTGTGTTTGTTGGAGGTGTCATAAACTCCTGAATCATTCCCCAGTTTAAATGAAGCCCAGTTACAATGTGCTTAATAATTCTGACTTTTCGAATAGTCGAGCTTGCAGTCGTTTCCGACTGGCTCTTGTTGTTAGTTATGGTTGTTGATACCGCCGCGGATCGCCAATGTCGTTATATTGTAATATGTTATTATTGTGATATGTCAAGGTCAAAAAATAAAAAGACATCTTCGATTTCGTAATTTATATTGCGGAATTACATGTTATCATCAATTAATACATAATAATATTCGCACATACCAAATAATATACAAATATACATTCGCATATTGTCGTAAAATAGAAGATGGTTTTCAAATTACACAAAATAATGCACAACATATATTTTCAATTATATCATTATTTATCAGCATTAAACAATAACACGATTCCCTGTAATGCTCTGAAAAGCGATACCGTTTTACTGAATTAAAACTGAGAATCACAGTTGAAATAAGGTTTAGCTGAATTGAATGACAGAAGTGAAAGTAGTAAGTTTTGTTGGGGTAGAGGGGATCAAACCAGCTATCCCTGTACTCAGAGGCAGAGGCGCTAACCATTAAACTAATGATTTGCTGTATGTCAAGCATTACAAATGTTTCAAATTTTATACATTTTTAAACTGTTGACAGAGTATCGTGTCACAACTGCTTGAGTTGATAATTGCTCAACATTACAAAAACGGTTATCGCTGGCAGAGGTGTGAAATCATCTGCCTTACCGAAATTTGCTAAATCGCATGTTTATTACACTGTTAATAAGCTTAAGGGACTGTCATAATTATTCAATAAATTGCATTTTTCGTTAAATCGCATTTCCTTCGATCCCAACTTTTTTATATTGAGTATAGAAGGAATACAGACAGGACCAGCCGCTTTGTTGGTAGTATACCATCATTTCGTAAAATCGTGATTTGTTGTATTGCAAATGGACTGTATATGCTTTTTATGTATGTGCGACCAGTGTAGATCCAGATCAGCCGGCACATCTGTGCCTGGCACTTCTGTGCCATCTGATCAGGATCTGCACTGTTAGCTTTTTGGTCTGAAATAACATATTAAATCAAAAAGCGAACAGTGCAGATCCTGCTAAGATGGCACAGACATGTTAATGGAGGAAAGCGTTAAACCTTACAATCCATGATTTTTGATAATTTGAAACTTGGTATCCCATCTGTGTCACTGTTTAAATCCCTAGCCTGCTTATCGTGAATTATGACACATTCAGTTCCACTGAAGGATCAGTTCCCAAGGTTATAAAACTGAGCATGGAAACCAGTCTCAAATCTCAAGCATCTGATTGGCTGAACTGGTGACCAGTTGCCATTTCAGCCAATCAGATGCTTGAGATTTTAGACTGGTTTCCAATCTCACATTTTATAACCTCCAAACCAGATTGAGGGGTGGGGGTGGGTTGTAAAGCATAAGTATGAACAAATAATGGACTGAAGCAAATTGAAAAGAAGCCCAGTCTGAGAACTGCTGGTTATATGTAGGACTTATGTTAATTATCTATGATGCATATATATGTAGCTACTAACATAACATCATATTTTAACACATTTAAACTTCAATTACAAAACTTGCTGATAAATTGTGATACATAGCTTAACAGCAAACTAATATGTTAAGAAAATCTGATGCAAGTAATGTATAGCCAGTTAGCTTAAGAATATATTTTCTATCATTCTTTTCTCAACTGATGCCTGTTAATTTTCAAAATATACCTGTCTTAAAGTTTTAACATTAAAAATAACTTTCAGGAAATTTTATTAGAATTTTTCTTATCCAGATAATTTTAACACTTAATTTTTGTTTTGCTGAGCATCTGCTAAGCAAACTCTGATGTTGAGGAAATTATGGACACTCATAATTTTTAAACAATTCTGTAAAATAGTTTCACAGAAAGCTGATGAGGCTTTTTGTTAGGTTGGTATTGGATTAACAAACACTGGACTTTGTCATTGTATATTAGGCTGTGGATGTTGAAGAGACATCCGATCATGGTTGGGGCAGTGACTCGGACATCGAGGATAATGGACTCACCGAGTCACCTGACACCCCTACCACTGCAGAATGTGACATACCTGTACATTCTGAGGGTAGTCATAGCAACACTTCAGAGGTAGAAAATTTATAGCTTCTGGGATCTGTGCTTTATTTTTGTGGAGGGATATTTGGTCCTTTTGTTTCTATACTTTAACCCATTTCTCCATCTATATGCCTTATATTGCATTGGTAAACAATGTAGATCCGGATCTATGCTTTCTGATTAGGATTTACACTATTCGCTTCTTGGTCAGAAAAATAACTTAATAAATCTAAAAGCGAACATTGCAGATTATGATGAGATGTCATGAATGTGCTGGCTGATCTGGATCTATACTGTTCACCCATGCAATAAAGATGTGTCTATGGAGAAAAGGGTTAAGTGAAGGTTTGGAATAAGAAAATGTTGTGTTGGGAAACATGCGTAAAGACCATTGTGGTAGTTCCTAAACTCTGTGCTCTAAACTCAAATTTTGGTTTCTTTGTTTACAAGATAAGAAACTTCTGTTACTAATAAGTTGTTTTCCTTCAATATCATTAAGCATTAGAGAATTCAGAATAAAGCTATTAAAGCAGTGCAAATTGGTAATTTCACTTAGACTTTGAGAACAAAACTTAAGTTTTGAGCATGGAGTTTGGTGTCAAGTTTATAATGCGGACCCTTTACGAGTTTTAAGTGGACACTGTTTGCTGAGTACAACTGAATGGATTTAAAAAATAGCTATGGTATATTAAGAGAAGATTTTAACCTAAGGAATTGTAAAAACATTTATGAATTTGGAGAAACAGTGTACATCAAATTCTTAATTTGAAATCAGTTGGGATAATACTGAATATTCCAATATGGAAGAACCTTGACATTCGTACTATTAACCCTTTCATCCATAAATATGCATTTTTATGCACATGCGACAAGTGTAGATCCAGATCAGCTGTGATCTAAACACTTCACCCTCGCAATAAAGGTGTATCTACGAGGGGAAAGGTTGGAATATTTGACATGTTCTTTTGCTAACCAAATTGACAACATAATTATAAAGTACATGTAGAATTATAAATTAATCTTGCCAATTCAATATTATGAAATTTGGTGAAAAGTACAGTGCCCTCCAAAAGTTCTTGGCAAAATATGGCTAGGCTAGAAAATTGCTACAAAGCTTTACTTTGATGGTGATAAAGAAGTATGCAGTATTTCTTTTGCGGCTGATTTTGCAAATGTCTGCACATGTTTATTAATTCATTGCAAGATCATATATAGATTTCTTTGTTTCAGAACGTTTAAACTATCAAGCATTATTTTTCTATTTTTTCTATTATTTCCTTTATAGAAATACTCTATTAAGAATTTTCTTTTACAGTGATCTTTTGATAAGCTTGTTTTTGTTTCAGTAAATTCGGGTAGCCCGGTAGTATATGATAAATAATGTTTATGTTCTTGTTTGTGAAACAACAGCTTTCTTCAGGTGGCTGGTTTACATAAGTTATACCGGCATAGAACTTTGCACATTGGCTTAGGTGAAACAAATTATTTACCAGTTACTCCATAGCATATGTCTTTTATCCCATGGGTGACCAGTATAGATCTACATTAGGCTGATTCAGGTCCATGTAGTCTGATCAGTATCTATACTTTTCACTTTCTACACTGTTCCCTTCATGGTCAGAACTAGCATTATAAATGTTAAAGCTACTAGTGTAGATCCTGATCAGACAGCACAGATCTGGATCTACGATACTCACACATAGGCTAAAAGCCGTATTCATGAAGTAAAGGGTTTACACTTAACAGAGGTTAACTGTATATGATTATCTATTGGCAGAGTGCCAAGAAGTCCCCAGAGCACCCCAAGCTTGGAGCAAAGGAGATGGCTGATTTAGAGAAAGAACTAGAGCTAGATCTTGAAAACCTGGATGTTAATGATGCTGATGAAGTAAGTATTTTATACTAATTGATACACTTTGGTAGATTTTGACAACTTATTGAATTAGAGGCATTTACTGATTCTTGCATTGCTCACTATTCTTTTGACTCTATTTTCTGTTTCTTGTTTTGCAATTAATCATTCACTTAAGGCCCTTTTCTTAGCAGTCTTCAAGCTCAGATGTCATATAACTGAGGTGGAGACCAGACTCGTATTGTAAGCTAGCCATTGGTCAGTCCTGAGACTATGCTGAATTTCAACCTGATTTGATACTGGTCTTCAGTTTTCATTTAAAAGTCTTGAGGCTTGGCTCTAAGGTCATAAAACTGAGCCTGGAGTCAGGTCGCAGATTTCAAGCTTCCTATTGATCAGTTCAGACACTGTGCACAATTTCAACCAATCAGATTGCTAAAGATCCAAGACTGGTCTACCATACTAACCTTTTGACTGGTCTTTAAAAAATGTGGATGCTGGTCTAAATGCTGCATATTAATTTGGTTTTGTCTAAGTTTTTGTTGAAAATAAAATCATTAAGTGATAACCATTACAGCGTTGTAAACTAACCTTATCTGTTGTGGAATATAGCTACAACTTGATCAGGTCTCCCTATTAAACAATCAGAGAAATTGCCTTTGAATTGACTTGTTCTTCAGTTTTTTTAACACTAAAACATTCAAGTTTTCTCTTCAACTATAAATGTTTGAAATTAAAATTATGCAGGAATGATTCTTTAAAGGTGTAAGGTTTATTGTTGCTTTAAGCATTTTCTCCATGATAAAGCTTACATCATGTGTGACTTTTTCTGACCGAGAAGTGAACAGTGTAGAACCAGAATTGGACTGCAGAGATGAGCAAGTTTATTTGGATCTACACCGGTTGCCCATGTGATTGAAGGTGTACCATAGGAGAAAGAGCTAAGCAGGGATTCTACTAGCTGCTGAATCACAAGGGTCATTTTGATCAATTTTAGGGGATTCTGCCAATTAATAGCCAAAATATCTCTCATTTAAGTATCTCGGCAAGCAAAAATCATTGGGGTTAAAAAAGGCTTTTGGAAATTTCAAAACTCAAAGGGTCATCTGCCAAGTCAAATGGAACCCCTGGTTACAGGTGTGAGGTTTCTGTTTTTGCTCTAATATATTCTTCTGCTGAAATATTCTTCTATCTGCAATTACCATTCATTAACAAAGTGTTGCTCATGTTCCAGCAAAAAGAGGATGCCAATCAGGTATAACATAGCATGGAACTCATTTATTCTTTTGTCACATAAATAGTGTGTCTTTTTCTCACAGTAGATTTAGATTTAGTTTTTTTTTTGTTATCGGTGTGTATATTTTTTTGAACATATAACAGTAAAGGCGTGTCTTTAGGTAGCAAGACATTAGTATATAACATGAAATGTGCTTGGTAGATTTGGCTTTCATTCCTTATTTCTTTGTAATACAAAATGTACTAACAAATATGTATTTTTTATGTTCTTCTGTTATATGTTAGGTTTAATGTCTGCAGGGCTTTGCACTGGAGGATCGTAATAAACCATGGCCTTACGAATTGATTCTCAATTTCCGGATATTAGTGAAAAAATACAAATACTAAACAAATGTGACAACTTTTTGAGAACAGAACTTACTGCATCATATTTTAAGGCCGAATTTTTCCCCAAATTTGGGGAATATTCCATTTAATTCTAAATGGAAAATGGAAAATGGCCAATGCCAATGACCGGTCCTTTTTTAAAGATGCAAAGTCCTGTTTGTCTTTGGAAAGTTTCTTGCTTCCAATTTTGACAAAAGAAATTACTGTTTGCAAAGTTAATTGTTGCTTGTGTTATAGGCAATTAGATACTAAAGCAAGGTTCTTCCATCCTGTGTTAGATGTCTGCAAATAGTTTATTTTCACAGTTTAAAACTGCTTGTTTTGTAAAAACCTATTACTAGTAACCAAAAAGGACCAAGACCTTTACTCCATTTCCATTATTTCCTTTATTGCTTGGGTGAACAGTGTAGATCAAGATCAACTTGCATGACTGTGCCTTCTGATCAGGATCTACACTGTTATCTTTTAGATTCATTATGTTATTTCTGACAACATACGACCAGTGCGGATCTAGATCAGATAGCACAAATTTGCCATCTGATCTGGATCTACACTGGATGCACACACATTAAAAGCTTATATATGAAGTTAATTTAAGGAAGTCTGAAGAACTTACCTCAGAATCGTAAGCATTTGAAATAACTGATATTAATAACAAACACCTATCCAATGATTCATTCCCTTACAACTTATAACAAAGGCATTTACATGTATATAACTATCTTTATTCGGTTAATGAATTGGTCATTCGACATATATGTTGTTTTCAACATTACTAGCTTAGCAACACAAAACACAATGTTTACTATACTTGAAAATACATTTAAGTGTAATTTTGTAATTCAGAAAATCAGTAAAACCAGTATGATGTTCAAATTGATCAAATGTGCGAACAGTGTACATCCAGATTAACTGGCACATAATTGCCATCTGATCAAAATCTAAATTGTTCACTTCTTGGTCAGAAATAACCTACTGGTAATGGGTAAAAAAAACAAACATTGTAGATCTGGATCAGATCACATTTGTATCAATTTCTTGCAGAGTTATTGCCCTTTGACTTGACGATAATATTTATATCTGGATCCTTGCGGCACAAACATTAAAATCCAGCAAGAATCTTTATTCCATACATAATTTTAAAGATATAACCCTTTTTTCCATATATACACATTTTATCGCATGTACAATTAGTGTAGATCCAGATCAGCCAGGATATCCAGTCTGATCAGGTTCAGCACTATTCATTTTTTGATTTTTTTTAGTTATTTAATTTTTTTTACGAAAAGGCGAATGTATCAGCTGATCTGAATCGAACCTGTTCACTTTTGCCATAGAGGCGTATGTATGGAGTAAAGGGTTAAAACAATGTACAGGGTCCCAAGATCATAAAACTAAGTTTTGAGATCAGTCTCAAATCTCAAGCATCTGATTGGCTGAAATGGCGACTGGTCGCCATTTCAGCCAATCAGATGCTTGAGATTTGAGACTGATCTCCAGATTTAGTTTTATGATCTTGGGCAAAGGTATATTTTGTATATTTTCAGGACATAGATTTAGACGAGAACTTACTGGAAGACTGAGGGTTTCCATGGCAACATTGTGATATGAAATAGACTATTTATTTCTCTGTAAATATGGAAGAAACTAATTGTATTTACCAAGGTTGCACAGACTTTGATAAAGGACAGTGCTACAATAGGACCAAGAAAACAGAGTTTAGAATAATAGTGCAAAGCTATTGAAATAGATACCCTTATGTAGAATTAGGACAGTGCAATGAAACTATTGTAACAGACTGGCAGAAGTTAAGGGGATTGTTCTTCTGTTACTAATTATAAATTGTATTGAAGATGATATTAATTATACATTGGATTGAACATGCAGATTGCAAAGGGGAAAAAATTAAAAGTTAAAAGAATTACATTTTTTCTTTTTTCTTTTATTTTCCCTGCTGTTCCTTTGTTTCAAAATATAAAGAAACAACAACCTTTAGAAAATAATTATATTGAAGCTAGTTTAAATTTAGTTGAAAAAAAAACAACAGTTTGATGGGAAGTTAATTAAGGGATATGTTTACTCCATGTTTACAACTGGAATGTGGGAACAGCTGGTCCAGATCAGCCAGCAAATCTGTGCTATCTGATAAGGATTTACGTATTTATTGGCTTTTAGATTTATTGGGATATTTCTGACTGGATCAAGTCCATATATATGAAGTAAAGGGTGAAATTATGGTTTCTGTGAATGTTAAGGTGAAGTTGTTGTAATATTTTAGTCAACAAATTGTTTGAAGAAAAGCTTCACTAATTTTAAACATGTATTAACTACAAAGTTTGGTATTGTGTATATGTATGATGTAAACAATTAGGGGATTCAAAGATGTATATGTACATTGTCAGTTATTAAATGAGACATTTTCTGATGAATTAATAGGATTAATGATGCATTAAAATAAGAAATAAAATTGATAAAACGATTGCAGTGTTATTATTGTATGCGGTATAACTGATTATGGATAAGTGGACAGTCACGTGATGCCTTAACTAAACCTGATCTAATGGCAGACTTGGGCAAAATAAATTTTAGCTTGACGATTCAAAACAGAGGGGAGCTGTCCTACTCATTCAGCATTTGCGTCGGCAGCAACATATGCACTTTGGTCCATACCTTAAAAAATTCCTTGTGGTATCAAGTTTAAAATTGGAATATATATTCACCATGAAATCTACAGCATAACCAACAAGACCGATAACTTTGCTACCAGCATTTTTCAAGGTATGCCCTTTCTTCACTTAAATTTTTTGGTTAAGCAAAATATGCACTGACTACTTGTGATAGCACCTTGAACTTGGAATATTTATTCACCATCATTACCAACAAGACCCTTAACTCTGCTACCAACTTTTTACAAGTTATGTGCCTTTTTCACTTATGCAGTTGTCCCATAACTTTGAAACTACTCGAGTTATTACTGTGAAACTTAGAATATATGTTCTACATCATTGTCAACAGGACCCATAAATCTACCAGAGATATTTGTGTATGTTATGCCCCTTTTGCACATAGTATTTGCATTAACCAAAATGTGCCCTGGGTCCATAACTTTGAAACTACAGGAGATATCAACTTGAAACTGTTGCACTTATTTATTTATATTTTGTGTTTTAAGTTTTAATTCTTTAAAATTATTAAAGTGACTGATACTGAACAAAAGTGAATGTATCGAATCATAAATTACATAAAACAAGTTTTCTAACTATTCCAAACAATATTTCATAGTTATTAAGGAATTATTTCTGTTATTTCAAATCAATTTTCTCCCTAACCATGCAATTTTAATATTATTTTTCCATATTGCGCATGAATGTTTGGTCATTGTTGTTGTTCTTTTAATCTTTAAATTGCATTTGTTTTAATTGAATCAAATAGTCGAGCGCTGTCTTCTCAAACAGCGCTTGTTTCTTTTCTAGTGATCCACTGCTGATACACAATATTTAAACCCTGTACTCCATAGGATATGGTTGTTATCCATCGGCAAGCAGTGTAGATCCAGATCAGCCGGTACATCTCTTTGTCACGTGACACAAGTCTTCGTCAACGAACTATACCTTAGCATTAGAACATTTCCGCCATGTGTGTTTCAGGAGCTTTACTGTCTGTCAATCATCCTTAGCTACATTTTGCAATTATTGTGCCTCTTGGGATGATAGGTAGACAAATAGGGATCATATTGTCATGCAGCAGCAGCGCCGTCATCCGGGGCTGGAGGTTATAAAACTGAGTTTGGAAACCAGTCTCAAATCTCAAGCATCTGATTGGCTGAAATGGCGACTGGTCTGTGCAGGCTGCTGGTGTACACTGCCCTCGCCGTAGATCTTGGCCAGTTTCCTACAATGCCTGCCAAGGTTCCATAAGTTCCATAACTTCACACACCCGACATTCCTATCAACATGGCTTACCACGCTGATATTGGTGGTCCGTTTCCGCTGTCTTCTTCAGCTTAACAGTTTGAAATCATATCATTTGAATGGAGTGTCGACCATTTCCTGCTTTTCCTCCTTATGTTTTGACAGCTTTCAATGCTGGGAGAGATGATGCTGCCCAGCTGCCGGCCATTACACATTAATGAAATGCTTCCACTTCCCTCTGGCCTCAAGATTATAAAACTGATATTTGAAACCAGTCTCAAATCTCAAGAATCTCAAATCTTAGATGCTTGAGATTTGAGACTGGTTTCAGATCTGAGTTTTATAATCTTCAGCCCTGATATACCGTTGCATGACTCCATTTTAAATATTCAGATGTTTTGTAACATCGCAACTGACGAGCCAGTTCACTTTACTGTTGTAAAGACGGACTCTACAGGGTGGTGGCAGCTCATTTCAATGTCGCAATGTCATAATACTAAGATGGGAGACCTGTCGCCGTTTCAGCCAATCAGATTCTTGATATTTGAGACTGGTCTCCAATCTTAGTAAAACAACATTTCTTCAAAATGAAGATGTTTTTTCGCTAAGAAAAATAGAGGGATCTTTTAAAAGACCCACCCTCTTGTTTCCCGGGGCTATTGTAAGATTTTTTAAAACTATTCTCATTATATTTTCAAGTGCACGTTTTAGACCATATCGGTAACCAACGGTTCAAATGTCCAACGTTTACGTTACTTATACGGTTATTCCGTTTAATTGCCGGTGAAGCGTAATTTTCACACCGGTGTTAAAAACCGTAAGTATCCGGCACATTGCAGAAACACAATGAGATGCAGGTGCACGCGTTGTTTGGACTCGGTCACTTATCAACTTTGCATACATTCGAGCAAATCATCAATCAGCGTGGGGGATCTCTATTTCTGGATTTTAATCTTGCTCTCTGTTAACTGCGACAAAATTATAATAACTTACCATATTACTCATTCCAAGTAAACTTTTTCTTACAAGATCTTGATTGATTAAACCTAACTGACCTTTAAACAAAAGCATGTAATTAAATTAATTGTTATATGATGACTTTTGATGACAAATACGGAAATAAATAAATTGAAGAACATTATGGGAACTTGTCGTAAGTTCATGCCCTGACTGGACACTAAAAGTTTTTGCAAGTCGTACATAAACGGTCGCAAACATCTACGTGTAAAACAACGGTGTTCGCTATGTTCCGCTATCAATAAAACAATCAGCAAGACCATTAAAAAACCACAAAATGTTTGAGGGTTCTATATAAGGGATCTTTATTTCTCAATCCCTAATCATATCGATAAAGATGGTAAATAGAGTCTGGAATTTTGCGCTGGCGTTTCTTTGTCTTGTTGCTTTGGCTGGGCTGTCGTCCGGTAAGTTTGTTATTAAACCATTTACTTTATTTTTTTATTTGAATTGTTGCTGGCTGAATTGAACTCACTGCCTATATTTTTTTCTGAGAAATATTAACATTTTCATAATAGCAGAATAAGTAAAACCAGCCGCTTGGTCGTAATAACATTTTAAAAATTAGACCGAAATTTTACTTCTACAATATGACTTAATCATACATAGAAATTCAGCAGACCCACTCCCTGCCGCACCCCCACCTCCTCAGAAAAAGAGACAACAATAAAAAAGGAATACAATCAGCAAATAAAGAAAATGTGAACAAATAATGTTTTAAACTACAACCAAACCTCTTTTTTGATGAACACTTCGCTACAATGTTATAAAGCGGAGCATGGAAAAACATAATACGATCTAACAATTCTCATTGGTCAGTTCTAAGACTGTGCTCAATTTCAACCAGTTAGATAACTAAGATCTGAGACTGGTCTCCATTCTCAGCAGTTTTTAGCATTGCTATTTAAAGTTGTCCGTTATACAGGTACTAATTATTTACATTGCTTTGTTTACAGGACAGCCAAGCTCGTTGATTTACCCTCCTCCAGGAGGTGGCTACCCTCCGGGAGGCGGCTTTCCTCCGGGAGGCGGCTTTCCTCCGGGAGGTGGCTTCCCTCCGGGAGGCGGCTTTCCTCCGGGCGGTGGATACCCCCCGGGTGGCGGCGGCCACTGCCAATGTCGCAGGTAAACAAGTTTAAGGAATATTTTCTCTAGGACATTTCCTCATTTTATAAGGAAGTGCTTAACAATACTAATGTCATGTTGATTAAAAAGTATCACTAGCTGTATGCGTTTAAAACATTATAGTTATCGAACATTTAAAATTTGCCCGGAAGTACAAAGATTAGGCTCGATACTGTAATGGAGTGTTAAGTAACAGTAACTGTTGTTGAGGGGACGCAACGCCTGTCCGAGGGAGAAAAAGAGGATTTAATCGAAACTTTATGGTCTTTTATACTTCTCTGGCAGTTAGTTTTTCACTATACTGTTTTCATTAAATTTGCTAAAATGCAAGAGAAATATAAATGACAACTCGCCATTTCACCAGTTGCCATTTCAGCCAATCAGATGCTCGAGATTTGAGACTGGTTTCAAATCTCAGTTTTATAATCTTCTGCATTGGATATCAAGTCTAACATCATGACATTTATATATGTTTTAGGTATCATTGTCGCCGGTACGAGATGTATTCCGGCAGATGCCGTTCCCACTGGGGTGGCGGATTTGGAGGAGGCAGAATGATCAGATGCTGTCCTTCTTACGGACCATTCTAAATGTGAACAAATGTAAGCATCAATCCCTTTGTCATGTCCGTGAAGTAAGCTTCCAATCTTTGGTTGGTTTGAGCCCACTAAACATTTGAAAAAATAATTTGTAATGTGTTGATTAATCGGATACAGTGTAATTACTTGTTATTTGCTGTGTGGCGGCCGTAAAAAGTCTCCCCGTACATATAGACAGTACTGTTATCAGTAAAAAAAACCCGTTACCGATGTCATGCAGTGATGGTAACGTATATCAGGGCTATCCGATCAATATGTTATGGGGTTTTCTCAATTGGTTGCGTTGTCGGAATTGCGGGGCTAGGCTGTCGCCGTGACGGTGCGGGTTCGCACCCAGGTATAGGCAATATTATTTGAAATGTAAGAGGTGTTTTAATGTCTTGTCAACATCTAGCACATAGATTAATCGTGCATGCATTTTCTCCAAGAAATTGAAAATATATTGTCCTTCATGACATTTCGGATAACAAGTATTTTTTCTGTTTTCAGGTCATTTATATGCCGCGACACTAAAGGGCGGTGAATCATTGCTTTTTAAACATTTCTTTGTAAAAACTTTTCTATGATAAAGTTTTAAATCTAGATGACGAGTTACTAAAAACAGTCCAACCTGTGCTTAAGACCACCTCTAAACAGAGGCCATCTCCGAATCAAGACCACATTCATTTATATTTGTCCCATGTGCACAGACTGATTTAAAGAACAAATTCACACGTGAACAAAGACAACTGATCTTCTAAGACCACTTTTGGGTCTTGGTTTGACTGTACATTGATAATGAGACGCTGTAGAATGTAAAACTGTTAAAGATTTGCCACGTGTCTTATGTCTAATAGTTACGTTCAGTATAAAGTGATCCCGTCCTGTCGCTAAAGCAAGTTCGATGTTTTTCTTGTAGATATAGACAAAAGTCCTATAGATGCAAAATCCTTGATTAGCAATTCTCTTTACAAGAAGACACAAGGTCCCAAGATAATAATGCTGAGAACAGTCTTAAATATCGAGCACATCTGGGTCTAAGGCTAAAAAACATGAAAATTAACTCCATGCTCAAAACTCAGGTCAATTCTCAAAGCCTAGAAGTTTATTTACATAATTTCGCAGCTCAAGAATAGCTGAATTTATATTCTCAAATGCATAATGACAGTGCACCAAAAACCTAATCAACAACAGATGTGTTTTATTATTTAAACGGAAGAAAAAAAATCTGGGTTTTGAGCATGAAATTCAAACTCGAATTTAAAAATAAATTCTGGGCCTGATTGGCTAAAATGGAGACTGTTGCACAATTCTAGAGAATGCCATTGATACGATACCACGTAATGGTTCTACAGCTTCAAAGTTATTTTTTAAAGATCTTCAATAAATCTATATCACAGAAGGTTTTAAAGATCTTTATGCTTCACATAGATGTTTGATTTATTCACGAATTATGGGTCATAAATTAGGCCTATATTTACTATTTTACTATTCTATATGACTTTTAATGCGAATATGCAGGAAAATGGCTTGCAATGATGGGTTTTAGAATTTCTTTCCAAATGGTTGTTGTTATGAGTTTCCGTGAATATTTGCTATTGATATACGTATCGTACTAGTAATTATTATCGTTATTATAGTTATTTAACAAAAAATACGTTCTCGAAAAGCAATAAACAATTTCATGTGTCGTTACTGAAACTATTCTCTAAGGAGATTTAAGGAATCAACATTTAAGGAATCAATATTTAGCTTTTAGAAATGTTTTCATTCTCATATTACCTCAGGAGTTCTTTGTACATCCCATGGCAATTTTCTGTTATTGAAAGTAATAAATGAAATTGAAAAACCGAGAAATTACTGATAGTGGATCATATTCCATTTTCGAATAAAGCTTCAGGTGTTAATAGAATGAACTCTACGTTTATATCTGCACAGAATTTTACTGTAATATATAAGAGCTGGCGTTGAGTAACAACAAAAACTGCTCGAAAATTACAGAGTTTTTTTCTTAGAGAGAAAATATAAAAAATAAAGAATTAAGTTTCAAATGATGACAAAAAGACACAAATTCGAAGTCGGCGGTCAACATTTTGCCATATCCGAAAGTGCAATCAGAGATGGCCCTTCATCTCGCCTGAAGACATTCTGCAACGATGGTGTAGCTGGCAGGATCGTTTTTGACAGACCATCGGATAGTTTCGCCGCCATATTGGGAATGTACCAAACCGGGGAACTACACATACCAGTGACGTCATGTCCGGGAGCGTTTTTGACAGAATTGCAGTTCTGGGAAATTTCATCTAAACAAATTTCGCGTTGTTGTTTAAATAGGTAAGACTAAAATTTATGTATCAACAGATGACGCGTGTGCATAAGCGCTTTTATCTCCGCCATAAAGGGTTGCTTCTCCCAACATTTGAATGTACAAGCACGGACCTTTTGGGCCCGTTTGTTCGATAATAGATCTGCAATCTCTTTCCGTAACAATTGTATCACCCATAAGATATACTTCATGGTTTTTTTGTTTTTGCCGTTGGCGTTATCTGTAATGTGCAGGATTTATATTCTCGGATCCCATGACAAAATTCTATTCTATTTAGTTCCGCCCATTGTTTTCTCGTTTATGGCAACACATTCTTTTATCTGGGGACCATACGCCGCTAATCATGGAATGGTGTCAATCTGAAAATACCGCATCCATGTTCACCGCCAAATGCTTACCATCGTTTGGTATGGATCAAATTCGTACTGTTTCTGTTGTAAATATGGAGTTGCGCTTAACCCGGGGCTAGGCGGCGTGGGCTGTAATAATATGCATTTCCATTAGGCTAATGCCCATGAAAAGGCTCATCACAACGAGCCTGCAATATTTTCATGTATGTCGTGTTCGGTGGCTTTCAAAGTCCCCGTTTCGTCTATTTAAAAACAACTAGTAAGGTGTAAGGCATTGTTATCATTTTTGAAGTAACAGAAATTTCACCACGGCGCGGTCATTACAACTTGGTCAACAATGACATTAAACGAGGTTACAAATGTATTTTATTGATAGTTTTGTAGACGTTCGTACACTAGCGTTTAACGTTTTTTTTCTTTTTTAAATCTGTAAATTTGAAGGTTGGAAGGATACCTCGACGAACAAGAAACTTTACAGCGATTCAAGGAAAGTCTTAAACCTTCCTCAGATGCCGACATATTTCCAACGAAGACGAAATCACGAGTCTTAAAGATTCGAAAGAAAATTTGGGAAGTTGTCAATTACGGCAGACCATCAATTCCTGCAAAGGTAAGGTATTCCGAACAAATGCTATAGAAATTTCATATTTTGATTTATAATAATAAACCATTGAACATTAAGAACTAGAATATGCACCTGGCTATTACGAAGATCTAGATTCTGGCGCAAATAAAGCAAATCGAACAATATTGGTCGAAATATTGGTATTAGTAGAATAGTCTCAATGCGGGGTTTTATTGTTTTAAATTAGTGTGATGGCTTAGTGCCGAAGATTCCTCAACTTAATATTGACATAGTAACGCACAGGGTAAACTGGCAAGAAAAAAGGGGACGGCAAAGCATCTGTTAAAAAAGTTGTATTGAAATACTGATAATTTGCACATTACTTAATTTGGTCTGTTTTTTCTATTTTGAAAACATTAGATTTGCATATGAAGATATATACTTAAGTTTGACATGAATACAGATAAATGTCTGCGTTATGACGTTTCTTCTGTTTTCTTTTCTGCTCATTTGAGTTAACCTAATTCAGATTTACTTCGCACTGGCTATTCTGATGGTTTTGTTGTCGATTTTCGTCCTTGCGTACAGTACAGATCAAAGCTTTCGCCGACAGATGACCAACTGCGAGCGCCTAGAGTACATGACTTCTCATAACATGGAGGGACACGATCTAATAGCTGATTTTCTGAAGCAGTATTGCAACGATCAACAAATTCGTGGCCTTGGACCGATAACAAACTCGTCTGACAGCACAAACTGGACGGCTTCAGCGGGTGATGTTGATGATAGAGGTGACTTTATAGATGTTCTCTTCACGTTTTTCTTTGAAAAGGAATCACATTTTGAATTCGTGAGTCCACTTGTGATTATGTCGCCGCCACGAAGTGTCCCTGGAGCTTTTAACGAATCAGAAATAGCCGACATCTCGGAGTATATTTTTCAAGAAGATTTAAACGAAACGTCATTGCTCGACAACATCACCGAGATCTTTACGGAGATGCCACCATTGTTTCCAACAGAAACAGGTCTTGGAGGCACAGATGACATGAACCAGGAAAAGACTGCAAACAACCCAAACATTATGAAAACTTTATTAGTCGAACAGAAAAGATTTACGATTCCAAATATAAAGTTGAAAGCACGTGTTATAGTAGTACTTGAAATCATCGGAACTGTATTTTTCACCGTTGATATTTTATTGCGACTTTGTTCATGCCCGCGAATCTCGCATTATTTCCTTTCTTTTGTCAATTTGGCGGACGCCATAGCGATAATTTGCGCATACATGCTGTATTTCATACAGCTTTACTACCGACATGAACATTTCGCGAATAACTGGACCGATTATCTAGTTTATGCGCAGTTGCTTAGGTCGCTGCGCCTTTTCCGTATAATATCAAACGTTCGTGCTGGACGGGTTTTAGCATATTCTGCAAGAAAAAATCTTAAAGATCTATCCATCCTGATTTTGTTTCTAATAGCTGGTATGTGCGTATTTTCCAGCATATTCTTCATCGTTGAAAGCAAAGACAACGTAGAAAGCATACCCGTTGGCTGGTATTGGGCAATAGTAACCATGACAACCGTCGGCTATGGCGACATATACCCGGAAACAGGAATAGGAAGACTTGTAGCCTGTTGCTGTTCTGTTGCAGGTATTGTCCTGCTTGCTCTGACAGTGCCTATTTTCACTAACCAATTTATAATTTTGTACCAACACGTCGGTTCCCAGAACAAAGTCGCAAAGTATCTCGACGGTAAAAAGCAGACAAATGAAACATGTTTTGAGAAAAAAGCGACGGATCCTTCCTCTAAAACAGTTTAGAATAAATAACAGCATTACACTATTTTTATTTCAAAAATGATTGAAATTATTAAACATCTCTGATTAATATGTTTTAATAACTTAGTTTTCATTTATATTTGCTTGTTTCGTGTTTTAATAATTCGTATAGATATATTGTTTTGTCCAGGGTTGAAGGTTATATAACTGAGTTTGGAAACCAGTCTCAAATCTCAAGCATCTGATTGGCTGAAATGGCGACTGGTCGCCATTTCAGCCAATCAGATGCTTGAGACTTGAGACTGGTTTCCATGCTCAGTTTTATAACCTTGGGCACTGATGATTTCGATGTAAACTTATTGGATCTAAAATTTCTCATATGAACATTTGTGTTGACGGCTTTGGTGTAAATATAACATTTAAGAATATGATTTTTCATTTTGTTCATTTAATCCAGTTAGCATGTACACAAGTATTCTCCAATTGCAGGTATTATTTAAAACAAAGATCTTCAAGCAGAAAACAAACTCACTATAGTTAAGCATGATACGAAACTGATCTAAAGTACTTAATATTCCACTGAAAATCTTTTCAGCGGCTTGTTTTTGCGGTTGTTCTTTTTTATAATTCAAATAAATCGATATTTTTCTTCCGTTTTTGCTCTATCACAAGAAAGAGAGAAAGGTCCGAGATCGGTTTGAAACCCGATTTGGAGTGAAGCATAATTGTACATGTACGCGGTAGACTCGAAAGGCCCAGTGCATGAAATACTTAAAAATAGCTGCCGAAACGCGAAAAGTGGGTGTAACGATGAAACTGAGTTTCCTTTTATAGTGCATTGCATTAAAGGATTGAAACGAAATTTGATAGTTTTCATTTGGGTATGGAAAACAGTTGGGTTGTTCAAAGCGTATGAAGCCCAAAGGGCTTCACTCGTCACTCGTACTATAAACAATCCAACTGTTTTTCATACCCAAATGAAAACCGTTAAAAATCGAATCAATCCTAATACATTATTTTTGGGTGTGTGCATGTGGAGGCTGTGGAAAAGACTGACAAATAACGAAAATAACACGTTTTGCAATCACCCCACAGTCAACTTTTTTTTAGATTTTTTTTTGAAAAAAAAGGCAATATTATATTTTCGCTTACACATTACGATTAATATTTGCCACAGCGGCCAGGGGTGGGGTGGGGAATGGTGAATGTATTCGGTAATACTATCTAGCATTAGCTAAGCGCGCGATGTAATCACCTACTTTGTCCATAAAAAGAATATTGGCATTTAATATCTGAAAGCCATTATCGCAATGAAGATGAATGCATTTGGAATAATTCTTAAAAATAATCGTTAAAACACAATTTGCACATCAAGATGGGGTGACCATTTTCCAAGAAAAACGCGTTAAAGACAATTACTTTATTTCTAACACTTTTATTTGAAGCGCGAATCCTTAAAAGTGAAAACAATTATGCGAAAATTGTACTAAAGAAATTGAAAGACTACGGAGAGTTTTGTCAGCAATGGTGATGCTTTGAGGCCGGTATTCCATGGTTCCGTGATGCGTATTCCGTGTCCGTGTCCGCGATTTTTCACTCACCAGATATCACTGGGTATATTCCATAACTCCGTGTCCGTCCGACGCGGAACGGACACGGAGGTATGGAATATACCCAGCGATATCTTCGGCGAGTGAAAAATCGCGGACACGGACGCGGAAGCGGACACGGAATACGCATCACGGAACCATGAAATACCGGCCTTACACGTTGAGGTAACTAATACGGACACGCAGTAAAATATCAGGCCAACAAAATTAGCAACCAAGTTGAATCCCGAAGTTCAGCTTAGATTTTTCGTGGAAAAAAGACAAGCCTATCCTGATGTTACATTACACATAACATTTTAGATATTGAACTAAAATGTATCCTTGGACACCGATACAACAACATTTGTAATGAAGGGAAATAACTCATAAAATTGTTGCAGGAAAAAATATTTTCTCTACTATCATCTACACTTCCTGCTTGATCATCGTTGCAAGTTTGAAAGTAATCCGCCCAATAGTTAATGTGGAGTTGATGGCACACGTTTTGGGGGACGTATATACGGACTGACGTATGGACGAGTGTTACTATATATGCCTCCTATTTCGTGGGGGCACAAAAAGAATACTGAAGACATAAGGTACACACTGGTATTTATTTTAGAAAGTATTAACAAACAACCAGCACGGATTATTTGCTTGGTGTAATAAACTTTTCAACAGCAGTGAAATAGTACAAATTTTTCACAATCCACGGAGAGTCCTTTATATCTTCACCGTATGTGCGAACAAAACGGAGCTGAGCAAAGTTCATTGGCACACCTTTCATCGATCCCGACGATATTGCTTCTTTGTAGTCAGCTAGTTTTGTTGGCAGACCAACAGCTTCTCTAAAGAATGCAAACCTAACCAATACTTCTATGGTCCTGAAATAGAATAAAAGGCAATCATTCAAACTTCAGAATAAAATCAATTTGATATAGACATTGATAGTTGTGTTTTTGTGAACATAGTTTTTTTTTCAAATTATTTTTTAGTTATTCCAAGCTCCAGGTCCCAAGGTTATAAAACTGAAAAGGGAAACCAGTCTCAAATCTATAGCATCTGATTGGTTGAAATGGTAACTGGTCGCCATTTCAGCCAATCAGATGCTTGAGATTTGAGACTGGTTTCTAAGCTCAGGTTTATAACCTTGAGGCCTGTAGTGTGGAAGTTTTATGGCCACAACTACCTCAGTTCAACCCGGCATAAAAAACTAAAGCTGTCTGAAGAGACAGTATGTTCGACTAGTTTATTCATTTTTAATTAATACAATTTTGATAAATAGTATTGTTTTATAATTTGTTTTAAAAATAAGAAGTTAATTCAATTTTAAGAGTAAAAGTACAACAACTTTTACCAAAATATCAATGTGAAACAGGAATAAATTAACAAAAATTTGAAGAGTAAAAGTACAACAACTTTTACCAAAATATCAATGTGAAACATGAATAAATTAACAAGTCAATAAGTCAATGATGAAAGAGAAATTGATTTCAAATAAAGTTATTAGTGTGGTATCATTATATTTCACGCAGGTTTCATTTTGCCAATTTCTCACAAGGAAATGAGTGTGAAGTAAAAGCTCAGCGAAATAAACCCTGTTTATGCTTATCCTAGGAGAATATTGTCACTACATTAATTAATTCAAACCCAATAATGCAATAGCAGCCTTAAAGTGAAATTCGTCACCATAAAAAATTATAATTAAATACCACAGAACATAATATAGCATAAACATTTAAAAAAAGGGGGAATAACTCCATAATATTTTGAAAGAGTTAGAAAACTTGCGTTAGTAATTAATGACGACCGACTGTTTTAAAGTCCAGAAAGTTAGTCCTTTTATGTAATATTTAATCCCTTAAAGTGTACATATATTCAAAGTTAAAAAGGTGTAAAACTTAAAAATATTTTGGAAGAGTTATGGAACTTGTTGAAAAGAAGTAGGTCATCATTCTAGACATTTATTTTAAGCGTCATATCATTCACTTTTTTTATCATTCACTTTAGTAATTTTAATGATACACTAATGCAGGCCAACTGCATGAAAACTTCAAAGAAAAGTCTAAGTTCAAATGGGGCATAAATGTTAAAATATTTATAAGTAAAAAAAAAAACAACAAACTTGATGACATTGAGTAGGTCATGATGATTGACATCTGTTTTAACATGCTTACCAATCACTTGAGTAGTATTAAATATATAGGAACCTTAATGAAAATATTGAATGAAAAAGGGAAAAACTTTGCAAATATTTCTGCAATAGTTATAGATATAGATAATGTTGCAAACCACTAAATATGGAAAATTCTGCCGAATATTGAATTGACCACTATGGACTTTATACAATATACCCTGGCCTATAGTGTGCATTCATATATAGATAATCCCAAGCTTACCCATCTATTGACATTATATTTATACTTATTTTAAGTTTAACACAAGCTTCAACAAATTAAGATGTAATAAATATTTTATAGAATAATAAAAAAAATTAGAACCAACAAATACTGGTCAAGTTACCACCCTGAAATTATAGCAATAAACTTATATTTGAATTTCAATCCATTTTAAGGCAAAAAATTCAGTTGGCTAGTATTTGCCAAGGTTGGGCTGTGAATACCACAGCTGCTATTTAGTTTACCAGAAAAAAATACCAGATTAGGTCATTATTGCAATGTCATCAATGAAAAGAGAGATTTTGATCAATTCAAAGATGAAAGTGCAATGGCAACTGGAGTAAGCACTGCCAAAATACTGGCCAAATACATTTTGTGCACATTTGTGCCAACTGAACTGGACCGAGTCACTGACACGGATTGCTTCTTTGGTAGAAATATTATAACTTAATAAATCTTAAGCGAAGTGTAGATCCTGATCATACAACACTATAATTCTGCTAGCTCAATAGTTCAGCTTGAATATAAAAAGTTTCATTACTTCACTTTTGTTGCACTATTAACACTCCAATCCATGTTTGCAAAGGAAACAAACTTCAAGTCTTTTGCAACATATATGTCTGGCTTCGAGGATTTTGGTGAGCGAATTCCTTCATCTTTTTTTATTCTCTCCAACAGTTCTGGCGTAACAACTTCCGTCAAGTTTTCAAAGTTATCTTCGGCAAGGCATTCCGAGATGTAAGAAAAGGCGGCTTTTGTGCCTTCCAAGAACGAGCGCCCAACATGGTACACCACACTGCGGTCTCTCAAATAAGCATATGTGAACTTGAAACAGTATAAAAATGTGAAGTTTATTCCATGTTGATTTTGTCTTTTCACTTTATCATTATCACCATTCTGCGCAAGTTGACAGGTTTTTATATGAAATCGCCTATAGCTTATACGGTGGGTGGGGCAAGAGCTTGGCGATGCAATTTGGGCCTTGACAGTCACTAAATGTGGTGTTGCATTATGACCTGAATTGGCTGATGAAGAGAAATTTATTCCTCTTTTGCAAATATTAAAATATGTCCTTAAAGCACTTTTATTTGTACTAAAAACTACTTTATGCAACATATTTGACACTGTCACTGAATTACTATTTTGGCGAGATTGTTTAATAAATTTGAAATGAAGAACAATATTCTATTTGTTTAACAAAAAGTTAAACCGCTTAACCGAATTATTTACACGTAGACTCTCACTTAGTCGTTATTAGTAAATAAACTGAAGAAGAGACAGGTGCAGTGAAACAGTCGGGTAGCACCTATCATTACAAAAAAAAATCAAACCATTTTTTAATTTAATATCGCCCAAATAATTAAGGTTATATAATATGAACTAAGACAAAGCATCAACGAGAGCTCTTAATGAGAATTCAATTGTATTAAATATACAATGTTCAGTAACGTTTATGTAGGAACCGATAATTGGGCTGATATTTAAATGAAGTTATCGTTTTCCTCATTTAAATAATAAGATTGCTTTGCCATAGCTATTAAATAAAACCGCTTTGTTGCATTTTGATGTAAGTTTCTCTGCTTTTAACAGCATTCCACGAATAAGATCACAACTGACCTCGTGGTAAACAAAAGTGATGAAACACCAAATATCACTACTCAGAACCTTAATGCCATACTGTATCCACTACAAATGCCCAACGGTATCCTATCGAGTTTATCCCCTTCATTCGAGATGTTGCTACTATAACAAATGTAACAAAATCAGGCGGTAGTGTAAAACAGCTCCAAATAAACGTAATTTTTGAAGTAATAATACCATTTATGATATACCCATGAATGATTTTAGCATAGTGCAGCTTTAATCCGCAAAATTGATACAACTCGTCAGATTAGTAATTCCATATCGCCGGACAATGCCGTTTTCCGAGTCTTTATTTTGCAGCTACTCGAGTTCTGTGTGACTAGAGCTGGATACCGTGAGTAAAAAAACATATCGCGGTATACCACGGAATTTGCAAGATACCGCGGTAACTACCACGGTATACCCCAATCTTACCTATGCATTGTCCAGCTATATATTTGTTTATGAAAATGACGATAAATGGTTAACTGGAGTGAATTTTTTAAAAGTAAAAACATTCCGAGTGGAACAAATGTGCCCATATTTTCTTTTCACATTGCCTTTTCGTTTCTCACCAGCGTGAAATCCAAGGGCGACGCCATATTGTTTTCATGTAAACACCAGGCGCGTTTGATTAAAATTAACTCGAACCAACTTTAAGTTATTGTTAAACAGGTCATACTGCAGTGCATTCATGGGTTAATGTGACTACTTCTCTAAATCGATTTAAACAATTGTTAGACAAGTTATCATGAATCATGATCGTCTTTAAATTGGCCTTAAAATATTTCATTATACATTTCACATGCCAGCTTAAAGTAGAGAAGTGTATGGCTTAGAAGGTATGGACTAGATCTGACTTCGACTCAGTTAAATACTTATAAATTTATCATAAACAAAATCAAGGAGAACTGTTTATTTTTTGGACACAAAATTGGAAACTCCGTGAATATTTCCTTGTGAAAAACAAAACGATTTTTCTGACAAAATACCAGTTTTCTGTGATGATGCCGCGTAATCGTATCACGGGACTTTCTACCATGGTAACCGGTTTACCGACAATACCGCGCCCCTCTATATGTGACGTCACATAATTCGTCACATTATGTTGTCTTAAATTTCCGGCACATAACGAACTCCAAAATAGAAAATTTCCGTCGCAGTTTTTCAACCATTACGATATTATTACGCCATTCATAAATTGTTTACGCCATTCACAAATTAACTATCGCGTTGCTATTTTTAATTCTACTATTATTTAAACCTCGTTGTTGACTTAAATTTTGTTGTTTAGTTTATTTAAATTTGTTTTGAGCAAGAAGGGTATACTAAAAGGAACATTATGACTGTGTGCAGATATTGTTTACATACCCAACTCGAAAAATACGAACCTACATAATGCATACTTTTTAAATATTTCTATATTTATTAGTTTAATATATTTTATTTTATTGTGAAATAATACATGTAATAACACCGTGCGTGTCTTTCGTCTTTAAGAATATGAAACTGTAGTTTTAAATGAGACCATAATCTATTTGGCAATGACATAGGTCGCCAATAAATGATACGATTTCGCTACATAAGTGTTGCGAATTATTACTGTTCGAAAATGATCACAGAATAATACCATGCTTAATTTTGCCGTCAGTTTTCTTCAACAAAAGTATGTGTTATAAAGGCATATCTTGATTGGATATTATTAGCAAGTAGCGGAATATATTATAACTTCCGTGTTGAACAAATATAATTTTTATGGCGAATTTCCAAATAGATGGCAGCCTACAAAGGTTTTTTGGTGAACAAGAATATTTCATAATAGCAAGATTTGGTATTGATTATTGGTTGCTATGACCAAATTATATAAAACTGCAATTATTATCTTACTTATCAAAAAGTTTTTGGTAGAACAGCAAGCGTTAGCTAAAATGGAACCATGATCGTTTTCAGTACAACGGGAGGATACTCCTATTTTATTTTGTTCTTTTCAGTTATTTGGTATTTTCCAGATTGCAAAGGTAGGGCATAATTTTTATTTTTTTATTTTTTTTTTTACACTTATTTTGCAATTAACTTTAATTGATTTATATCTTGATACGAACAACAGGTGCTACATGGTGTAGCTAAAACAAAAAGTGAAAAGGTATGGCAAGTTGTCTTACTGTTTTAAAAATTTATATCATTTGTTTAAATATAATTGCTATATAACATTTACAGTTACCTTGATGACCAAGTTTTAAAAAAACATTTGGGAAATTACCCAAATGTTTTTTATAACTTGATAATTATAGTAAGTTTTCGATTCAAACGTCAGGCCTGCCAAAACTTCTTCATTAAAAATCCGGAGGTCTGATAATATCAACGACGACGATAATGATGATGACGACGACGATGCTGCTGCTGCTGATATTGTTGTTTTTATGTCTTGTTGTTGGTGTTAACTATGACTGTGACTGAACAAAAATGATGATGATGCTGATGATGATGCTGCTCTGCTGCTGCTGCTGCTGCTGCTGCTGCTGCTGCTGCTGATGATAATAATATTTTTCTCATAATTATTCTTCTTTATAATTATATGAAGAAATGAATTTTGCCGATTTTGTTAGAAATGGTTAAAGAACGTGTTTTAAAATGACTGTTGTCTTATTTTCTCATTCATTTTTGACTTTCTGTTAAACCTGTTAAGACTTGTTTTGACAACATTAGAATGAAAATGAGATGAAAATAGATAAACGCAGGTGTAATTTCGAGCCCCTGGTAAAGTTTATGACACACGGTCATTGTATAGCTGTGCCAGAGGCACTGAAGCAACATGTCACTGACCACGTCCACGTTATCTCGCTATAAACAGGAAATGTGCGACTGCAGCAGAATAACTATTACGTTCATTGCACAACTTGTAAATAAGGTTTAATCTTTGTGTACACACCGGTCACGTGATCATCACATTGACCTGTGTACTTTCGCTCAAAGTACACTGGGATTGGGACTAGTTAGCTTGATGACGTGACCGCTATTTATAGAATGCCTCTAGATCCGCTCTTACATACAGATATAAGACAGTGTTCAAAAGTCACATTACACTTAAAATAAGGGATATACAATTCAATATTACGGGTTATCTGATACGTTTCTAAACTAAATCGACAAAAAATACCATATTTATTCATTTGTCTACGGTTAATTGACGTAACTACATTGCGGACTGTTAACTCCGCGTATGAAGACAAAAATCCTGATTAGGATTGTTATGCGTTCTTATGATAGAGGTCTATGTTAGCTTGATGACGTGACCGCTATTTATAGAATGAGGTTTAATTAATCTATATTTTTTTTTTGAAATTTTATAGAAATCCGGAGATTTTGATTATAAATCCGGAGATCCGGAGAATTAACTTAAAATCCTGAGATTCCGGATAAAATCCGGAGATTTGGCAGGCCTGAAACGTTAAACATTTACACTTCAACTTCGTCCTACACGATAAACTCTTA
This sequence comes from Corbicula japonica, assembly GCA_038501625.1. Classification (NCBI taxonomy): domain Eukaryota; kingdom Metazoa; phylum Mollusca; class Bivalvia; order Venerida; family Cyrenidae; genus Corbicula; species Corbicula japonica. The sequence continues at coordinate 5,138,998 of JAZAYU010000021.1, forward strand.
TTCATCAAACGGATCATAATTTCTGTTGGTAAACAGTGTGGCGTATTATTTTAAAATGGCGTAACTACAGTAGAGCCGTCCATAATTTATTGGACGTTGCACAATGTTGCACAATGTGTTGACGTGTGAGGTCGCCGAGTACGCACGTTTTGCCACGAGTAGCTACGAAAAAGGGGGGGGGGGGCGTTATTCACTGTGTCGTCAACGTTGCTGTTCCAACAGCCTTTTGAGAAAGCCGTAATATCACGAATTCTTCCCATAATTTCGGTATAAATGAGAGTAATTTTATAAGTGTAAATATAAGGATTGAATCGATATTTGATGGTTTTCATTTGGGTATGGAAAACAGTTGGGTTGTTTAAAATACGCACGAAGCCCTCAGACATCACACATTTTAAACAGCCCAACTGTTTTTTTATACCCAAATGAAAACCATCGAATATCGATTCAATCCTAAAATAAATCTTAGCATCTTATTTCGGTCAACGATGTTTCGCATGTCTATCAATTTCTACGAATTTCGTAGGCCTATTCATAAAAATAGAGTTTATGATTTTGAAAAGATAACTTTATGAGCACCATTTTATACTTTTTTTTATCTCCCATTGATAATATATAACAAGTTCAGTATTAATTATTATTTCTCATGTCAATCGAAGGCGATAGCTCTTTTATTTATTGCCCGTATTTTCTTTTAAAATAAACATGAAAAAGTAAAAAAAAATATTCAAATATTTTCTTATAATTTCAACTACTGTGTTAGCATCAATATAGATTGGTAAGCGCGTGTATTTCTTGTTTAACCCATTACACTAGAAGACAATGTACCTATTATGTACAAACTAGATTAGTGTTCCGTTCAACACATGTGTGACCATCGGGTATTGTATAAAACACCACAAAAGAAATATTAAAATTAGCAAAGTAAAAGCCAACGTTAAGTTTTTGTAACAATATCAAAGTACAAAAATAAGCATAACTTCGCAAATTGTGACCTTATTTCAAAGATTTTAGGTTCATCGCGCCAGTGTTGCATATGTCGATTAAATGTGCGTGGTTCGGGTGAGATCTTTAAAAATCTAGTGTAGGTAATATTTTCTTTACTTTTTTATTCGGTCTGCATTATGTAACAGGTCTTTATGTATTTGGCTTGTAATACAACTGCATGGCGAGAGGACTGCTAATATACACGTAGGGCATATAAGCCTTAAACCAGTTTTCTTAAACATTTATATCAAAATTTGGCTTGGTTTGACAAAAATGTTGTTTTGTTGTTCATATGAAATACCTCATTCTCGTCGATCCGTTGATGCACAGCAAGTTAGTCATTTCGTCAGGTCCAAAGGAAAGGATGCAGTTTATCAAATAGAGTGAGACAGTGACGCATAGGCCCCGAGAAAGGGTCAAGGGGCAAAAGCCCTTGTGGGGGACCCTTGAGATAATTATGTGACTCGCTTTATTTTAGAGTTTTGATGGCTAATGGGTTTTCATTTGTTTGTTCTGTGGAGTATTTTAAGTATCTTTATTTTTTAACTGTCCTACAAACTGCATAAAAGCCACGAAACGATGATAAAATCTGTGCAATTTAAAAAATTAAAATAATTAGTTCTATAGATTTTATATATCTTTTGACGTGGTAATTTTCTGTGAGTGTAATTACCTCGATGGAAAACAGAGGTTAAAAACCTGGACTTTTGCAGTAAACGTTTGAAGAGAAAACACAATAATTATATAACTATCAATCTTCTTCCTGAAAATGTAGAAACCAGTTTTTATTGTACAAACGCTGTCTCATGTCTCAGTATTCGAAATAAGACCATGCCTCGAAAACAAGCTTCAAAATTCTTAAAAATTATACATAGAATTTGGAATGCCGACGAACACGACAAATCTGAAAATATAGCAGGCTAAAGTTACCGTAATTATTATTTATTTATTTTTAGGTATCAAAGTTGACCAAGTATATCCTCATTTTATTGGAAAAGGAGGAGAGACAAGACTCACAATTTTTGGATCAGGTAAATAATACATAGTCCAGTCCATTAAAATATTTTTTGGTGTTAGATGTCAAAGCTGTCGATTTATTTTCAACCAATTAAGTGTTGTGAATAATTCGCGTTTAAAATTATTATGCAGTGGGAAGTTCAAATGAACTATTTCGACTATAGCAGAAAATCATCTTGCGGGTTTTTGTTTATAACAGACGATTATTTTCAAGCCTTATGCAATTTTAGTAATATTAGTAATAAAGTCTCATTTTAGAGCTCAATTTTCCGCTGGATTCGCGATGTAGTGGATAAGACGTTCGCTTCGCACGTGAAGGCAAACTACATCTGATTCTGTATTTACTAGTGTTATATTTCACCTAGTTAGTTCACCATGATAACTTGTACTTTTTCACACAAGAACCCATTGGGACAAGTGTGAGGCTGGTGCACCCTAGAACCTTGTTTAAAAAGCTCCTGATTTTGATTTTCATAATTGTTCGTGGCGTCTATTTTGAAATTGATCATTGTATCAACGATACTCTCTTTTACTCTCTTCTTTTGGAATGTGGCTGCCTGAGGAAGCTGTGTCTGCTGCATGTGAAAATTCCTGGTATGCATATTTCACTTCTTCATGTTGAATCTCAAACAAACTTGTGTATTTCTGTCCTTAAAATTAATTTAAACATTTAAAATTGTGCATGTTAACCCGATATTTGCACAATATGTAATATATCGGTACTGTTTATATCACCAAAGGCTTTTCGTCTGACCAGTACAGCCTGGACGATGATCCCAACGTTGGCAACCATGTATACCTAGTTAGCGTCTCAGGAAAAGAGTACCCGTGTCCCGTGTTGAAGTATGCGACCAACGCAGAAAAAATTGTCTGCATTACGCCAAAGTAAGTAGCTTTGTATTGCCAACGCACAATCTTCTCTATAATGCTACTTTTTCAAGCGATTATGGTCGACTATTTCGTTTAACAATTTTTTAGTCTATGATAAAATTAATAACAGTTATTATTACATACAATTTCTAAGCAAATATTAGCATTAAGATAATTATATATATTTTTTATTCTCTTATTTGATAATTGTTTGTTTGTGGTGATTGATATTTTTTAATTTTGGTCTCTCTCTCTCTCTCTCTCTCTCTCTCTCTCTCTCTCTCTCTCTCTCTCTCTCTCTCTCTCTGGTTTTGTGATACGCATATTTAAATATTATTCATCCACTTAAATTTACTTAATAGAAAAGAACGGTGATTAGAATACGTTTGGCAATATTTCTAATATTGTATGTGTGTTGTCTGACAGACATTACACAATCTCCTTGTTGATATCAAGATTCATCTTTGTGTTTGCTCGAATTACATTAAGAATAAATTATATAATGTAGAGGAATGCTGGAGGAAGATCATTCTGTTAAATTGGTGGTGGACGGAAAACTCGTGCCCGACGACTTCATTTGTGGTGAATTTTATGAAAAGGTCTACCGACATTGCATCTTTGCGGTAAGTAACTAGCAAAGTGTAGCTATTAATCAAATCTAAGAACATCGAAAACGCTTATTTTTGAAGCTTTATTAGAAATCATTGACACAGTTTTTCATCAATTAATTATAATGTTATGATATGTATCAGGCCAGTGGCATATAATGTGCATGTGATTCGTGTTTCTTTTATTTCAGCCTGAGAAAAGACTCACTCCGTCCATAGACTGGCTGACTCCTCAATCTGGAATGATAGGTATGTTTTTCATAAAGCGTTTAATGCATATTTTATTAAATTATGTCAATTCAAACTTATTTTTCCAATCATTTAAATTTACCAATAGATCTAGTTGAGCGTAGGTGTGACAATGAGTGAACATTTAGCAGCAATTGGTAAAGCTATTAGTCTTTAGGCAAATAAATGTTTCAGACTATTTGCTTATGTAAAAGTTGAAACTTGAGATGAGGTTTCAAAATGAATTTATAAGCAGTTTATATTTTATAGATGAATTTGTAATGATATCCGGCAATATATATTCCGACAAATACGGGAGCCATCAAGCTTACTCATCAAATGGACTAACTCAGAGCCTGTTGAGGTAAATATGTTCTTATCTGTGTAATGAAACTTTCTAAAGTTTACAAAAGAATATAAATGCCGAAGCAATTATCCAGTTTCCAAACTCAACCGAACTTACAAAAGCATTTATTACAAGACCTGTGGTATCCAACCACATGGACTTTTTTAAAGTTTCCTTTGAATATATATTTATTTCTAACAATAAATCTATAGATCTAATTTACTTTTATGCATGCCAAAAAGTGATTAATAATAATAAAAAGAACAGAGCAATAGGTTGACGAAAGCTCTAATAAAGCTTCGGTTCAGTGTCGCCACTATAGATCTAAAACCAGAATGTTGTTTTTGCGTTTGTTTAAAGTTGTAACAATTCGTGATTATCAATAAACAATAATCAATTCTGAATTATAAAATATACATAATAAGTAATTCCATATTGTGCGGGTCAAAAGTCAGTTTTAGTTCGCGCGTTCGGCTTCGAAATCTCAAAGCAGTGCGCATAGATGAAAAGTTGAGTGCTTTTTAACCAGCGAAGCTGGTTTTACTAATCACAATTCTATTCTGAAATCGGTATCAAACCAAAACGAGGCACTGGCAACCGGCGATTTACGCATTTCAGAGTAATCAGAGCGAGCAAAGTAGTCCAAGTTTCCTGTTACGTGTTAAAGTTGGCTCGTGCCACGTTAGTATCGCTAAAAGAATACTTGACTGCTTCACTGCGCTGTCCCTAATTCAGAACACAATCGACAACAAAAAACCAATTTTATATAGGGGTTGTAGCCGCCAGGGATTCTTTAGCGAGCCACAGATATGTTACCTTTAGGTAGAGATATAAACGATATTCCCGATGTTAGGATATTACAATAGCTTAATATTAATTCTGAAATAATTTATATATCTTTTCTGCTAATTCGAAGCTCAAAATAACAGTGAAAACATTTTCTTTATTTTGACATTTTTAGGCCATTTCAATATTTGACGTTTGCTCCGCTGCTAAACTGTTTGTTTCACGATTTTTTTTTATCATTAACAATAACGATAATGATAAATTTCCATCTTAGCATATTTTTCTTCAATTGTCCACTTTATGAAATAAATGCGCAAATGCTTTCACTTGAAATTTTCAAGACATATTGCGAACATGTGTTTATTATTTGATGATAGGCGTTCATGAGCGTTGTAAATCACTGAACATGAAGCAATCATTATTGCTGAATATTTTTATATATTGGATTTCCACATATAAGCGTGAACAGTAAACAGTAAACTATTGAGATATGTAAAATTTTACATTTTAAAACTAGTATACCGGATATTATTCGTACAGAAATAGGGACATGTAAGATTTACAGATCTATGTATTCGAAACATGCTACGAGCAAGCGCGGTACGTGTCCGGCTATCACGTACGTCGCAGGAGACACGTCGACAATAAGGCCATTAGTGGTCCAAGGAACGGACTATGATTTGTTTCAGGAATAATGCATAATTTACTTTTTTCCAAAGGTGAAGATGTTTATTAGGTTTACGTTTTCGATTAAGCTAGAGATGACTATTATTTTGTTCGGAGTATATGAAATCATAGGCGCAGTAACACAATGAATATGCAAATGTCAGTGACGTCACAATTTCCCGGGTTTTGAAGAAAGCCAAATAACAGTAAAAGTACGTGTGAATATAGAGGACAAACCATGATGAAGCCTCAAATTAAAAACGACACATCAGTCTGTCTGCTGAAACTGATGTTATATAAACGGATTGTAAGCTAATTGACATTTATCCCATCTCCTTAACAACCAAAACTCAATGATATGTTTACGAATGTCTTAAATCTGGCACCTTTTTCTAATAATATGCTACATGAAAAAAAAAAACCAATCGAGTCCGTTATTATATACAACTTATTACGGTGGAAATTTATGGTATAAGCTATAGTAATTCATTTTCCTCGGAAATTGTCTTCAATTTTACACGTGTGTTATCTAGCATTAAATTCCAACGCTTTCGGCAATGTTATGACTCTCGGTTGTTTTATCTTAATATGTAGGATTCTCAATTGTATGATTTCCTTTACATGATGGAAATGAGGGGAAACAGTTATATACTTCTTATTTCAAATAAATGCATAATCATTCCCATCGATCGGGTCTCACTTTTTATATCATTTTTCGTGTTCAATCTGTCTTTGGGATGTCAGTACACAGATTTCACTATTATAATTTCTTGCTTAAAACCCTTTACTCAATATATACGCCTTTCATCACATAGGTGACCAGTTCAGGGCCCAGTCAGCTGGCACAATAGTTCCATCTGATCTGGATCTAAAATTTGTGATTACTGGTCAGAAAAAAATTAATGATTCTAAAAGCGAACATTTTAAATCCAAATCAGATCGCAAAGATGTGCCAGCTGATATGGATCTAAACTGTTCGCCCAAGCTATGAAGGTATATCTATGGAGTAAAGGGTTAACAGAAGCTTTCATCCAGATAATACATGGAAACCCTTATTTCCACTATCATAAAGACAAGATGAAGGTCTTTGCGAGTGAAACAAGTTCTTTTGCTTTTTCGTAAATGGATACATGTATGAGAATCATGGCACTGGTTATTCTCAAGAAGCAAAATCGCTTCGCTGGTTTTCTGTACTTTCAGTACTTTGATTATCAATGCAATTGTTTCAAAGTGAGAGCAGTGGCAAGATTACCTTCATTGACGCAATTTGCGAGATGAGTTTTAATATAATTGTTTAATGCCTTGATATTACTATTATATCTTTTTATCTATTTAAGCTTGCAATACTTGTAATTTCAGAGTATTTATTGGTCCCCACGATTGTGATCTGATAGACAGCCATAACAATACACTGTAGGTGTTTTTCTCTTCTGTATTTTGTAAGTTAAAAGGGATTTATTACAAGTTTGTTAAATAAAGCAATCATGATAAGTGTATATCAAGTGTGCAATCCATTGTGAGAAAATATATTTCTTGCATTAGAAGAGAACCTTATAAACATTTAATTTTGTCCAGAAAGTTTTTTTGAAGTATAAAAATGACACTTTTTTATTGATGTACTCTTTATAACCTGACAGGTTTCAGCTTACGGTAGGATCCTCCGGTTATTACGGTAGAATTAAGTTTAAAACAAGAGGAACATCGGTAGGTAAGTAGTAATATGCCTCGTTGTCTAATACACATTTTTGTTTGGGATGGATCAAAATTGTACTTTTTATTGGACCTGTGTAAATACTGGTATTGAGTTGCGCTCAACCCGGGGCTAGGCGGCATGTGCAGTAATATGAATTTCCATTACTGTCCATGAACAGGCTGAATAAAACCGAGTATGCAATATTTTCATATTTGTCGATGGCTTTCAAAGTTCCCTTTTCATCTTTTTCAATATTTATTAATCGAGGTACTAAACTAAGAATGGGAGGGAGAGAAAAAGAGCTATTCGCGCATCCGTGTTTTCGGCTCTTGTAGCAGTCTTTAATACACCTTATTTCGTGATTATGTATTCTTTCAAGTTTTTCAATGTTAATTTCTTTGTATACAATTTGCAATGACTTGATAATTTACAAAAAAAACAAAAAAAAACTTGTTTTCAGGATTTTACAATGCTAGTTTCATAGTGGAAACACCATACGGCCGGTAAGATGAAATATTAAAATTTGTGTATTTCTGTTATGTTTTTCTTTCTTTTACCCTTACGCTTAAGTGTGGCTATTATAATAGGTTTTCTTATTAAGGGGCACGTCACGGGAAAAGGCACATTCGGTCATTTTTTGTGACCATTTAGTTGTTACTATATTTAGAAAGAAGTGAAAACTATTTCTAAATTTTTAATAACTAACAAGTGCCTTTCTTACACATTTTGACAATAAAATGATATTTTTAATGCGAAATGCATAATAATCAATGTCGTCTGCTCAACTTTATGACGTCATTTCAAAGATTGGCGTCGACTGTCCGAAGGTACCTTTTCCCGTGACGCGCCCCATTTAGTCTTCTATTAGTCATTCCGTCTATTTGCCGATGCAGTTTACAGATTTTGGTCATAACGTCAATCATCTTCTGGCACATCATCAGCAGGCCTTTAGTGCTCTGTGACGGTCGTAGATATTGCAATTTGATTCAGTGTCGTCGTAATCACGGGTCATTGTCTTGATTTACGCCATTTAATTGTTCTGAAAATAAAGCTTGCTTTTACTACGTTGCTATGGTTTGGAATAGGGGTGTTTAGGAATTGTGCAGTATCAACGATTCCTCATGAACTAATTCAATCAATCCGAGTCTTCTCAAAAGTTAAATAGAATATTTTGTTTTATCATTTATCTGTCTTAATTTATATAATTAATGTGCAGTAAAACACACAAAACTTCAACAATATAGGGTAGAGTTCTTTGCTTTCTCTTATTTTTAAATAAAGGGTATAACTAAATTCTTTAAACTATGTGTGTTTGTTAGAAATATCAAATAAAATATTTATGTGGTCTTTCGATCGAAATTAAACAAATGTTTATATTCATTTATTTTTTAGGCCTAAATATGATAACAAAATGACTAATTCATATCATTTTAATTGTCCTCGGTGAAAAGAATATTATAGCTCATGTTGATTTTAATTCAAAGGTCAGTTTCACAACCCAATTTGTACAGAGTGTCCTACAACGACAAGATTTACCTTTACCAGCAATATACAGGTAACAAATAATTAAAATAGAGGAATATTTCTTATTATTAACTATTAATAATCTGACAATTCTGCTTATGATGTACATAAGAGGCATTAGATTTCTCGGGAAGTTTCTTGTACAGTAATCGGACACAGACAGACAAATCTAGTAATTTGTTCTGATTTAGTATGAGCGAGGTGAAACAGTGAGGAGTTCAACGTTCGTTGATATACAAAAATAACATGGAAAAATAACATGGAATTGGATTGGTTGAACCAAAACTAAATTAAAATAATTATGTGGTTAGTATGTTGAAAAATATTTAATCGTCTAATGAAATTGCTGAAATCACTAGAAATGTATTTGTCAACCTTTAATTCTCGCTCATCAACATTACCAAATGCAGTAAAATTGTACGATATACATATCAGGTAAAGTTGGCAAAACAGCCTCCCCATACAAACAACCAAAGGAAGAGTGATTAAGTTTCCATAAGATTTATACCATGCTCACCACAAAAGACACCAAAAATTAACAAAAATGAGAAGCAAACGGGTAACGGCCTTTGATTGATGTATGGTCGAGGATTTTTGCCCCGGAGATTTTTACCATGTAATTCATATACCAGACACAAACGTGCCCCCGTCAGGTTCTCATATGATTAAACGTGCAAAGTTGCCTAGGTGAATGAGCTCAAACCAAGCTACAACTCGACAATGTTGTATGCTAAAGCATACAAACAATAATTAGCTAATGAATTATTCCCAACCCCTCCATATACCAATTTCCAGAAAACTTTAATCCAACGGGATTTATTTTTTCGTTAATTGTCCGTGTTATCGTACAAACACATGGTCTTATTTCTTCTGTGCATAATATTTGGCTGCATGGGTAGGCTGTGTTTTCGGAGTGTGGCAATTTTTGATATGCATATCTCATTAATAAAATGAAACCGTTGCAAATCGGACAATTGTTCTAAAGCGTATAATAGTTGCTTATGTTTCTTCATTGACACTAATCTTCATTATGCAATGTGATAAATAAGTGATGTTCCAGGATTATACCCTTATAGTTTGAGCTTTTTCCTTACGCCACACTCCTAAGTGGGATCGCATCAAGTTGTCAAGAAGCAAAGTCTTGATTGTACAGAAGGATCAACATTTCGGTTGTTTTTGATGGAATGTGTTGACGCCCCACCTCCTTTTCCAACCCGCACCATTCCACTATCAAAATATATTCAGTTTAGTTTTGATTGTTAATTCAGTATTTTCGAAAATTTTGAGTTTGACTTAAATGAAAAATGAAGTAAGAAATGCGCATGTTATTGAAACAAATGTTAAATGTTTTATGATGCTCTTCCAAAGATATCACCAACCTGAGTGCGCACACTGGCAGCCTAGCTGGGGGTTTATCTCTTAGCATATATGGGCACTATTTCGACGACAGAAATCCTTACGTCAAACCAAGAGCTTGCGTCTCAGGTAACACTTTAATCTTAGCAGCGCAACGAACCTTTTTTTATCAATTCCAAAAGTCGTTTTTCATATGTTGGTTATCATAGGAACTCGTATTCTTTTTTCATATTAATACAATTTTACCAACAGCGGCGTAATATGGTCCCAATATGAGAAGTTTAATCTAAACGCGAAAATAAAAGGCGGAACTATAGAAAAGGGATAAATTAATTATGTCTCCACCCTCTGGGGGAGACATATTGTTTTTGCCCTGTCCGTCTGTCCATCTGTCACACTTCGTTTCCACTCAATAACTGGAGTACCCTTTGATCCAGAGCATTCAAACTTCATAGGGTGATAGCCCTTATTGAGTAGAAGAACCCTATTGAATTGGGGGTCAGTAGGTCAAAGGTCTAGGTCACAGGGGCCCTTAGAGTGAAAATCGTTTCCACTCAATAACAGGAGTTCTATTTCACCCAGAGCCTTTAAACTTCATACGACGGATGTCCTTAATGAGTAGAGGACTCTTTTTGATTTTGGGGTCAGTAGGTCAAAGGTCAAGGTCACAGGGGCCCGATGAGTGAAAATGGTATCCTCTCACTAACTGGACTTCTATTTTACCTAGAGCCTTCAAACTTCTTAGGATGTTTTTTGGTATAGACTTGAAGAACCCTGTTGATTTTGGGGTATGTAGGCCAGAATTCAACATCACAGGGGCCCGTAGAGTGAATAACTTACTGTTACTGCGTTATATTGATGACATTTGAGTACTCATTAACTTACTGCATTATATTGATGACATTTTAGTTTTCAGTAAACACATACATAGATGATCATGTCATTTCCTTGGCCTTCCTTCAATAGGGCGCAGGGGGGAGACATGCATTTTCACAAAAAAACATCTAGTTTAAATGCTGCTTATCAGTAATATTTACAAGGATCATTCCCAATTACTAAAAATAGATAAAAAAAGTAACTTTGAAAACCACCAAACTTGGCAAATAATCAAAATATTTCAGACACGGTTAGACTGAGCATGTTCACGGCCAGTATCGAAATGTAGACTACTGTCCATACCACCTTGCCCATGTTAAGCGCAAATAACAATTAAAATATGATAATTCGGTTTGCGAATATATTTTTACAGCTAAACTTGTACAATTTTTGTTTTCTTTTGTTTTCTGACAGACACAATATGTGATGTCACCAGAGTTGTTCCCGATTCTCATATCGAATGTACTGTGAAAGCAGCTCCTTCCGACTCCAGACAATTTGAAGTAGGGAACCGCGGTGTAAACTTGGAATATTGGGACAATTTGACGACAGAAATTCAGGATGTAAAATCGTTTTTAGCTCTTTCGTCTACAACAGCTGGCTACAACTTTATCGTTTTAGACGAGACAAACTATGAGCTAATAGCTGACAATTATTTTGCGAGTAAGATGAGAACACTCTTTAGCCCTCCACACACCGGAGATTATCAATTTTTCTTGAGCAAAAATGGAAGAGCAGTAATTATCATCGACGGAGTAAGTTTAATTCATCTTGCTTCAAGCATCAGATATAAAGGTTGCACTTATCTTAATTTATTTATCCATAAGCTCTCAATAGGTAAATTTAGTAATGAGAATTAGCAACTTGCTCTTAACGACAGTGTCTTTCGATTGTTGTTGGCAATCTTTTCCCCCGATAATTACTTTCTTTAATCACAACTTTCAAGGCGGTTACCAAAATGTTTCTTTTTATCGTTAATTGTCTGTGATGTCTAATTTGAAATTAAAGTCATGCTGTTTTTTCCTCTCTACTTTGGCTGCGTGGGGAGGGTGTTTTCTTCTAGTTGTGGAAATTCCTGATATGCATATTTCATTTTTTATCTATTCTGTGCTCGAAAATGTTAAACATTTTATAATAATGTCGTAATAATAATAATAATAATAATAATAATAATAATAAAAATAAATAATAATATTAATAAAATTTTTTTTTATTATTATTATTATAAAATAACGGTTTAAACATTTGTAGATACCAAGAACAGACTTTGGATGGTGGTATTTGGACACAGGGAGAGTAGCAATGGTGAAAGACAAGAGGTTCTACATAAATTAGAAAACAATAAAACAATAAAAAAGTTATACATTTGCTATTTATTCGTTTTTAAATCAAATTGAAATACGAAATTTGATATTTTTATACAGAATGTGTTTGTAAATACTTTTAAGTTCGATTGATATGTCTCAAATGTGGTATGCATACATTTTTAAGAAAAATTAAATAAATAAATATTATAATCTCATTTTACAGATACCTATTTGAAGTATACCATGCTGGCTACTATTGGCAAGAATTGAATCTGAGGGCTAAATTCTTCAACACAACATTTACAAATTCGTCAATATCTAAAGCTGAACAAGAACAACAGATTATCAGAGTCAGATCTACTGTGAAATACGAGGTTCAGGTATGTACTCGTATTGTAAATATACTAGCTATTGGTTGGACTCAATTGATAAGTAAGAAAAAAATCTTTGTTAATATTTCTCGTTTCACGGTTCATGGTGTTCTTTCACTTCCTCCCGAAGATAGAGTTAACCGAAGCCATTGCTAGCGAGCTAATGGTGTTTCTGTGCCGAGTAACACTCATAAACTTCGTCGGTCTTAATCCTTGTAAGTTATAAAATAAATTGTATAATGGAAATTGATCGACCTCCATTACATAATAAAGTTTAAACATAATTGATTGGAACATAATTAATCTTCAATATTTTAGATTTTCATTGGTACGATTAGTACGTTATATATCCTATCGACATTTTAATTGAATATTATAAACATTCGATTCGCTGGTGTTATTCTGAAAATACCGCATTGTTGGTTTCATGTTCACCGTCATATGCATACTTTCGTTTGTGATGGATCTAAATTATACTATTTACTTTTATAAATATTGAGTTGCGCTCGACGGGTCTAGGCCGCGAGAGCTGTAATATGTATGACCATTACCGCTCATGAACAAACCGGGCATGCACTATTTTCATATGTTTCGTGTTCTGTGGCTTGCAAAGTTCCCTTTTCATCTATTTTAAAGTCTAGTCTTTTGTAAAGTATTTGTTCTCTGTTTGTTTTTGATAAAATCGAAACCAAACAACAATCTAGTTGTCACATTTAGATACATGCCTCCCCCTTAAAATGTCCTATTTGCCACAGACGAGTTTCGGCTTTATACACAAAATATAAACCTGTATCGGCTTTTTATTATGAGGTCATGCTGTATGATTTGTACCTAATAAGTGTTTAAGCATTTTTTTAGGAACATTTGAATTTATTTGACTTTTCAAACATAAAGCACTTGTAGAAGATGAATTGCACCGTACTTTTGTTAGAAACGCTTGTTCTCAAGTACGGCTACTAGATTTTGAGACTATTTTTTTACACGATGACTTGTGTGACATTACTATACAATACTTTCGCATGTGCATGGAAAATATGTATCATTATAGTTATTGAATAGTATTGGTGTTAAATCAGTTTAAGTTGGTTGCAAACTAAAACATGTTACCGCCTAAGCCGCATGAAAGAGCTGTTTGGTGTTTTTTGTAATTAAAAATAATGATGTTATAGGTATGATTTGATTCAATTACATTTACAGATGCTTGCGTTTGTAAATTCAAGTAGGCAAAATGCCACATATGAGGTACAGAGAATCAAAATAGAAACTTCTGGACAATTTAGATTTGGACTTTACGGAGTTTTTACAGGCACGTATTTTTTCTCTCCGCTTGTCCTGATTAATTTAACTTATACTGAGCCAAATAAAAACTTGACAAAAATAAAATGGAAAACTCCTATTACATTAATGTACCAGTGAATTCAAATATCTGGAAAAAAGTAATATATGCATATCAGGAATCGCCACACTCACAAAACACAGCCTCCCCACGCAGCGAAGAAGAAGAGAGGAAGAGTGAGAGAGAGAGAGAGAGGGAGAGAGAGAGAGAGAGAGAGGAGAGAGAGAAGAGAGAGAGAGAGAGAGAGAGAGAGACCATGTATATGTCAATTCAAAAATGACGCCACAAACAATTAACGAAGACGAGAACCTTTGGGGATACCGCCTTGGAACGGTCAGTGGCAAAACAAATTGCCACTGGGGGTTTTAACCAGGTTCTAGGGTGCACCAACCTCACACTTGCCCCAACAGGTTCTCGTATCACAAAACAAGTACAAGTTGTCTTGGTGAAATAACTCCAACCCACCCATCGGCTCAACAATGTTGCATGCCAAAACCACAAACATATAAAACATAAGAAGCTAATAGCATTGCAAAGCCAAAGGGCGGGTACTCAATGATCTTACCGAGACCAGAGCTTCTCGAGTAAAATCAGCAAGAACACGATGACAGGGATAAAAGAAACAAATCGTGCTTCTATGTTCTTTTAAGAAAAGATTTCCCCATAAACCTTCATAAACTTTTAAACCCCTGCCACCGTCGTGCAACCAAAGAGGTAAGCATAATGATCAACTGTAGATTGGTTAATCACCAGGCCTGCAGAACGCTGTAAAATATCATGTTGGTAACCATTCTTTTTTAAATTTACAGATGGTTTTTACGAATAACCGGGAGAAAATAACAATGCCTTTTATCTTCCTAAGTTTGTAAATTAAATCTCCATAAAAACCGGCTGTGAAATACCTTGTTGCAATAGTGATTTTAAACTGCACATGTATTTATGAATAAGATCTGGGTTTCGGCGATAAAACTTGCAAAAGGTTTTCCTTAATTTGTGATACCGATAACCCTGTTTTAAAAGTTTTTCTGTAATGCACAGATTACGTTCATTGATCATTCACATCGTTGGAGGAATTTGATCACGAATACGTTCATCTTGGTAGGTGCCGGTTCAGTATCTATCTGTTTAAAAAAATAAACAAGTAAAAAGAATAGGTGTTTGTGGAAAAATTAAGCGTTGAATTTTGTTCTTTTTTAATTAAAATGGAGGTAATTTGCTAAAACGGATACTTTAGGAACTGTAGCTTATTTCTTTGCATCAAATGTTATTACGATAGTGTTTTTCCTTCTGTTCATGCCATAAACTGCTAAATGTGACAGTCAAATAATCTGTTTGAGACTTTTATGTTACAAATCATCGATCTCACCATTATTTCTGAAAAAGGAGATAACCTTGATCCCTGTAAAAGCATAACATTATCTTCCCGCTTTATCGAATGTCCAGATATGTGCAAATACTAAACATTAAATAAAAGATAAAATATAGCGTCACTGAACAAAAATTTTGAATTTAAAAACTGGTAGGTTTTCATTTTTGTTCAGTATATTTAAAAAAAAAATACCATTAGTACATTTCATGTAAATTCAAATTTCGGTACATGTATTTGCAAGCGCCAAGATGAAGCGTTTTTTTTTTATTTTAGAACCCTTATCGATGAGGATGACTAACAGAATGATTGAAACGGCATTTTTGGAATTGCCAATTTGGACAACAAACGAATATGTTACTGTTGCCAAAAATGAGACCGATAACAGTTTAAAGTTGACTTTTATGTCGAAGAGAGGTAACATTGATTTTTGTTTTTGCACTACTTGCATACGAATATGTAACTGTTGACAAAAAAGAGAATGAGGCCGATAACAGTTTTATGTTGAATTTCATGATAAAGAGATGTAACATTGATTGGTTGTTTTTGTACTTTTTAAAAATTAATTTATATATCATGAAGGTTGTTGTTTGTAATCCAAGCAAATAATGCTAATTAATGTTTTATCACATAATACCATTAACCAGATTTAGATATAATTAAACACATAATGCATACTCGATAGATTTTGTTATGACTTCCTATGATTTTTTAAATTATAGTAGAATCTTTTTTTGGTACAGGCGATTTTCCAAATGTATATGTGAAAGCAGTGGACAGTATGTCTTATTTGCGGTATAAAGTGGAAGAGGTTGTATCTGGAACACCAGACTTATACTTGGTTGCACTTAAACTACAGGACAGGGTTTCTGAACCGTTTTCGTTGACGTTGTTGGAAGCTAGCAAAGTACAGTTAAAACAACATTTTAGTTAAGACAAAATACGAAACATTTCTATCCATAAGCATTTTATACGTGTGTTATTTTAATGTTTATTTTTCCCAAATGCTTATAAAACAAACATCCTTTAAAGGCTTGAAAAGTATAATTGTTTAAACAGTTTTATCGCTTTTTGCATATTGTTAAATAAAAATACAGGTATTTAGTTTAAAAAAATCATATAAAAAGGCAAGTCATATTCCTAATGAGTTTAAGGTAACAATGATTTTTTATTTTGATATTTTTTTATTCCCATGCTTATTATTATTTATATTTTATTCATTAGCTAGAAAGAGTGGTGAATGATATGTTCCAAGCAAAGTGTCCAGATTTCTTTAGTAAAGGCGGAACGTATTACGAAGATTTTGAGAATTTAGAGAATTTTGTGTACCGACGAACAGATGATTACAAAATAACGAGGCAGACAGAAGCCTTTTGTGGCCGATATGTCTTGGAAAATCCTTACCTTATATTTGATGAAAACAATGGCGGCGTCATATCACTCTTTTCAAATAGAATGGTAAATTTAATAATAATGATAATATTTATTTTGTTACATAAACGTAAACATTGTTTAAGTTACGATTTTACTATAATTTCACTTTTACTATAATTGCGAATATTTCTGCAAAACCTCTCAATGTTTTCTATGCAGCTAATTTATGCACTTACTCTACTGTTCTGCACAAGAAAATAATTTACACGAAGACTTTGAAAACGCTTCATGCTTCTCTTCAAATATCAAGTAATTTAACAAAGAAGACAATATGGTCATTTTCATTTTTACAAATCTTGTTCTGTTTTAATTTGGATTTGGTTCGTAATACGAGTAGACATGTGACAATCGAACCTTTGTCTTTGTTTTGCAGGAAATTCTTGCACGAAAATATTTGTTGATTAAATCAAGTACTTACAAGTCTACAAAGTAAAATTATCATTTGAACCACCAGTAAATAAAAGCTCTGTTTTATTACAAGCTATATTTTTATTTTCTCTTGTAAACGTATTGTCTGCGTAAACGTAGACGATGCGATGTTTACAAAATAAGAAAAGCATTGTTGACAAGAAGATTCCTAATGTGTGATATAATTAAAACGGCGTTTGTTTAAAACGTTTCCTGGGCATGGTTTTTAGTAAACATGTTGCATATAATTGATAGTTGTAAAAGAATTCAATCAGTGCTGTCATCAATTACGTCCTTCGAAGGTCATTGAGCACGAAATTATGTACTATGTTAATAGTACTTCTAAAATTACCTTTTGTTTCAATATTTCGGCCAGTTTTGAGATGGGTGGTTTCAATTACCCAGCCAATATTGATTCGGATATTGTTCAATCAACCCAAATGATATACTTCCTGCTTTTTAAATTTTGCCTTTGGCGTTGTCTGTGATATGCAAGATTTATATTCTAAGATCCCCTGTCAAAAGTCTATTCTGTTAAGTTCCGCCCATTGTTTTCTCGTTTAGGGCACACCCATTCTTTGATCTGGGGACCATACGCAGCTGAACATGGAATGGTATCAGTCTGAAAATACCGCATTGAATGTTCCATGTCCCCCGCCATATGTATACCATCGTTTGGGATGGTCAAAATTGTACTCTTTATTTGTGTAAATATTGAGTTGCGCTCAATCCGGGGCTAGGCGGGGTGGGCAGTAATATGCATTTCCATTACTGTCCATGAACAGGCTCAATCAAACCGAGTCTGCAATATTATCATATTTGTCGTGTTCGATGGCTTTCAAAGTTCCCTTTTCATCTCTTTATAACTTCTGCATTGAAACTATTTGTCGAAAAATCGCATTAACGCTTTATGTCCTGCATATACGCAGTCAGTTACTAGTCATGCAATGATATTCCTTCAATACATTCTATCATGCCATCATAATTTTTATTGATTCTAAAACTAATTTCACGTGACTCACTGATTATAATTGGAGTGACAAAATATACTTCATATTCTCATTCTATGGTCTGATGTCGATGCCTTTGAAAATATTCATCTTAATATTTTGAAGGCATCAAGTGAAGATATATTTAGTCAAATAAAGCAATATTTCGAGGGTATAAATCACGTTCAGTGATAGTTCTAGTTTGATTTTATTTCAGCTCTGTTTTGGATATAAAGGATTGTTTGAGAATAAAATAAACATCCAGTACAGGTTGTATAAAGGTTCTGAAGAAACGTGGAGAACTATTACTATTGCAGAGGTCTTTCCGAAAATTTCGTAAGTAGCAAATAATTATACTTATTTGTCTATTTGCATTTTGTCTAGTGTATAGAAGCGTCGAAGACGTTTTACCCCCGAATCTTCTGATGATTATGAGTGTTCTTTTATATCGTTAAAATTTTCTAGAACAATTGATATAACGGATGCCATTTATAATAGATAAAAAAGGGAACTTTGAAAGCCATCGAACATGACAAATATGAAAATATTGCAGGCTCGGTTTGGTTGGGCCTGTTCATGGACAGTAATGGAACTGATTTAACCGACGGCGACTTTGTTTTTTAATCTTAAATCCATGTTTAAATCATTTTAGATCAGAAAAATGGCTATACACGTGTGTTGAGTTGTACTCCCGCTTGTACCAAGATGACCCAGGAGACGACTACCAACTACACAAAATACACGTTTTCAGAACACCCGGCTCTGGAGACTGCTTTGTCGATTCGGTGTTTATTGGAAATAAACCTACAACAACTGACAGTGGTATATTTCAGTGTATTTCAGTGCAGGCTTGAATCCATACGAAAGGTTGCATTACCCCATCAGTGATGGTTTGAATCCTGCAATAACTTGCATAACACATTCAGTGATGGTTTAAAATACTGCAATACCTTGCAAAACCCGGCAGTGATGATAGTTTGAAATCATGTAATAGCTTGCATAGCAACATCAATAATGGTTCGAATTCCTTCAATAGCTTGCATTACCCGATCAGTGATGTTTAGAATTCCTGCAATAGTCTGCATTACACATCAGTGATGGTTTGAACCCTACAATAGCGTGCAATAAAGAATACCACCAGAAAAACTGTCCAAATTTAACACATTCCGAAAATAAAATGTTGTCATTGTTTGACTTTTTTCTCAACTAATAAATGGATTTGATATCATATGTTATTTAACGTACCAGAATAATATTATGTATGTGCTTGGAAGATATTTGGCACGATAAGCCTATGTTTATCAAAGAACTCATATGTGGCCATTCATGACATGCATATTTCACTTTCATACGCATCAGTTTATGTTTAAATTCGTTTTATTGCTTGGAATTGATATCAAGTAACCTAACCTTTCGTCACCTCAGAATGTAAGTCATCATTCTTTATGTAATATTTCGTGCCACAGTGGTGTTATACACATCCAAGATAGTACCGGAGAACAACGCAAACATATCCCTGTTGGAATAATGAGAGAATAATTTTGTACTAAGCCGTCAGAATGGCACGTTGAGTACTTGGTTTTAATAACATAATATAACAAAAATATTATTATTATTTGGTTATTGAAATACTAATAGCATGTACATACCGCAGATGCCCATTTACGACGGTTACCACCAGCGCTTCCAAATGGAGCTCTGATTAAAACGACATCAGTGACTCAGAAGTTAACAAACGTTTACGAAGTTACTCTACAGCCTTATTTCTGTGGATATGACTTCCCTTTGTTTGAACTGGCCAATGGAAAGGTAATGAAATATCCATTTTACTAACATAGCTTTTATTCTTTAATAATTAATGAATGTTTTTGTTAAAGTTTAATTAAATGGTAGACGTTTTTTAACTATAATTTATTCTCCTTAGCCATTTGCGTGTACGTGCTCGATTGTGGGCATGTTTATCGTGTGCATTTACATGTGCACGTTTGTAGATAATAATGTAGTGTTCAACTGGGAGCTAGACAACGTTGGAAAAGGTGCATTTTCCATAACTTCCCATCAACAGGCTAAATTAAACATTTGTCTTGTTCAGTGGCTTTCAAAAATCTATTTTTATCTATTGCATGACTTTGTACTTGTAAATGCGCGTGTATGCACGTCTTTGTTACATATGTGTTTATTGTATGTGTGTGTGTGTGTGTGTATGTGAGCATGCGCATTTGAATGTGAACAAGTTCAAAGCTGTTTTTCCCATTATTATTTTTCCTGATCAGTTTGTTTTTCTTGGTTTTATTCTATTGCAATCTGCTTGAAAACATTTAGATCTAAGATAGGAGCCCCCTTACTTTATTTCAGAAAAAAGTGAAATATGCATATCATGAATTGCCACATTCAAATGACCCAGCCTCCTCAAGAAGAAGACAGGAAGAGAGAGAATGTTTTGCAATTTCATTATCTGGTCAAGGATGCAGTTTTTCCGAGTGACCAGTTCCGTGATTAAAAAAATCAAGTCTCATCGACAATGACATCTTTCATTAATAAAACGTTTGGATGCATAGTCTCCGTTACATCGAATTTTGTGTTTAAAGGTTTTTATTTGAAAGGTTGTTTGTTGACTAAAATGTTTTTTGCTTGTTTCTTTTCCTAAAAATATCAAGTTCTTTTCCTAACATTTTAGGCGATGATGAATATATCAATATTTCGTTGATATTTACTTAAAAGGTATCTTCAATAAATCAGACATTAACTTCATATGATAATATACCGAGATCAGCATTGTGATTAAAAACTCATCCGTACGATTTCAGTTTTTTGAACAGGAGGAAGAATCAACATTCACAACTGTTGAAAAGGTTGGATATCCTGTCACACAAACAAGTTCTCATATTTCGGATGTCACATCGAATAAATACTCTACCATAACGCAGTCAAATCTACAATCTTCGGACTACACATCAAGCATTAAAATACGTACATCCTCAGATACATACTCCACAAGATTACCAACGACAACCGAAGAACATGCCTACACCGAAAGCTATTCTCAAAAGTATAAGACTAATTCCAAAAGTAATGCAAGCTTCATTTTGACAAATGGGGATTACACTGTTGTTTTAAACGTCACGAGAACCTCGGCAGCGTCCCCGCCTGTAACGGGATATATTGATGTGACTTTTAATGGAAAAAAGAAAATAGGTAAGCTTTGTTTCGTCAATAACGAAGACAATTTTGGCAAATGTACCGATAGATTAATTAAAATATCATTAACGAGGTTTTGATTTTTATGATAAGTGCAGCCAAAATTTGTTTAGTTAAATTGAAACTGCGTGTTTTTTTCTTATTTTGATCATTTGTCGTGTTTGGTGGCTTACAAAGTTCATATTTCATCTATTTCAAAAGGCACAAGTTCATTTTAAATAGTACAAACATTTATTATATACCCATTACTGATTTTAGCATAGTGCAGCGTTAATCCGCAAAATTGATACAACTCGTCAGATTAGAAATTCCGTATCAGATAATGTCGAGAAGGATATATAATAAAAGGAACATTATGACAGTATCTTTTGCATTCTGTTGATTCGTATTATTTCTCGTTGCGTATGTAAACCACATCACGCTCGACCTTCGGTCTCGCGCGATATTGTTTACATACCCAACTCGAAAAATACGAACCTACAGAATGCATACAGTTATAATATTCCATATATATTGCAAAAGATACTTTTCAAAATAGTAATACCGTTGTGTTTAGTATTAAGTGTTGTAAAGGATTTCAAATAAGATCATTTACCAGACTAAGCTTTTCATTGACGATTGAAGAAACTTAAGATCTTTGTAAATAGTTCTATTTGAAAACCAGGATATGTTGTGTTCAAGATCAAGGAATTAAAGTACCCATTATCACCTTAATATTGACCGTATGAATAGTGTGTATCTATAAAAATCAGGGGATGCCTTTAAGGGCATGCTGTAGACGCCATGTTCAACATTTTCTGCTTACAATCTAGTTGCTAAACGGGTTCCATAACATTTATCACGGGTTTTAATGTAATTGGTGCAATGGCACTCTTTCTGCCAAGTCTTGGTCGTGTTTACATATATTACGAGTAAATGCTTTATCAGATGCCGACAATAGTTGGCTATGTATTTGCTTTTTGTAATTCATTTGAACAAGTTTTCCTAAGAAAGTTGCGTTATTTTCAAAATAGTGAAATGAAAAGCCCAAAATTTAATCCTTTGAATATCAATTTTTATTTAAGATTTGAATGTTTCACTTTCGGGAGCAGAGTTCAAGAAAGAATTGGAATCGCTGGAAGGCATAGGATCTTTGTCGGTTCTGAAAACAGGGGATTGTGCGAACTTTGATTTCATGACAACCTTTCTCATACTGCCAGGGGATTTGAATGAAATGAAGGTATGAAACATGTCTAGAATTGTATTTTCCCAATTACAAATATTTTTATCTTCCACACATTTAATTCAACCTATCGTTTTTGCGTTTATCTCTTTTTTAACTGATGGTAACTTATCGAGACAATAACATCAAAATAAAATTGCTTAAACGCAATGAGGTTATGAAATATAGCAACATTTGCACACTCAATAAATAATCATTCATACTTTATCCTTTTAGATAATGTGGCGTTATCCATTAATGTGTATGTTATTGAGTTGGTTATTTGTAGTTCTGACATTGAACAACTTTAGCATATCATGTCAGCATTAACGAAAACTGAATTCATAGGACATTTGAGCATTTTTGTTGTAATTTAATTATAGGCTGACTACAGAGATCTGTTTGGCATCAATGCGATCGGTACAATATTCACATCGGTAGACGGTGGTTTATATTATGACCCTCTAACAGGAGATATGTTGTCCACTGTGCACGAATTACCGCAAGTCAGGCTTTTCATCAACGATATACCATTAAAATGTTCAGGAAACTGTTCCTTTCAGTGGAGTGCATCGGTTACTCCATACGTAACATCAATTAAACCAAACATAGGTATGTTTTATGGCCACTCAAACATTAACATAAATAGGAATAAACGTTTAGTTCAAAAACATTTATTTTACTAAATTAAGCATAAATTAAAATCAGTAATGTAATAAAGCAGGGCTTGCTTTAGGGATATAATACAAAATAGGTTAATAAATGACTTCATTGTAAATTAACAGGATCAGGCGCTACAGTAACAAATGTGGAGATAACCGGACATGGTTTTAGTGAAGAAGAAAACGGCAATCTTATAACGATAGGGGAGGTTCCATGTTTTGTGAGCAAATCAACCTCTACAATGATACAATGCAGTATAGGACAAGGTCGATCTGGTACCTTCGCAGTCCATGTGTTGGTTAAAGGAAAGGGTTTAGCAGCTGGAGACGTTCTTTTTACACATACTGCCGGAATAACCTTAGTCTTTCCAGAATCTGGGAGTTTAGGAGGTATGTTTCGTGGATTCATTAATTTTAACATTTGCTGATTATGTTTGCAGAATCAAAATGGTTTAATCGCTCAATAGCATGTTTGATATCTTACATATAATAATGTACATCATTAAAATAAAATTTATTAATAATATTAGTTTTATTGCACAGTTCTTTGTATAAATGCTGTAAAAGGATAGAACAAGGGACAAAGCCACACACAGAAAGCGTTTTTTTTTTTCGCACAACTAAATTGAATAAACAAATAAGGCAGAATATTAAAAAAAAAACGCAAAACACGCCACATCCAATTAAAAGGGAATCCGATAGGTAATCGTCTGGGAACAGTTTTTGTCTCAATAGGTTTAAACCAATCTGTGGTTCACCAACATACCACATGCCTTGTCAGGTCACCTGCTAGTTGCAAAGTCAAATGTAGATAAGAACAGCAATAAAAATTAATCACAATATGGTGAGAAGATTTGTAAGGGGCCGTGTAGCACAGGCGGAAGGGCATCTGATTTTTTTGCGAGTTGTCCCCGGGTTCGATAACCTTAATGACTGCACATTTATTTTTCACCCTGCGACAATTTACCCCAAAGAGGCCGTGGCAGCATTGCATTGTATGTCTTATGACTTTGAAATTGTTAATGATAAATCCTTGTTTGATGATCATAATTTATACGGAAATTAAGTTGTTAAAGATTATGTTGAAGAAAAAATAAAATCTGTTTTGTCTATCAAAATCTTTCAACGTATGCCGTTTTTTAGATAAATTTCTACCTTAAAAATCAGTTTGAAGAGAAGTTTATATTTAACCATGTCAAGACTCTTCCTATACATCTTAAGATCAATTTTAGTGGTTACTACCGCCCTATTATTTTTTCAATTTGATTCAAGTGATATGAGATGGTATGACAATGCCTTTGCTTTTTAAAGGGGCTTAAATGATAATAGCATGCTTGTTTATGACTATAAATAGGGTAATGATATAGGCATTTCCTACTTTTGCTGCAGGGGGAAATCTGTTAACCGTCAGTGGGCATGGTTTTAATGAAGACTTGCTGGTAAGAATAAACAACATAAACTGCGACATCGTAACTCTGAAGGCAGACGAGATAACTTGTATTATCCCAGCTTCTGTGAGTATCTTATAACATTTTCAAAAGTTGTTTTAAGTTTAAAAAACGAATTATAAAACTCTAGCGCTCAATGTCGAGAGATTACTTAGAAACCGCGATTCAAGTGTCTACACTGCCTGTTATGCATACTGATTTCTTCCCATGAAATTCTAACTGTTAAGTAGAAAGAGAGAGAGAGAGAGAGAGAGAGAGAGAGAGAGAGAGAGAGAGTAACAAAAATGAGTAAATTGGTAAAAGCAATATGTAGCAATTGCAGCCACAATAGCATCAAAATTTCACACAGTTTAATTCCGCCGATTGTTTCTCGTTCAAGGCAAGCCCATTCTTTTTTTAGGGACCTTACGCCACTGAACATGGAATGGTATTAATCTGAAAATACGGCATGAAGGTTCCATATGCAAACCATAGTTTGGAGCATATTGAAATTGTATTGTTTATTTTTAAATTTTTTTTTTATAGAATTTCGCTAAACCGGGGCTAGGCTGCTTTGACAGTAATACCCATAATCAGGCTCCATCAAACCGAGCCTGCGATATTTTCGTATGTCTCGTGTTCCGTGGCTTTCAAAGTTCCCTTTTCATTTACTTCATGAAAAGATAGCGCAAGGTGTCGACTGCCGTGGCTAAACATATTTTAAAGGGCTGTCAAAATAGATGAAAAGGGAACTTTGAAAGCATCTGAACACGACAAATATGACAATATTGCTGGCTCGGTTTGATTGAACCTGTTCATGGACAGTAATTGAAATGCATATAAGTACCCATGCCGTCAAGCCCCGGGATGAACGCAACTCAATATTTACACCAAATAAAAGTACAATTTAGATCCATCTCAAACGATGGTATACATAGGGCAGTAAACAGTGCGGTATTTTCAGATTAATACCATTTCATTTTTTTAGCGGCGTATGGTTCCAATATAACTTTCAGGTGCACCAGCCTTGCACTTACTTTTGTCTTTTCATATCAGGTCATAATATTTAAGAACATGTACACATTTGTTTTCTGGTGAAATAACGAACATAAGATGGTTATGACACAAATGCATAAATGGAACTTTTAGGTCTAAAAGTATTATAAGTCATATGTTATATATCGTTACCCTACAACGGATTTACGTGTTTAAATGTACTACTTATTTCCATCGCGTAAAGAAAAAAATAACATTTTAACATAATTGCAGGAAGAAGAGGGTAGTTTTGATGTAGAAATAAAATTTTCCGAAACGTCGACGCAATACTCTACATACACATATAATATGTCATTGACGTCAACCGTACGCGATATTCTACCTCCAGTAATGGGAGTAAATGGTAAGATTATTTAAAACTTATTTCAGTTTATTCAGTTCTACATAAATATATACACGTTTATGAATTACAACGACACTTTATAAAGCCGATATTGGTCAGCTGGTGTACTCAATATAATATTAAAGATGTTATACACTGAAAGTCTAAAGCATTAAACTTCTTTGACTTCAGAAGTTAGTTTGCGATTTGTTGTTATAATAGGGATTGTTTTCAAAATAGTATTAAAGTCTTTTCTAGGAAGTATCTACAGTTTTACCAAACAATCCTGTTAAGTCAAAATGAGTTTTACTTTCACAATAAATGTTTTTTTATGTCTCTCTAAATCATAATTTGTGTAAATGTGTTTAATTTAGGAGGATCGCTGTCGATTCTTGGTTCGTTCCCAGCAACAGAATCACCAATTGTTAATATAGGGGATGTGGAAGTACAAATTGTTTCATGGACAACGGACACAATTGTAATAGACGTAGACAGCCTTAATTCGGGGTTACAGTACATTAAAGTACTGTACAAAGACGGCTGTGCTGTTAATGCGTAAATATTCTTTTTTAACCAAATTATTTTGGGTATATGATAAAATTTATTATTTGGCATTCTCTGTGGTACGCTGGATTTATAGCACAGCCCCTGTCAAAATTTTTAGAGCAAGCCCATTTTCTTACCATGAGACCATACGCCACTGATATGGAATGTTTTATGTTATCCCGATTTAAGATATAAGTGAATTTGAAAACACGATGCAAGATAAGACATATTTTCATCATAGCTTATTTGAAAGCAATGAGATTCTTATATTTTGATTATCTATTGAACGGCTAAATTATTTTTTTCTAGATTTCTTATCAATAAAAAACTTTATTATCTGTTTGTTTTAGATCTTCTTTAAATCTGCCTGCAGTGACTGTTGATCTGCTCGTTACACATGTATTTCCTCTGCAAGGGTCTTTATTCGGAGGTACAATTCTGACAATTACTGGATCAGGATTTGGCTTAAATTCGTCCGAAGTCTTTGTAACAGTGGGAGAACAAGGATGTGCTATTATTTCTTTGAAAGATTCTCTCATTGTTTGTCAGATTGAAAGCCCTGCAAAGGTTTACAGAATAACTAACAAAGGTGTTGATTCAGGTACTCAATCATACTTTGTTATTTTTTGATAAACTTGTTATTTAAAACGAATATTTGGAAGTCAGTAGCTTCTTTATACATTCATTTGAATACTTATCATTTGTATAGAATACGAAACAATGGCCAAAGCAATAACACAGGTGAGTCAACATATTATTTTTCTTCTTGTTCGCTCTTTCCGGAAAAGAGAGGGAAAACACTATAGAGGTTTACCGAATAATAATTTAAGTTCCACCATGCTAAATCGGTGGAAAAGCCAGTCGATATTCGGGCGCAGTATGCTCTGCAGTACAATAATGTACATACAAAGGGATGAGTTACATAACAAGTTGATAAGAAAAGTGTTTTTGTTTTAGGTAGCCCTAGTTGTTATGATACTTTGAAGTATGTTTATTGATTATAAACAATCAAAATTGTCTAATCAACGTCTAATAAACTGCTGTTTAAATGTTTGTATAACCTGTCTTTCTCATTTTCAGCTTTTGGTGTATTCTTTGCCTTCGACAAACCTTTCATCACAATAACTGAAGGAGATTATGTGCAATGGCAGTGGGAAACACCCCCATTTGTAAACGATATTTCTCACGCTATCATTGAAGTACAATACCCAAGTTCTACAGTCCCGAAAACTGGAGGATTTAACAGCGGAACACCGAGAAAAAATGGTTATGCATTATTTTAATCTTTAGTTAACACTTCAAAGCTAGGTTCATTTTCGTTTTATATTAGTCATGGAATTTCAGCAGCGAATTTTGTTGACATATAACTAAAGAACGTTTGAGCTTAGGAAAATAATTTTTAAAAAGCCATTTATGACATAATGCTTGAAAAACAAAGTTCTTATCTAGTGACGTATCGTACTTAAACAGCATCGGTGCATTAATAGTGCCGACAATCTCACATAGAGAATAAAGCCGTAATGGCCTGATTTGAGATATAATTGGATTTAAATAAAAAAAAATATTTTAACTCGTAACAATTTTCCGCGAGAGATCTTTATTTTCTATGATTCTTTTGGTGCTGGAAGTAATGTGCGGATGCAAATAAAACCTAACAAGCTACTTTTTTCAACAATTTTAAACTTCTATCAAGTATTTTATTGCGTTAAAACCATAAAACGTATTGTATAAATAGTATGTAACTTTTAGGACAACGAACACATTGTTTTTGTTAACTCGTGACTCTTTTTAGGGAACTTTACATACCAGTTTAATGAAATTGGTACTTATTACGCTTGGAGTGGATTCGTGGGCGACTGGGAATACAAGCATTACGTAATGCATTTTCCGACTTCGCAATATCTTGTGTTAGCATTTGGAAGCTGTCACTTTTAAGTCAGTTAGGGTCAAATCTGATAACAGCCATTTCCCAAATTTATGCCATCGAGCTGTTTCTGCACTATTTTCTTACTAACATGGACGACAATTCGATGACTTATTTAAATTTCACAAAAATGTGATTAAAACAGTTCAAAAATACACAAATCCAAAGTTCTTATTGGTCACTTTTTGTGCCTATATTTTATTAGAAAGATATAGACATAACTCTTTATCTGGGATATCTTGTCAATAACAGTGTTCGATCTAAGCTTTATGTTTTAATAATTGACTTTGGAACAGTTTTTCGTGAATAATCGGTAATTTTGCTAAAATGAATTTTATGTAATGAACCAGTAAATTGCTATTAATTGCTTAATATGCTTTAATAGAAAACCTCGATAGTAAGAAAAACATAAAACATTATAAATCTGCAAGATTTTTATTAAATCCATCGTAAAGTAACTAATAATATGATTACCTCCCTTTCAGTTAAAGCCGTTCTGATTTCGAGCCTGCATTGTAAATAAATGGTATTGGATTTATTTAAGAACACAGTAAAAAATAAAATGACACTAACTAATTTATTCTAAGACAACAAAGTTCTTTTCAAATCCTCTCTGGACATAAAGAACAAATGAAACTAGCATACATTGTAAACAGATACAATTGATGACCAATTAGAATTTTAGTAGAGTGAACATGTAAACAAAAACAGTCAAAGACTGGTAAAAAGTAAAACAAAATGTCAGTTTAGGATATTTTCAAACTGGCTGTTTAAGAATGGTGGTTGCTGAATGCATGTGACTGCTAAGACAGGTTCAACAATATATTGAATTTTTGTATGAACAATAAAATATTATAACATTATTAAATTCTTCAGCCTAAACAAAAATGTTGCATTGTTTACAAATTCACTTGTACATCGAAGTTACCTTTATTTAAATCTGGCACAAAACAGTACTTTATTTCACGTGTGACTTATAAGGTTGAAACTCCGGAAATAGGAGTTTCTCACCCCAGCGACACCATTTAAGGAAATATTTTTTCCAATGTTATACTTACAAGACGCCATTCTCTTAAAGTCAAACCACTGAATTCTACGTCTAAAGAATTTGACACTATAGATTTTTTCTGAGTTGAAAGTTATATTTAACTTCCAGTCAAACCTCTTAAGAGTCGCATTGATAGATAGATGTGCATTCTAATGTTAAAGAGTATTTATAATTTGGGCAAGATAAAAAATTACCGAATTTTCTTAGTTATTTGATTTATCTTTCAAAACAGTGAAATATGCATATCAGGAATGGTCACATCCAGCAGACACAGCCTCCCCACACAGCCAAACATTTTCAAACTAAGATCAAAAGAAAATATTTCAATTAACAAGTTGGTATTCTAAACAACGTTCTCTGTTGTACATAAATAAATAAAATAATAGTGAAATGAATTGTAAACGTTGGTTTTGAGTGAGATAAACAGACGAGTAACTAAAGATATGATATGACACTAGTCCCTTTTAAGAGTTGTATACTTTGAATAATGTATAATTTGGAAACAAATTACGTTAGAGTGAATGCATTGAAATTCTTATATAATATACCTGAAAATAATTTTATCAACGTTAACTTTTTAGAAAGATAATGCTTGCTTACAATCATTTATTATCGTTTATTTAACAAATTGATTAATTGAATTATGCTTAAGTAGTTTGAAGAACAACTTATGCCATGTCAAACAATTTGTCTTTTATCCTGGATTACCTATTTAGAGAAATAAAAATGTGAATATACATATTAACATTCAATCATAAATTTGTTTAGCATTGCTAGAATTAGGACTGTCTAGTTTATATTTCGTTTTCTTTTCAGATTTAGATTCCCATGAAAATATGAGAAAGAGGGAAGACTATGTCAGTTGTATGCCGACGTCGGAAATAACACAAACATGCATCGACAAGAAACTATCACATGAAAAAAATTCTGCATATTTCTTTTTATATTGGTCTTGTACAACCCCTGTTGTTGCTAGTTTTCACCCTCAAAATGGAACAGCGCAAACCAAAATAACAATTAACGGAGAAGGTTTTGCTAATTCCGTTTGCCAAAATGAAGTTATGATTGGAGAGAATACCTGCATTGTTATAAATGCATCTGTATTATCAATTACATGCCAACTGTCGAAAGAACGAATACCTAGAATTGGAATACCTCATTATCTTGCAATAAGAGTCAATAATTTTGGGTATGCCCATATAAATGTTTCAGACCTTGGGTTTATTCTACTTCCAAACATAGATTCAATTTCTCCACAATCTGGTTCTACAGAAGGAGGAACTTTGCTAACAATAACTGGTTTTGGGTTTGGGGAATTCCCGCTTGTTAGCTTAGGTGGATATGAATGTTCAATTGTTACAAGTTCATACAATTTCTTAGTATGTGAAACGCCATTCTCAGAACCCAGCACAGTCGAAATCGAAGTGTTAGTTTATTCAAATGAAAAGCATTTTCTAGCTGAATGTGAAACTCCTTTAGGCACGTGTAGTTTCACTTACGATAGTATGAAGACTCCAATAGCAACAAGCATAGCACCAGATTTTATGTCCGAAACAACACTATTTAACATTACCGGCAGTTTGTTCGGTTCTGATCCCACTAAAGTCGAAGTGGCATTTAATGACAACACTGGTAAAGTCGTGGAAGTTGCAGAGTCATATATACTGGTCACTATAGATAATATACCTGCTGGTGAAAATGAAATCCATATTAATATATATGATTATGGAAGAGCATATGGCTTTTTAAAAGTCCAAGGAACGCCATTTATCAAAAATATTATCCCGTCGAATGGTAGTATTCATGGAAACACAACAGTTACAGTAACCGGAAACGGATTTGTAGAGAATAAGACAAGCATAGAATTTGGTGGCAGTATTTGTGATATCAAATCAATATCTCTTTCAGAAATTGTGTGTATCACAAGTTCACATAATTCGGGAAGTGTTGATGTAAATATTGTGTCGAATAAATTAAAATACGGCCCGGTGAGGTTTACATATGACATCAATTCAACACCTGTTGTAACTAGTATCAGTCCGCTTGCAGGATTACCTGGAGACTCTGTGACTATAAACGGTTCTGGATTTTCAAAAGGCAAACTTACTGTAACCATAGGGCAGTCTGAGTGTAAAGTTGAATCCTTTAGTGAAAGCTTCATAAAATGTCAACTTGGAAACCATAAAACAGGATTGGCTACAATTTCAGTTTACTCTGAAATATATGGTACATCAAATAACGATAAAACGTTCGAATATCTGCTCAAGTTCAACAGCATGTCTCCTAGTGCTGGTATGTAATTAATCGATGTTAATTGTAATGTTTTAAATATTCGTTTTAAAATAGAAGTTTTTAATCAATAGTTGATTTAAACAATTTTAGAGTTACAATTTACTACTATCATGTAAAGGGTAGCATGCTATAAACTTTATTGAAATTTAACACTGTCTTTCATTATGAATACATCTCAGCCAGAGACAGCGTGTTGATATTTTATTATTATTGTTCGATGAATAACAATCGAGTAATTAATAATATAACAATAATTTCAGGAAGTATTGGAGGCCGACAAAAAGTTACTCTATATGGCAAAGGATTTGACAGCTCGGCAATCGTCAGAATTTGTGGAAACACATGCGACTTTATTTCTGTTACGCCGTCCTCGTTCTCTTGTAGAACTTCGCCAAATATAGGTTAACAATTTATGTTTGTTATAGTTTGTTAAATATGGAAGCATATTTGTGCCACAACTTAACCACATAAAATAACGTCAAATTAATGGAGGATTTCGCAAAAAAAAGTTTTATTTTCGCGAAAACATCCATATTTTCACGACAAAAAAAGTTATGTTAACACGAATTTATTTCTGTTAGTGCTCTAAACTGCCACAACATTAAGATAAAGTTTTCATGTAAATAATGGAGGATTTCACGAAATCAGATAACTTTTCATGAAAGCGTAACAATTCCACGAAAGATGCCAGTTATCTAAAAATTATGGAAGCATATTTGTGCCACAACTTAACCAAATAAAATAACGTGAAAATAATGGATGTTTTTCGCGAAATAAAGTTATCTGTTTTCGAGAAAAAAAATCTGTTCTCATAAAATCCTCCATTATTTTCATGGATACTATATCTTTATGTTGAGGCAATTTAGAGCATTATCAGGAATAAATTCGTGTTAATTTCTTTCCTGTGTAATTTATCTGTTTTCACGAAAAAAAAACTTTTTTTGCGAAATCCTCCATTTTTTACAAGTTATTTTATATGGTTAAGTTGTGGCGCAAATATGCTTCCATAGTTGAAGACTTCCATTCGTAGGTGTTTGTTCATATGAGAACCTGTTTAAGCAAGTTCAAGGTTAGTGCGCACTAGGTCCCGGTTTTAACCCCTTGTGGCAAATTGGTTTGTTACTGACCGTTCCGAAGGCAGTTACCCCTCGGGTTCTCAGTTTCGTTTATTGTTTGTAGTGATTTTTTTATCAATGTATAAACCATGCTTTGTTTTCCTCTACTTTGTGACTGTGTGTGGATGCTGTGTTTTCTTGATGTGACCATTCTTGATGTGCATATTTCACTATTTACACAGTTGGACAAATATAACTTATTTCATCATCTGCTCACTAACTAGATGTAGTAACTGGAGTTATTATATCGGTGTGCAATTCTATATAACTTTATGCATTCTTTTAGCAATTTACACGGAAAAACTTATAAATATATCATATTTGTTTCTTTATAGCCATGCTGTGCGATGTTACCGTTTCCGTAAACAATTTGACAAGACTTTTAACGAAGTCTTACTCATATATACAAGAGCTTTCTCCGACAATTTTGAGCATTTCACCACGAAGGGGAGGAACAGCTGGAGGAACAGCACTTACCATTATAGGAACTGGCTTTGGGTAAGATAAATATCATTTCAAAACTGTAAAGGCAAGTGCTTCCATCTACAGTTCTATAGTGAAAGAGCAAATAAATGAGTGGACGGTTTGGGCGGTTGAGAAGGATATTGCTTGGGTGGATGGTAGTTATATGTATGGATAAAGGAGTATTTGATTGGTTTAGTAAGTGATTGAACGACGACGGGATGGAGGGAGGGTGATTGCGGTCAGGCAAGTATATAATTCTTACTTTCAGAGCGGTCTTCGCCGTAATATGTAATATTCAACCGTAACCCGAAAAGCCGAAAGACTGAAAACAAAAAAATATTTTTACTATCGTTAAATTTACAATATAATTACGTTTCAAGTTTAAATTATGTTACAATAGCTTATTTAAATATAAAGGAAAATTAAAAAATTAAAAAATGTAAATTATTTGTACAACTCTTTAAAGTACTGATGTCGCAAACTTGAGGGTTGTGATATATGGAGTGCCATGTACAGTGGATTCTTTGACAAACGAACAGATAACGTGTATAACAGGTTCAATACAGAAATCCGTTAAGGCTGAAGTCAAAGTGGAAGTGATGAATAATGGCATCGCACAAAAGGTAAAATGCACACCAGTGGCAGTTAAAATTACATCAAAATATAAAACATTTTATTTGTAAACGTTATTTAAATTGAGCAAATACAGTTCCATTACTGTAATCCGTACGTTCGAAATAGTTTCAACGTGCACGAACTGAAGATCTGTTACAGAAATAAGCAGCATGCAGGATTCAAATATTGTAAAGCAAACCTTGACCTTCCTTCGGTCTTCTGTGTTTTAGATTACACCAGAAGCAGCTAATTTTCACTACATAGATGTCTGGTCGTCAGTTTATACATGGGGCGGAGAAACATTACCTCAGGAAGGTGAATTCGTTGTGGTACCCGCAGGCACAACATTACTATTAGACTGTGACACCCCGCTTCTGAGTTTCTTGTTAATAAAAGGCAAGTGTTTCTATGGAATAGTTATATAAAAATATGCCTTACGCAAAGCATATGTTGTAGATATAAACACTTTCATTTCCATTAAATATCCAAATTGTGCTCTTTTGCAATGTGTTGTTCTATTTTATTACTCTTTCGTAAATAAACTGTATTATGTAAACCACGCTGTTGGCTAAAATGTTGTTCTTTAAATATGTTCTTAGCGAGAAGGTATATAATAAAAGGAAAATTATGACAATATGCAGTTCATAGGTTCGTATTTTTTCTCGTTGCGAATGTAAACCACGTCACGCTCGACCTTCAGTCTAGCGTGATATTGTTTACACACCCATCTCGAAAAAATACGAACCTACTAACTGCATATTGTTATAATATCGGTACTCCACAACAATGTACCTTTCATACCGCAACAATTCCTCTAAGTATTTGTAGTCCTTTACGTCTTCTTTATCAATAATATATATTTCAGGCGGCACACTTGTTTTTGACAAGAAGGACATCGAACTTAAAGTTGATTACATTATGGTTACTGACGGCGGTGTTCTCCAAATTGGCACTGAATCAGAACCTTTCCAGCATAAAGCGATCATTACCTTACATGGTCACCACAGAAGTAAAGAGTTGCCAATTTATGGTTCAAAAGTCTTAGCTGTCAGAAATGGAACTATAGACCTGCATGGTATGGGAAAACATGCATAACTGTGTTAATATGATTTTATTATTAACCTAAATGTTGTGTCTTTATTTAGCATATTTAATTTATGTTTTCATCGTTTGTAAAGGAAACTCATGTTGTATTTAATTGTAATTAGATAATAATAACTTACGTTTTATATTGAATAAGCTTGACAGTTGATAAAGAAGTCGAATCATGTTTCAGTCAAAAGAGGAACAGCTGTCTCTTAAATATGTTGGATATACTTCACTGATATAGTGAAATAGTTTTTATTTAAGCGCGGTAGCGCAATTCGAAAATTATATCTAAAACATGTAAGATTAAACGTAAAATAGTATTGATGGTCAGAAATTAAATTATTTTGTAACAAAAAAGCTTAAGCACAAATTTACAACCACTTTTTCTGACGTTTCTTCTTGTCAATTAATTGACCAAAATTGAAGTTATTTAGCCTTTATAGGGATAAAATCTCCTTTGACATGGACACGGTTAGCACAAACTTCCAGCGCCGAATCTAATATAATTCGTTTAATTCAACCGGTCACATGGACTGTTGGCGACAGAGTTGTCATTGCATCGACGGGCCATCGCCATTCTCAAATTGAAAACGAAGAAAGAACTATTACAGGGGTTTTTGACGATGGACTTACTTTAAAACTTAACTTCCCTCTTAAATACACTCATGTTGGGACTCAGGAGATGTTTGACGGCGAAGTTGTTGAATTCAGAGCTGAGGTTGGACTATTGTCTCATAATGTTGTGGTACGTGGTAATGAAGATCCGCAGTGGAAAGATAAAATTGAACAGTGTGCAGCAGGCTTCGACACAGGTAAAACAACATTATTCAACGTCACCACTATGGTTTAATCAACTGTTTAAACAAATCCCTTTTCTTCAAAAATTGGAATAATAAAAATATCTTTAAATATCTATAATAAAAATATAATTGATTTATTTATCGATAATGGCAATTAAATAGAATTTGAGCAACTTAAAACCATGTATGGAATTCAGGGAACATATTTAGACGACTTAAGATTATGGTCAAACATACCAAATATTTGGAAACGCACTTTAAGAAATTCTTCCACAGAAATAAAAATATATAAAAGAAGCGTCTTATTAAGCCCGCCATTAAGAAACATATTAAAAGATAAGAAAGGGTGTAAACGTATATTCAACACTATAAAGAGTAATTCAATAACCATTCCGTACAAATGGGGCCATCTTTTTAATGACATAACTGCGAATGAATATGCTCTGTTCTGTAAAACAACTGCAAAGATAGAAGAGATTAAACTTAAAAATTTCCAAATCAAAATTAATAATTATATTTTAGCAACAAAAAATTTTTGTTAAAGAAATACAAAGAGGATAGTGATCTCTGTTCCTTTTGTGGACAAACATCAGAAACAATTATTCACTTGCTATATCAATGTCAAACAGTAAACAATTTTATTTCAGAAATTAAAAACTAGCTCAGAAATGTATGTTTAATAAACTGCGACTTTGATCTTAAAAATTATATTTTTTCACATTGTAAAAACGTGAAATATGCATATCAGGAATCGCCACATTCAGAAAAAACAGCCTCCCCACACAGTCAAGAAAAAGAGAGGGAGAGAGCATGGTTTATAAAAAGATCAGTTTCAAAAGAGACACCACTAACAATTAACAAAAATGAGAACCCGAGGGGTTACCGCCTTGGAACGGTCAATGGCAAATCAAATTGCCACTGGGGGTTTAAACCAGGTTCTGGGGTGCACCAACCTCACACTTGCCCCAACAGGTTCTCATATTACAAAACAAATACAAGTTGTCTTGGTGAAACAACTCCAACCCACTTATCGGCTCAACAATGTTGCATGCAAAAGCACACAAACATATAAAACATAAGAATCTAATAGCATTGCAAAGCCAAAGACCAGAGCTCCTGGAGTAAAATCAGCAAGAACACGATGACAGGGATAAAAGAAACCAATCGAGCTTCTAGGTTCTTTTAAGAAAAGATTTCCCCATAAACCTTCATAAACTCTTAAACCCCTGCCACCGTCGTGCAACCAAAGAGGTAAGCATAATGATCAACTGTAGAAGGGTTAATCACCAGGCATGCAGAGCGCTGTAAAATATCATGTTGGTAACCTTTCTTTTTAAATGTACAGATGGTTTTTACGAATAACCGGGAGAAATTAACATTGCCCTTTATCTTCTTAAGTTTATAAATTAAATCTCCATAAAAAACTGGCTGTGAAATACCTTGTTGCAATAGTGATTTTAAACTGCACCGGTATTTATGAATTAGATCTGGGTATCGACGATAAAACTTGCAAAATGTTTTCCTTAATTTGTGATACCGATAACCTTGTTTTAAAAGTTTTTCTGTAATGCAAAGATTACATTCATTGAAATCATTAATATCGTTGCAAGCTCTTGAAAAGCGAACAAGCTGTGAAATATAAACCCCGTAAGATGTTGCACGGGGAACATCGCCGTCTAAAAACGGAAAATTTACCATATTAAAATTAAAATCATCTCTTATATCATATATTTTAGTAGTGACATAACCATTTTCAATTGACAGATTTGGATCGAGAAAGTTTGCTTGCTTTTCTGAAGTATTCGCTTTATTAAGTTGTAGTTCTTTAGGGTAGATCTTATTAACCAGTAATGGAAAATGGTTATTATCTATATTTAATAAATCATCAAGGTACCTTGAGGTGTTGTTTAAAGCTGTAATAATATCATCTTGATGTTCAGTAGAAAAAGATAACATAAAGTCTCTTTCATAACAGTATAAAAACAGATCAGCAACAAGTGGTGCACAGTTAGTACCCATTGGGATGCCTATTACTTGTTTATAAATAGAAGTACCGAATCTAACATAAATATAATCCAGTGAGAAAGTTAGCGACTCTATTAGGTCTTGACAAGTCCATAAAGTATAATTATCATAAGAACCATCTGTAAAAAATGCCCTATGTTCATTACAAGCGATGAAAGTTTTATTTTCTCTAGCAAACGTTTTTTTCAATGAGACTGGTTAGTTTGTCTCTTATTAAATTATGAGGGAGCGAGGTATATAAAGTTGAGACATCATAAGTAGACAAACAGAACGCCTGAAAATTATTTGATTTAAGCTTTTTCAAAACGTCATTTGAATTTTTAATCGACCAAAATAAATTTTTGCCAGAAGTTTCAAAAACCTTATCGCAAAACCTAATAACATGTTCTTTAATAGCTGTAAGACAAGAAGTTAAGAGCACGGATAATTTAGAAGTAGTGCAAGAACTAGAGTTAGCAATAAATCTTGCTTTCTACGGTGTTTTATGCATTTTAGGCAACCAATACATAGTAGGTACTTTGTCTTGTTTCGGCTCAATACTGATTCTAAATTTTGTAATTTGTAGAGTGTGTGCAGTAACAATATCACTCTCAGATGAAGAAGTCAGTACATAAGCATTAGTGCTGTTCATTTCTTCAGTTTGAATTTTAATATAGTGTACCCGTCACACTATAATTACATTATTAGAAGCCTTATCAACAGGTGTTAAAACAAATTTTTTATGAAAGTCTTGAATTCCTTTTTTCAAATGACGAAAGTTAAAACGAGGTCGAGGTGGTAATAAAGCAATGTTTCTTTCATAAAATGAAATGCGAGTGTTTATTATTTTGAATATGTGTTTTTTCCTGTTAGAAAGTGCATTAGGCTCAGCATGTTCTCTTTTGCACCATTTATTGCAAAATAGGTTTAAAGACTCAGCAATTTCTGCACGACACAATACGGTATATATTTCTTATTATTAAGCACTTTATTTATAAAACAAAGTTTAAAGATAATTGTAGAGGATTACTAACATTGAGACTGTACAAACAATACTTGAAACAAAAACTAATTGCCAAACAATACATATCCAAAATTAACAGAAAAAGTGAAATATTCGATAAAAACTTTAAAACTCTATTCAGTAAACTCACTGACTAGGTTATACAATAACTGACACAATACTATATCCTGACAATTTTGATTAAATATTAAATTTCAGTAATTGACAAATTACTTTTATTAAATTAAATGGTTCTACTAATTCGATTATATTGTCTTTAGAACTGTCACAATGATGTATTTTACAAAGAAATTTATATAAAACTGTAAAGTTTGTGCTTTAATAGAAATATACCGCCAGATGGGAGAGGGGGGACGGGAAAACTAGATTCTATTATAGTATTAAAGTTATGTTTTTGTATTCAAAGATATAAAGATTCATGTTTCGAGACCCTTGAAAATAAAAATATACTAAAGAAATAAGTGTGTAACAAATTGAAATGTTATTGTTGAATAACTGTGTAACAAATTGTATTGTTCAAATAACTGTATAACAATTATATACTTGTAATATGTTTTTCCAGAATAAATGGGGTTACCCATAATGGGGGCCGAAACGAAAAAAAAATCTCAATAACGGTAAAATGTTGTTAGACCGTCACAAAACGTATATGTCACACGTGTGTGACATATTCGGCCGAATTAATCACACCTGTCTTCATGTGACATATACGTTTGTGCAAATTAGCGATAAATGTCTGACCGTATATATCACACATTTCATACAATGAACCAATTCTAAACATCGTTGCATTTATCTTTTTCCGCAGCAGCAGCGGCAGCTTGCCCTCATTAACGTGAGCGAAACATCACCATCAACATCATCATCACGAGTGATTTTTGTTGTAACGTTTTCGACTTGAAGATATGCAATGTACAGTAGAGGCCACAAGAAGTTTAACACAAATAGTTTTAATAGACAAGAAACTGACATCAAGTTTTTAAATCCAATTAAAAACATTATGGCTCTTTTTTATAACTTTTTCAAAACAAGAAACTGACATAACTTCAACAGTTATTTAAAAGAACATCACATCATTACACGTAAAATCTCTTTTTTAATTTAAGAACAACAACAAGATAATTACAAAACTTTAGTTATTTTAAAGAGCATCACATCATCCGATCTACATACTTTGGAAATTATATAACAGTTTATATGGAAAAAAAACTACAAATATATATTCGACGTCACAATTTCGCTATCAACAGTGATTGAAAGAACATCGCACTATTAGAAGTAAAATCTAAAAACATAGTGTTGTCGCGATGTTGCATGATGATGATGGTGATCGAATTAACTATTCCAGCTCAAGGTTAATGTTCTTTAATATTTTAAATAATTGGACTTCTATTTATATACACCGTTATATACACCGTTTTCATTTTTGACACATTTTTGATAAGTGAGAAATACGTTTTGATGAGCGTGGAAGAACTACTTCCAACCGAATATGTCACATTATATGCCCCAAGAATTTGACTTATTTGACCGAATATATTACATCGTGTGACGTATTCGACCGAAGATATCACACGTGTGACATTTACGTTTTTTGACATATACGGTCTTACAAATGTCGTTTAATGATACTTTGCACAAATGAATGTTACTAATGTATCTTTATTTTGCATACAGTAAGACGCATTAGAATGTCAATGTAAAAAACTAGAAAAAAACAACAACGACATTATTCAATATTATTATTATTGCGTTTAGTCATAACTTAACTCCAATAAAAAGTTTGGTTATATTCAATCCATGAGACTTATCTATTCACTTATTTAAGTGATATTTTTCTTGGGAGCATGCGCCGCTGATCATGGAACGGTTTGAAACTTACATTACGCAATGAAGGTCCTGTTCGCCATATGCACACCGTCGTTTACCCGGGGCCAGGCTGCGTGGACAGTAAAATGCCTTGCTATTGCTGACCATGAAGAGACTAAATCATACTGAGCCTTCAATGTTTAGTGTTTTTCGTTTTCGGTGGCTTTCAACATTCTCTTTTCATGCAGTTTTTATAAATACATCTCAGCCGTTGTAGTGCAAGTAAAAAGAAAAGTATCTTAGCAATTACGCATGCCAATGTACCACAATATATGTCTTAAATTTCATTTTAACCAACTAATTATTAGAAAAACAAAGTTATTACATTGTGGTATGTCGTTAGGCTTAAGGGCGGGTGGACGTCGGTTAAGTTGACTGCATTCTGTCAAAGTTATGCCCCTTTTCACTTAGAAATTCGGTAAAATTCGTATGTCAAAAATCTAGTTTCAAAAGCATAACTCAACAACCCTCATTTTAACAAAACTTCACACAAGTGCTTATCTTAACATGGCTATGTGTCGCATCTAACAACTGACTGAACGGTAAATGTCACACTTATGGTTTCAAAGTCAAATTAAGGTAAATATAGTTTCCGGAGAGTAGTTCAGCAAGTAAAGAAAGTACAAATGTACTTCACCTTGTCTGCTGAAAAGAATTCTCTCCTTGGTGTAAAAGAGATTTTCGCATCTAAGAACCATTGCCATACTTCAAAAGTCAAGGTCACTCTTAGAATTCAAAGGTCAAATTTCGCGAAAAATTATAGTTTTCGTTGCAAAACTTTGCAACTATTAAAGTGAAATTCAGGAAATGATGCATACGTTTAGATTTATATCATGTACATGATTTTTTTTTACAGGGCAGTTTGCAATACAGACATGTTTTCAAGGTAGATTTGGCGAAGAAATAGGGAGCAGTCAGTTTGGTGTTACGATATTCATTCATGACCCTATTTATGACTCAAACAATACACGAGTTCGCATTTCATATTCAGAAATAACATTTTCTGGACAAGCTTACAGACTAGGTAGAAATCCTGTCAATTTTCACATTAACGGAGATATGTCGGAGAGCTACATCAAGGGTTGTAGCTTTCATAGAACATTTAACAGAGCGATAAACATTCAAGGCTCTAATAACATTTTAATAGAAAACACGGTATTGTATGATATCCAAGGCGGTGCTGTGTTTTTAGAAGATGGGGTGGAAATAGGAAATAAGCTTCAATATAATCTTGCGATTTTTGTTATTGGCAGCTCCAGTTTACTTAACGATGATATTTCAGCAGCTTCGTTTTGGATAACCAATCCAAACAATACCGTCCAACATAATGCAGCCGCTGGTGGATCACATTTTGGATTCTGGTATAGACTTCAAATAAACGAAGGCGGCGCCTCGCCGAACTATAATTGCAATCCAGAATATACTCCGCTTGGAAGTTTTAAAAATAATTCAGCTCACTCGTTTGGATGGTATGGTTTGTGGATATATGAAAATTATTTTCCATGTGAACACTGTTACGGTAGCTCCTACAATTCAACACCTGCAGTCTTTGAGAGTTTCTTTGCATGGAATAACGACAAAGGTGTGGAATTTTTCAATTTTCGCGGTG
Source organism: Corbicula japonica (assembly GCA_038501625.1). NCBI lineage: Eukaryota > Metazoa > Mollusca > Bivalvia > Venerida > Cyrenidae > Corbicula > Corbicula japonica. Next base: position 5,181,432 of record JAZAYU010000021.1, read on the forward strand.
TTCATTTAGTGAAGAGTGTATTGGTTCAGAACAGGTTAGCAGGCTTCGAAGGTTACCAAGTTTCTTGCTGCTCTTCTGAGTGCACTGACGATTTTCATATATCTATAATGCGAGACTCCCTTGTAGTTGGAACAACATCAGTGATTCCAAGCCTTGAGCAAGGGTGTACATCAGGCGGTGTTGTCTTGCCGTATGGTCGCGGCTTTAAAGTTTCTTCTGTTAAATTCGTCAACTTTGCGTCAGCTAACTGTTCCGCATTACGTATAACAGCTAGACAGTCGTGCGATTTTCCTTGTGACTTGCACAATTATCATTTAGAGAAGTTAACTTTTGTAAATGTTACAAACAAATTTTTCTACGACAGACAATGGCAAGGTATTTTACTGGACAGAGATGGATCTCTAACTGGAAGATTCTATAACTGGACTATTCAGCCAACATCTGATCTTATGCCTACGGATTGCGAAAATATTAAAGAATTTAGTATTGGGATACCGGCAAGTGTATGTCCTCCTCATTACAAGTGGTACAAGTTTGCCTTGTCAGGAATTGATCCATATTATTTGAGGTACGGCGATATTATAATTTCGCGAGATGACCAAAATAGTTCTGTGCCAATTTACAATGGAAATGGTTGGACATTTGCTTTGCGTGCAAACCAGACATATTTGTTGCAATTCAGCAACTCTCCGCATCTCGTCAACATCAGTTTTCATATCCTTTACTACGATCTTGAAGTAAGTAACTGATAATTATATTTTGTTTTCATATATAGAAAATCTCATCTTGTAAACATCAATTTTAAAAGAAAGAAGGACATGATCTCAGCCTAACATTTATCCTTAAGTGTTTAGTGAATTGAATTGTAGATGTGGTTCTGTTAGATTTAGCGTGGTGAACATCTGCATTTTAAAAAAATCTAGTAAGTGACGACTAGATTCAAATTTAATTTCTCGAAGAATATGAAAGTTATTTAACTCGCAATGGTGCAGGTGTTTTTATGCACTTTATCAACTTGAAACTTGATATAATATCACTAGCATAATTTATATAATTTATTAAGTTATGACCTCTTTATCTTTATCATATAATTTGTGTTGTCACCTATTTTTTGTCAAAGTTTTATAGCTGTTTGTCCATAACTAAAATTTACTTAATTGTTGAAAATCAAAAGTTCAATAAATGTCCTCCATTATGACTACTTCATTTCCAAAACGACATATGAAACTTAAAATAAATGTTCGATGCCATACCTATTTTCAACAAACCTTAATTACTCTTTCAAAAATATGTTCACTGTTTGACCACTTGTTCGCTGGTTGTTTTTGTTATCTACATTTGGCCTTCATGTTAAAGTTTCACTAAAATACTGCATTTTTCTAACAGTATTTAGATATTTGCATCTCTTTTATCTTACAGCTTTTTGACTAACTTAATTTACATGTTTTTAAATAAAATAAAACACCGTGATATACAGTCAAACCTGTCTTTAACAGCCACCCAAGGGAGTGAGAAAAAGTGGCTGCTGAAGACAGGCTGTTAAGGACAGTAAAAAATTAGAACACATGTCAGTTTAGGTCATATTCAAACTGGCTGTTTTAGACAGGTGGTTGCTATTCGCAGGAGGCAGCTAAGGCAGGTTTCACTGTATATATTATATTGTTATTAACTCTTAAATTCTTGAGTTGAGTTAATAGAATGCATAAATAAAATTTCAGCCCAACGATTTCATCTTTTTCAAACTGAAACTTCGGGAGTTCCCAGATAGGGTTAGCATCAACGGCAGAGTTAACAATGTCTCAGTGGGCGAACCGGATCTATATGAAATTATTGCAAGCTCGGTTTGATTGAGCCTTTTCATGGACAGTAATGGAAATGCATTTTACTGCCGACGCCGCCTATCCCGGGTTTAGCTCAACTCAATATTTACACCAATAAACAGTACAATTTTGATCCATCCCAAACGATGGTATGCATATGGCAGTGAACATGAAACCTTCAGTATTTTCAGATAAATACCATTCCAGGTTTAAGAAATGTGTCTTCGACTATCGGAGAATATCGGAGCTATTCTACTCACATTCTCGTTGGTCGTTGGCGTCCATTAATGTTTCATGTACTTGGTCATAAATGCTTAAACTACTAAAGACACTTACTCGAAACTTGGAACATATATTCACTATCACAATCTACATTATTACCAGGTTAGCCATTATTTTGCGTTAAATTTGTACGCACTTGATCCATAACTTTGAAACTACTTTAGATATTAACTTGAAACTTGAATTCATAATTCTACTACATACAATTTTCTGGATATGCATCATTTTCACTATGAGTTTGCGTTAAAGATTTTATGCATTTGTTCCATAACTTGGAAACTTATTAAGGTATCATTTTGAAACTTCATTTTTTGCTATCAAAATCATCCCCATAACTAGCTAACCCTATAACTCTACTACAAATCCTTTCATGTTATGTCACGTTTTTCTCGAATTTGCGTCAATGTTTTTTATTTCCAATTGACACTGTTACAGAAACTCTTTTGTCACAGTTATGCCCATTCTACATTTATCTTTAGTTATGCTTATATATGACTATATATTTAAAATTACTAAAATGATTAAAATAGAAATTTAAATTGATGACTAATGCCAAAGCATAATTCATTTCTAACACATCTTGTAACTCTTTTAAAAAATTCAGTTATTCTTGTTTTAACTAAATATTTTTATTTCCGTTTCATGCATATGACTTATATCTTAAAAAGTACGAGAACGATTGAGTGTACCCTTAAAATAAATGCCACTTACAAGACCCTCATTTCCAAAACGTTTAAGCTGTTACGCCCCTTTGAAATTCAGACTATTCTATATTCAGTTGGCTTACAGCTTTAACCCTACTCATTGACAAATGATATCAAACTTAAAATAAAATTAATATACGGCACCATGACCTACTAGTAAATCTGGGGACATAATAAATCGATTTTGTAAAAGTTTATTATCTTTAATAACTAAAGATTTCTAACTCTTGGAAAATAGTTTGTAGTTATCCCCTATTCAATTAAATTTATGCGGTCCATTTAGGTATATACCCATTTATCCATCTATTCTGTTTTTTACCAAGACAATTTGTACTTGTTTTGTGATACGAGAACCTGTTTGGGCAAGTGTGAGGTTGGTGCACCCTAGAACCTGGTTTAAACCCCCAGTGGCAATTTGTTTTGCCACTGACCGTTCCAAGGCGGTATCCCCAAAGGTTCTCTTGTTTATTAATTGTTTGTGGCGTCCTATTTGAATTGACATACATATATATAACATGCGCTCTCTCTATCTTCCTCTCTTCTTTTTCGCTGCGTGGGGAGGCTGTGTTTTTTGAGTGTGGCGATTCCTGATATGCATATGTTGCTTTTTTACTTGTACATATTTTTCCTGTTTGCGCATGAATGTATAACCATAATTGTTTTTATATTAAATCTTCCAATATAATTAAATACTATCGTCAAATAAAATATATCAACTAATAACTATTTTAAAAATTGATTTTATTGATTCGTGATGTTTCATTTCAGTACATATACAAGATCTTTCTAAAGAAACCAAAGTGAAACTTGCAGCACCTGTAGGTCTTCTTACACGTAATATTACGATAGTTGGTGGAGAGTACGGCACTATGAATCAGGACGGATATGGTGCCCGTATTCTTGTCGGGCTTATTATCAGTGACGATCACATTTACTCTGGTAAAAGTGTTTATTTTTATCGATAAATCCCGGATGGTATTAATAATTTAGTTAATCTCTGGATTATTGCTTATTTGCACAAGTATGAGAACATATCCATATAGTTGTTTGTAAGAGTTACCTTTTCTCCTTTTTTCTAAATCATCACATTGAATAAAATACATACCGTAATTGCCCTTAACGAGTCAGTGCTCTGTCCAACTGTTGAAACTAAAATCTGAAATTAAAGCGTTAGTTTAGCCCTCGGTAGTCTAGAATCGTCCGATGCTGACATCGATCATACATCGATTAGTGCCATTTTCAAAAATATGTTTATTTAATGCATATCAGCGAAAATAAATTCAGAAATTTTCAAAAATATGTTTATTCAATGCATATCAGCAAACATTAAATTCAGAAAAGACAGCCTCCGAATTAATATTTATTATTATTAAATTATTTTGCCACTGACCGTTCCAAGGCGGTAACCCCTAGGGTTCTCACTTTCGTTAATTGTTTGTGGAGTCCATTTTGTAAAATCATGCTCTATTTTCCTCTCTACCTTTGGCTGTTTGGGGAGGCTGTGTTTGCTGGATGTGGCCATTCCTGATATGCTTATTTCACTTTTTTCCGAAAACATCCAAATAACAGAAAAAGAGAACAAGCGTTATGATCAATATAAAATAAGACTGAAAATGTACACACGTTGTTTACTAAATCATCAAAATACGTTATGAATATTTTGTGTGCATAGTTTGCTTGTTAAGTCCAACTGTAAAATTGAAGATGAATACGGTATAATTCTTCAAGCAAATACTTATATGGAACTTCTAACAGTTTGCAAGAAATCTTTTATTTTGTTATTATATGTCTGGTTATAATTTAAAAGAGAAATCTGTCTGCGGTCACCATCTAAAATAAATAATTTCAACAGTCTTTCATTTAAGTAATCATTGAGAAAGATACGATAGTTTTATTCAGTTCACTTTCGCCTCGTGGATAATCTATGTTTCAATGTGTCACCCTCCTAAATATAATTGTGTCCAGAAGAATCACGGGGGTCTACTAATGATCAAATGTTATAAAATTGGTGATGAAAATGATGGAAATACGATGATGCGATAGGAAGTTTGAATGCAAAAACAAATATCAATCTGAATTTGAATCGTCTAGAAAACAAACTCCAGAATTTTCTCATGGGCACTGCATGTGGTTGACGGTAATAAAATACATGTTCTTGATATGTTACCGATACGCATACGTACTCTTTGCATAAATTCATTTACATTTTTGACATCATTGACCGCTTGACGTTCTGGCTTCACGGAGTAGAGCTTATTGTTTAAAAGTTCATGTTAAAATTGAAATTTTAAATAGCCATGGTTCATACCTTTGGGGCTACACCACTCCTCGTGATGTATCATTGCGCATCTAAACCCGCCGTAATAATTCCTGCGATAATATACAATTTATCACCGGAGTCTATTTGTTATCTTTTAAGTCACTGTTAGTTAGTGGTTGAAGATTGCAGAAGATTATAGTTATTTTTATTAAAAATGCGCATTTTTTTTTAATTTGCAAATTGTTTTATGCATATCCTTTTAGCGTTACTTGTTTCTCTACTGCCGCGTATAACTTCAGCTATCTAACTACATTGAATAAAGTTCTTTGCATAAAGTTGCTTTGTATTTCTTTTTATTGCAGGCTATGCCCGATTATCAAATGTCGAGTTTTACCGAACTGGACAGTCTGGCTTTGAAGCAGATTATGATCCTCGGTTTTCCCTTGCGTATTTGGCCGTTGGAACCGTCAGTGATATTAAACCATCATTCGTGAATAACTGTTCGTTCCATGGAGGGTTTAGTACAGCGATTGGGGCATTCGGCATCGGAAGCCTCCACATTGAAAACAACGTACTGTTTGCAAATGCAAGAGATGGTAAGTTGTACTGATTGTAATACAGGTGGACAAAGGTATGTTAGTTTAAAATTTAAAAACGTATAGGAAAATAAAGTATAAATTTTCAAACAATAACAGAATTAACATGCGATTGTAAATATGCCAGCGGCCAACAAAATTTTACGCGATGATAGAAAATTCTTATTCCTAGGAATAACACTGGTATTCCCAAGTGTTGATTTGAAGGACGAGATTGTGTATCTAAAGTTAAAAGATTTTTTTCAGACAAAAAAAACCCAACAAATTTGTAGGTCATGAATTTGAAACGAGACTTCACACAAACGTTTGCTTATAAGAAAATGTACCGAAACCAGCTGACTTTGTTTTCTTCTACTCGATTTGTACTGCATTAATGAGGTCCGCTTTTACCGATTATAATGTAATGTCATAAGAATCAAGGCAAATATACTCTTAAACCGAAAACTAAGAAAACAACAGGGCTGTTTCAAAAAATTGCTTGTTTGCTTTTTCCTGTTATAAAAATGTACAACAAACAGTTACTTCCATTTTCCTACTTTGCAGAGGTGTCTCATCATGCCCTTTAAAGATTTGTGAAGTTTCATCAAAATAGCACCATCCGTTAAAAATATTTTAAATTAATGGGCAAAAAATATCAGGAGTGTGACAAAAAGTGTGACACCTTTCAAAATCACATTTGTTCAGATCGTTATATTACAAAAATCTTGAGTGAAGACAATTTTTAGTGTTGTTTTAGTAAAATGTGCATTTATTAGGCATCAAATAATGATAAAATTAAGCATATTATACTTAAAGTAATCAAAATTTATGCTATTAAGTCAAGCCTGGTAGATTAGAAAACACCTCAAGAAAATCAATACATCTTTGCTTTATAAATTTATATGACTTTAAAGATTAATAGTACATAAGAAATGTTTTGTGTATCATTTAGTTTTATGTTTCTAGATGCAATAATTATAATATTATTACCTCTATTGAAATTATATATGGCTGCAGCTCCCTTCAGAAAATGTCAGCTAAATTTGTCAGGAGTGTGACATTATGCACATATTGCAATATTCTGTTAACATATCCTTTACATGAAAACAAGAGCATATTTTTTCCTAGAAGTCTATGTCATGTTTTGTTAAATTGTGACCAACAGGAATGGCCTTAGTGAAACACTTTTGAGTACACTGCACTTATGTAGTTGTCAGGAGTGTGACACATTTTCTTAACAATATGAATTTTTTATCTTTATGCGATCAACACGTTCTAGAGCACTTATATTTGATGCTATAACATGTATTTTAACAGAATTACACATTTAAATAATAAGAAACAGTAATACAAATGTACTTGTATTTTAAGCACATAAATTAATATTTTTGGATTTATTTAATATTGGTCAACAAAGCTCCATAAAATTTTTATTCTGCCACATATTTGTATAACTTGATTTATTTTGATCACTGTAAAGACTGTACAAACATATGGACCAACCGGTTTGGACTTTTTATGAACTTAAACTCTTTCACTTCACTTGCCATTTTTCAAATGACGATATCTCAGCAACCAGTTGACCGATTTCAAAAATCTTTTCAGTTCTTTACTCAGTTTCAATAACCAAAAATACAGAATAACAAGTTTGGAATTTGTATGAACTTGGCAGCCATGATGATTGTAATGTTGTTTTATGTCGGTGTCGTTAAAACAACCGCGGGGCAGTCAAAACAGGGCAAAATGTGGTGATAAATACTGAAAGGCATTTGCTTAAGACGAAAAGAAATTGTTACATGGATTCGGTTTAAACTACAAAAACGATATTCACTCCTTATTTCAGGTATAAAGACCACGTCTAACGACTCAAGGCTTTTAAACAACTTAATTGTTCAGCAAGGCTCTATTGGCATTGACGCTGAGGATTCTTTGATGTTAACCATGCAAAAAAATCTCGTAACTGCCTCTGAGGGAGTCGCCTATAATATACCAGCACTATGTAGCAATCTTGATATAGGTCGATATAACAATAATAAAATATACACGAACAGGAATGGCGCTTGCATCACTTCAGATGATTGTCAGAATTATGGTACTGTTGTAACTATAAGCGGATTTGTAAGTTGGAAGAATTCTAGATATGGTATTCAGTATTACGGTACCCATTCGGTTAAGCTTCAGGACAACATGTTGATTGAAAATGGAATAGGAGTTTATGCTACCGTTAAAGACGTCCGTGTTCCTAATCACCAATACCGTGATATAAGGATCCTTATACAAAATTCAACTTTTGTTGGACAGACATCTTCTGTTAACTGTAGAACTGACAATGTTCCAACTGGAGACGATTTCGTCGGAATTGTCTTCCCAAGAACTGAGAGGAGTTCTCTATTTTCTCTGGGAGGATTAACCGCAATAACGGATGTAACTTTTGCCGGCTATTTTGATTCTCGTTGCTTTAAAAGTTACGCAGTAACATCAGAGTTAAACAATGATGTCGGCCAGTATCCAATTACGACTGAAAGAATAACATTGATAGATGTACAGCATGAAAACAAAATTAAATATCATCGACCTAACATCAAGTAAGAATTTATAAAATAAATAATTTCAATTGTTACGCTTATATTTTTAATAGCATGAACAATATAACATACATTTAAGCTGAACTTGACATCATTAGATGGACAACGGGACACCAATAGATCACTTCCTTTTCCATTTCACAAATGTGATTAAAACAGTTCAAATTTTTTTGATTGTACGAAACTTGCATTGAATATTGTTCAATCAACCCAAGGATACTTTCTGGTTTTCATTTAAACCTTTGGCGTACTCTGTGATGCAGCATTCAAATTCTTAGATCCCCTCAAATTTCTATACTATTTATTTCCGCCCATTGTTTTCTCGTTCTGTTTTCTGGGTACCATATACCACTGATCATGGAAAGGTGTTAATCTAAAAATACCGCATTGAAGGTTCCATGTTCACCGCCATATGTAAACCATCTTTAAGGTTGGATCGAAATTATTCCTTTACTAATTCATTACTGATAATGAGTTGCGCTTAAAACGGGGATAGGCGGCGTGGGCAGTATTTTACATTTACATTACTTTTATGAACAGACTCAAACAAACCGAGCTTGCAGTATTTTCATTTTTGTCGTGTTCGGTGGCTTTCAAAGTTCCCTTTTCATATAATAGAAATTATTCAGCCTAAAACTAATTTGTTTCGGTGTTTCCTTATTCAATTGTGCATCCATGTAATCTTGTCGCTCATATCTAGCACAAAGCTTGCCCACAAAGCTAACAGACAATATCGCATGTTCAACTTGTGACTTATAAGCTTGCAAGTGGAATAATCAAACAACCGAGTACGCTGAATTTATATTGTTTAATTGCATTGTATTTTTCAATAATTTGGCAATAAAATGTGTGTTACAGTAGCATAAATCCTTCCGTCTGCATTGACATGGACTGCGACGGTTTGAAAAAGATACTATTCAAGGATTTGGACGGTACATTTCTTGGACATGTGGGGACAGTCATCCCACAGTCAGAGTATGAATGGAATGGTGATCCTAGGAGAGGCCTTGGAGATTACAGAATACCTAAAGAAATGGTTTCAATGCTTAATGGAACGAGAATACCATATGCAGACATTGTACCGTTTAAAGGTAAAATGCTTTGTATATGCTCCAGACTCAATAACTTGGAAAATAACATTTCATACAGATTAACATTATCAACAAATGAAGATATTTTGCCTTCAAATTTAAATGCTTGATTATGTAAATGAGGATGAAATTACTCTTATATCATTAGACAACGCAAACGTCTGGAACGTTAGTGTAATTTTATTACAAAATGAACACAATAATCACATAGTGTATTATTTGAACCCGGGTATGAGTCCAAAAATAATAATACATCCGATAAGTGTGCGTAATGTGTAAACGTCTACCGGCACTTTTAACTGCCTAAGGTACTAATATGGTGTATCAGTCTGCTATTTCTCACCAAGAAAAACGTTTTAACGTATTGTTAGTAATCCTGATGTGCATGTGACAAATACAAAACAATTGCTATGTAAATACAATTTAATTTGCTTCATTTTTTAATGTTAATATTTATTTCTAAATGCCAATTTAGTATTTAATCTTTTTGATAAGGAATAATACGAAATGAAAACTGCTCCTATCGTGCAAGATGGCAGGCATATGAATGTCTAGAGGACCTGAACTACGAAATTCTCATTATTGAAAGCATGGATCCGGACTCCGAAACGAGGCGCATCTCTCCAGTTGCTATATTAGGGGATGGTTATGTAGACCTTATGAATGGACCTCCATTTCACAGTTGGTGTGGTGCTTATTCATGCAATAGAAGATTGTCAACTTTTATGGCTCTGGTAGCAACAGGTATCTTGTTATTCAGTTGCAACGCTGACCAATGTGTTATATTTTGAAAGTTTTCTTTTATGATGATTTAGAACATTGTTTAAAAAAGTAATATATGCATATCAGGAATCGCCACACTCACAAAACACAGCCTCTCCACGCAGCGAAAAAGAAGAGAGGAAGAGAGAGGGAGAGCATGTTTGTTATAAGTATGTCAATTCAAATAGGACGCCACAAACAACTAACGAAAAAATAACCTTTGGGGATACCGCCTTGGAACGGTCAGTGGCAAAACAAATTGCCACTGGGGGTTTAAACCAGGTTCTAGGGTGCACCAACCTCACACTTTCCCAAACAGGTTCTCGTATCACAAAGTACAAATTGTCTTGATGAAATAACTCCAACCCACCCATCGACTCAACAATGTTGCATGCAAAAGCACACAAACATATAAAACATAAGAAGCTAGTAGCATTGCAAAGCCAAAGGGCGGGCACTCCATGATCTTACCGAGACCAGAGCACCTGGAGTAAAATCAGCAAGAACACGATGACAGGGATAAAAGAAACCAATCGAGCTTCTAGGTTCTTTTAAGAAAAGATTTCCCCATAAGCTTTCATAAACTCTTAAACCCCTGCCACCGTCGTGCAACCAAAGAGGTAAGCATAATGATCAACTGTAGATGGGTTAATCACCAGGCCTGTAGAGCGCTGTAAAATGTAATATTTATTTACTTTCTTGCTTTCAAAGTACTTGAATTATGTTGCAAATATTCTATCAGTGCAATTTAACATCTCTCTTTTTCTAGAAGCTGTATTTCATCTTTAAAGTTTTGTTATTGAAATGTTATTTTTTAATGAAAGCAATCTTTGGATAAAGGGTAAACTTTTGTAAATAATCTGTACAACAAAATAGGAAAAACGTTTTACAAGTTTTATCGCCGATATCTACATTACTCAAAAGTTGTAAGTGCACACTTAATAAATTTTGATTTTGGAAACTATTTGATTGAATTTTTCAAAATATTGTAATTAACAATGAAGGAGTATCAATGCCCTATTAACCCACTCAAACAAATTTGAATCTGCTTAGCGCAATTCAAAAATAACAACAAGTTTAGCTCACTGGTACACAGAAAGCAATTCTCAAATAAATAATCATTGCCTCCGCTATCAGTTTCGAACATTTTATCATCTTTATATCATCAAAATCAGTTCTAAATCTAACGGAAAAGTTGTGGTTTGTCATTCCATTGCACTAAAATAACTTCCTCTAGCTTCAAAATGTTCTGCTGGGCACGATGAGACAATACACTCTTCTCTGTTTTATCCATAACGTGTTAACGTGGATGTCAAGGAGAAAATTCTATTGTCCTCACATTGGTTTGTGCCAAAGGTTTTTGAGTGATCTAACGATTTGGAACGATGCAATTCTCTATGATAGATGTGTAACAGCCTTTCCAGAAGAAAAAATGTATTTATTTCGATATAATAGGCCGGTAATTCGTACACGTTTTTAATATTTTGACGGAATAAACGTGAATTTGGAATAACTCGATTTTGAAATTTAATTGATTTGTTATGCCCCCACAAAGTGGGAGGCATATAGAGTTGCACTCGTCCGTCCGTACGTCCATTCGTACGTCCCCAAATCTTGTGGCATCAACTCCTCCTAAACTATAAGGCTGATTTCTTTCAAACTTGCACAGATGATTAAGCAGGATGTGTAGATGATCGTAAAGAAAGGATTTTTTCCTGCGATCATTTTTACCAGAGTTATGGCCCTTTGTTAATTTCAGTAGTTAAATCACGTGGCGTCAACTCCTCCTAAACTATAAGGCGGATTTCTTCCAAGCTTGCATAGATGATCAAGCAGAATGTGTAGATGATTGTGAAGAAAGGATTTTTTCCTGCGACCATTTTTACCAGAGTTATGGCCCTTTGTTAATTTCAGTAATTAAATCTTGTGGCGTCAACTCCTCATAAACTTTAAGGCGGATTTCTTACAAACTTGCACAGATGATGAAGCAGGATGTGTAGATGATCATGAAGAAAGGTTTTTTCCTGCGACCATTTTTACCAGAGTCATGGCCCTTTGTTAATTTCAGTAATTAAATCTTGTGGCAATAACTCCTCATTAACTATCTGAGGGATTTTTTTACATTTTCACAGATGATCAAGCAGGATGTGTAGATGATCGTAAAGAAATGACTTTTTCCTAAGGCCATTTTAACCAGAGTTATGGCCCTTTGTTTATTTCAGTAATAATATCATGTGGTATCAACTTCTAATTTACTTTTGGACGGATTTCTTTCTAACTTGCACACATGATCAAGCTGGATGGGTAGATGAACATAAAGAAAAGGTTTTTTCCTGATGCCATTTTTACCACAGTTATGGCCCTTTGTTTATTTCACTTACAAAATTTTGTGGCATCAACTCCACAGTTTCTATTTAGCTGATTTCTTTCAAACTTGCACACAGGATTAGACATGATGTGAAGATTGTTGTTAAGGACATTGTCTTGCAACAATTTTCACCAGAGTTATGGCCCTTTGTTTATGTTAGTTATTAAATTTGCTGGCACTTACTCCTCATTTACTAATAATGATCAACACATGTTTTAATACCTGGTACAAAATTTTGTAACAAATGTTGTTGCAGCAGTGGGGGCATCAGTGTTATGAGGACACAGTCCAGTTTTAATTTAAGTTTTATAGTTTTTATAAGCGGGCACTTATCAAACAAATGCAATTCTAAAATTAAGTTATACCAGTTAAAAGCATTTTACGGAACTTTCGTGGCCTTCGGTCGTCAAACATTTCATTAGTTTTAAAATTTTGGGGTGTTTCCTTACATTGTCCGGTGTCGGTGAACATGTGGAAAACAAAATTGGTTGTAAAAAAGTCAATTTCGATTGCCGCACGGGGATTACGCATAAATAGCGTAAGCCGACGTAGATGACATAATACGTAAAACAAATGCTCAGTTTTCAAACAATTATTATTGTTTGATCTTATTTAACACAATATCAAACTTTCTTTTAATTATGATAATTTTACTAAATTGAGATAATTAACATTAAAAAGAGAGTGCACTTAGACTGTTTGACAAGTGTATATATACGGTCAGCTATTTTTGTGGCACATACGTCGTCAACGTCGCGGAAGTGCTTCCCACCTAACATATAAAGAATATCAGGTTGCTGTCTTTTAATAACATGTGATTTTGGACAAGACCGATATGGTCGTAGGAAAGACGAGTAGAACCTGGTTTAAACTCAAAGTCACAAAATATTTTGCCGATTATCTTCTGAGGCCGGTATTCCATGGTTCCGTGATGCGTGATCCATTCCACGTGGCGGACACGAAAACGGACACGGAGGTATGGAATATACCCAACGATATCTTTGGTGAGTGAAAAATCGCGGACGCAGACACGGATCACGCATCACGGAACCACGGAATACCGGTCTTCAAGGGGCAACATTCGCTGCCTCGGCAGCGAGTATTTTGGTGTATGGCTTTACATACAAGCTATCTGCCAGTTTTAATTAACTGCAGTAAAAATAGCCTGTACAGAGTGTCACTGCATTGGGGTATGGCTTTACATACAAGCTATCTGCCAGTTTTAATTAACTGCAGTAAAAATAGCCTGTACAGAGTGTCACTGCATAACAGCAGACGATAGAATGAAGACTCACTCCCTTTGCACTGATTATGAACTTCTATTTTACCTTTCAGGGTTCCTTTGAATGTCTTTATGTCTTGGACTAATTCCTCTTTTTTTGTTTTTGTGTTCTTTAATTTAAATTCATATTTTCCTATTTGTTGTAGAAGACAAGCAGTCCACTAAATATTTCATTCATAACTTTAGCCAGGAATGTTTCTATTATCACAACATAAAAAGATAATGTCACAAAATTAATTTACGATCCTGTTGTAACCTTTGAAGTAGCTGAAATCTGGTTTGTTTACTGATACCAGGCTATTGTTCTATCTTTGAAAAAGGAGGGAAACTTTTAAACTTTTGTAGATTCTTTATAGAAAACTATTATGTATTGATTTATTTATAATATTGTAAGGAAACATTATTATAAATGGCACTTTCTGTTGCAAAGGAAATAATTTAGGCAACATAGAGCACAGAGGATAAAAAGCCAAACTTTCATAACTCTCTATGATATTGAGCTTCATTTTTATTGTAAATGCTTTCTTGCCGCTGAATGTTAACATTAGCACGTGCTTGTGTTTACAAACAGAGTGTTTTATCAGTTAGACACACCTCCTGGAAAATTCAAATTCAAATTTTCTGTCTGACATGTTTAAACCTTTTCTGAGAGTCACCATTATAATTAATATTTCACTTAAATTTTTAGATGATATGTTTAAAAGGCTTACAATGTACATTTGTGAAAATTTTCAAAATAATGTGTTCATATTTTTTTTCAAATTTTGAAAAAAGGGCTCCTAGAAAAGCCTGCCCCAGCGCCATCTTGAGGTTTATATCGTCCTGTGGCCCTTTAACCTAGAACTGTTTTTCTGTCTTCTTTGTTTTCTGAATGCATAGTTCACTTGTTGAATTCGTTTAAATACCAAAACGCTTTCTGTTTTACAAATGTACAGGTTTGTTTTAACGTATACTGTATTAATTCTCATTCAATTTCTGAACAGGGAAGGAATATCTTCTACATTTTACTGGCACAACTCCGAAACATCTTCGCTACAGACTGTGGAATGTTCGAGATGACACCGGAATAAAGCTTACAGTTTGGTATTCAAGTTCAAGCAGACTGGATGTATTTTCTAATGAAACTTTTGAAATGGCAACAAATGCGAGATACGATTCCAAAGGAAGATATCTTTTCTCCATGCCTAATGGTACATTATTTTGACGTTAACATTATAGCATTGGTATAAATTTCTTCTAGGTTAATGTGACAAACATTAACAAAGGTTATTGTGATTTAATTATTTTACACAGTACGTTAGTTTTGTCATTGACGGTGAGCAATAGAATTTTCTCGAAAAAAGAAATAAAAGAGGTATTCTAATGTTTTATTATTATGGAATATCATTTTTATTTTCACTTTTAACGATGAACATTATACCCAAATAATATTCGGAATAAGAACGTTCAAAAAACGGGTTCACGATTCGGTATGTGACATCGTGCTGTAACGTCAGTAACAAGGAATTACGTACTCTTAACTAATGTTCTAACTACACTGAATCTTAAACTGTTATTTCTCCGCATGAACACTATTCAAATTTGAAATATAATAATGTGTATCACTTTTACTTCTTTTTATGAAATAACCAAATTGTCTTTCGCTTCTATACCTCCTACCTTGATTAAATGGCAGTTCATGCAAAGAAGTGAAAATGATGTATCTAATTATGTCTGAAGTTTGATGAGTGCACCCCGAATATACGAATAATCATTATTAGTATTATTGGTGTTTGTTTTAGGTGACGAGTTTGAACCTACACTAACAAATGAAAGCGGGACAAACTTTTCCAATCGCAGGCGCGGAGAGCTCTCCATCATTATTAAAGGTCGTGCAGTTATAGATGTTAAATCACAAGACAGCATCATCGTATCGTTCTTAATTCCTGGAATAACAGTTGAGGAGTTTTATAGCAAAAATATTGTAGCAAATTTAGCATTTTTCCTTGAAATTCCATTGACCAAGGTTCGAGTTGTAAACGTCGTAAGAGTATCAGAAAGGTTGAGACAGAAACGCTCCCAACCTGGAATTATTGCAGATGTTGAAATAAGCAACGAACCTGTCTCAGGTAGGATAAATGTGTTTTATTCAAAGTTCATTTAAGTTAATCATTATATTTCAAAGTGATGTTGTGTTGACATTTTACAATTTACTTTGAATTACTTTTGTAAGCATGTTATATTAAGCATATTATAAACTTGTGTGTTTTCATTCCTCCGAATGCTGTTTTGAAAGTTTGTTTTATATTAATATTATTAGTGTTATGTTTATTATATCTGTATTCTAAACTTTGATCCTTTTAAACTTCTGCTGAAACCGGGAAAAGTGGGGCTTCATTAAAGATCTTCTCGTCATTATAAATATAAAAAGTAATGCTTATTTTTTAAAAAGGTCTTTCATGACAATAAAATAGCTGTGCTTAACACCTTGTATTTCAGATATAAACGAGACTCTGAATGATCCTACATCTTACTCGAGTCTGACAGACTTTGCTGCAATGCTAATGAATGAGTGTCAGCTGGGAAACATGTCTTCTATTCTGAACGTCTCGTTATCATGCAGAACATTAGATGTATCCTCCGATGGCACGGCTGTTGGCAACATTGTTTATGAAACACAGGAGACAAATAGTTTGTACTTCGTAGATGCACTTTTAGTACAGTACGAGGGGGTACCGTTTGATTTGCAGCCAAAACTACGCGTATCTGATGTTAACGTATGTAATATATAATAAATTTAATGGTTCGAATTAATCAAGTATAATTGGGAAAAGTACTATTTACTATTTTGTATATCTCAATTCAAGAACTTAATAGGAACATGAACTACATGTAGTTCATCTTAGTAGAGAATGCTTTCATATCTAGTACTATTGATAGTACTCCCTTGATGTTCATATGCTTATTTTAAGTAATGCTGAATGTCAGTCATTGTGAGTAAGTAACCATTCTTTATGGGGAATACAAATTTGTATGGCTTTGGGATTATAATATACATTTCATATGAAGCACACATTAAAATGAAAAAAAATCTATTCATTTTAAAATGAAAATTGGACATTTAATGAAGAAATAATATATTTTGCCAGTGCCAGCACATATATGTTTTCGTATCCAATTGAAAGTTTGGATTTCAGATGATTATAGCTTGATTGTATGAAATCTCTTTAAATATATTTAAAAAAGGAGAGAGGGGTAAATTTGAACAATAACCAGAGTTAATGCATTAAATTACAAATAAAATACTATATGTACAAGAATGCAACTGTTTTACTTGTGTGATAGATTTTGTTCGTAAGTGATCTTATACTTTATGACCATTTCCTGACATCGAACATATATTTCAGGGACATCAGTGGTCTGCTAACATACGAGAACTTAAAATGTCTAACTACGGACAGTTAAATGATACATACACGGTTGACGTTGATATGAAGACCGGATTTATTATTTTCAATAACCTTTCCTTCACTGGCTTTGGAGTATTCTACCTACAGATTGATGTTTTTACTTATCCCGAAGAATATAATATGACATACAGCTACAAAAAAGTCATCCAAAATTCCATGCATGCATCAACACATAGTAATGACTCGTATATAATTAAGGTTCGTATGTTTATTTCCATGGTGTATATTTCCTGCATTTTGCTCCTCTGCTCATTAATGTTATTGAAATTAAGTGCTATGGCTAAAACAGATCTTTTGCTAGCCGGCTAGAGCGCTAATTGTCATGTTACTGATAACAGCCTAAAACGTTCACCAAAGAATACTTGTATATAGCACAATAATAAAAAAGTTTTGAGAAACGTCTGTACGTTTAGTATTTTCAGGGTTCTATAAAAAGTAATACATGTAGATATTTATGTGATTTTGTCCTCTATTTGTTAATATTCTGGATATTCAAGACATTGCATCCTATCATATTTTGCAGGTAAAATTTGAAAATGAGTTCAAAAAGATCCTGCCAACAAAGATCGATCAAGACATATTTGAACAAAATATATTGACCAAATTTGCTCACATGTGGCCTGCACTTCAGTTAACGGACGGACATGTTCAAGAAGGTATGAATAAACAGTGTTTTACTCCTAAACACCTAGAAGACAAACATTTGGTAAAAATTATCATACCAACAAAATTTTAGAATTGATATTAAAGTACGTTAAATGCTTACTAATTGCAACTGCCATTATTATTCTTTAAGACAACCTGTGCAGCGGCTTAAGACGAGGTCAGTTTTTACCTTTAGTTTAAACGGCCACCTTACAACCCGCTCTATATGCAATCCATTTTATTGTTTACACAGGAAGCATTGTTGTGGCCTTTACATTAGTCGGTACAATAGACGACCTGATTTTCGCAGCATTTAGCATGTGTGAGGTGATCCAGAATCAAACGACGTTTACCTACAATGGCTTGAACTTAACACTAGCACATTATATGTCCGTAAATGATATTCAATATTATGGTGTGCAATGTGGTGACAAGGTAAGATAATAATGTTGTTATTTGAATAATTTACAAGACTTAGCAAACAGACAAAATATAAAGATATTGAGAATCATTGTTTAATGTGTGTTCGAAAAAAACGGGCTGAAAATGCCTAAAGAAGTTAAAGATCTGAAGTAATCGTGGTTCCTTGTCAGTAAGACAATGCTAGGAATATTAGTGTTCACTGCTATCGGCAAAAAACCTATGAAATACTCTCAATTCAGACGTCATTAAAGAATTCTAAAACTGAAGCTAATTAACATCCGCTTATTAAACTGAAAGGCCCTGCAAGACTTAGTGATATAACTTGGCTCCTGTTTCAACAATTTGTCAGATGTCCTCGGAGGTTTGTTAAATTTGAATTTACGCAAAATGCAAGTTAACAGTAGGCAACTTGACTTTACATTTTCATTTGATAGTAATTTATTCTTAACAGTACTGGCGAAAATGATTATCGGTTTTGTCACGCTTTCACAGAAAAAATTCAATACTCTTAAAATATAATATAATGTTAAACTTCAAAACTAGAGGGCATCTTATTTTCCATCATTTATCTGTTAGTTGGTTTAATTGTGAAACATGTCTGTACTCTAAAATCACTCCGCAAAATATGCGTGAGCAGTATTTCTTAAATTTTCTATTTAGTAAAGTATATTCATATGTAAGATGTGCACAATTTTATACTTATCAGTCGCGTTGGAAAGCCATTCTTATTATTATTGATATTTTTTTGGAATTCTGAAACAAAACGCAAGAAAATGCTTATTATGGTCCGATGTCCTGATGTTTGTTTTTAAGTGTTGTTAGGATGCCTACGACTTTATGCATGTACACTTGCAGGCTCATGCAGATGACGGTAACACAATACCAGTGTACGGATACATCTTAATCGTAGTCGGAATATTGGTTTTGGGTGCGGTTGTTGTTTTCGTGGTCTGCAAGTGTTCCCTTGGTAAATTGATCTGTAAAACACGTATGTATGATTTCGGAAAATAGCAACATAACTCCAGCAGAAAGCATATGGCATCTTCGCCAAATAATATTCATTCTACTGCTACTATTAATACTACTTCTACTTCTATTACTACAACTATTATTAATAATAATAATCATGACGACCGCAAACGTCATAAACTGTCATGATGATATTTTTAACAGTTTCTTTGATTTAATTTTTTATATGGAACATAACTGTTCATTATTCAATATTATTCTCATTTTCAAATTTCATTGTTCTATCATTCAAATAATGTTCTTTAACACTGCCTTTGTAAAATGCACATATTAAACCACTGTGTTCAAAATAATGAAATATACATGTCAGGAATCGCCACACTCGCAAAACCCAGCCTCCCGACGCAGCGAAAGAGAAGAGAGGAAAAAGAGAATGTGTTTATTATGTAAAATTCAAATAACACATCACAAACAATTAACGAAAAAGAGAACCCTTGGGGTTACCGCCTTGGAACGGTCAGTGGCAAAATAATCAAAAACAATTACTATCAGACATTTTTGCGTATTGCAGATTCAAATACAACCGGAAATTATACCGAAAACTGTTCGGCAGTGTCTGTTACATCTTCTACGCCTGTCAATCAGAAATTCAAAATTTGTGGTAAGGAATGTTTTTTCTTTATTCTTAATTATACTTATTTCATCCGTGCCATGAATGAGGAAATGAAATGATCTCTTTCTTCGTATTTAAAATACAATAATATACAATTATGCAAAACAGAATTTTACTCTTGATTACTTAAGTATGGTTTTATTTCTCGTTTTATTATCAGATCATACTGTCTTCGTTAAACCGAAGAAAATAGACGACGAATTAATATCTGCAACGAAAAAGAAAGATTCGCCGTTAACTGACGTAGACTCCGAAAATCCTTACGATAGGGCCTTCTCCAGTTTCTCACTATCAATAGATTCAAGAGAACCAACAGATCTGCGTATTCCCAAACCTGGGGGTCTACATCTTTCCGCATCTGAACTATCCGTATCGTTACAATCTTCACCACTGAAAGTTACTGATTCCATGAATTCAGTGGATCTACCTGGATTTTGTTCAGAAGAACATTGTTAACTACCGAAATGGGCAGCCTTTATAAGGAAACTCGAATAACATTTGACAAGAATTAGATATTGAGCTGGTATAGCATTGTTAGGCTGTCAATTTATTCATAACTTTAAAGATGAAACGATATAGAAAAACACATGCAAGTCAGTTGATTTGAAATTCAAGCAAATCATCTGATTAATCAAAGTTTAAGCTTTTGATATCATATTCCAATACCTACTTGAAAAATTATGACACGAAACAGCTTGCAGCAAGATTTTCTAAAGAAAAATCACTTCTTGTTATCAATTTCATATTTTTACATTCGAAATCGTTTAGTGATTATCCAGATGGTAACACCGAGTGACAGCCGTGCAAAAGAGGCGATCCTGTATTTTAATGTTTAATGTTAAATTTTTACGCTCCGTAACCGACATTTGTATGGTGCTCAATCTTTACTTTCACTTGAAAGACTAAACGTTTATATAAAATGATTTCTTAACATATCTATATTATCAAAATATCCATCTTTGACACAATCCAATTCAAATACAAATTAAAAACCGAAACCACAAAATTATTCTTGGTGTATAACAAACATTGAGAAGAATATATATGACCCATATAGAAATAACGCATTTATGTTCAAAGAAAATGGAAATGCTTCCGTGTACATGTAATCCAATGTTCAAGACCTTTTAGGAACATTTTAGCGTAAGTCTCGGGGTTCTTTTTTTTGCTCCGTAGTCGATGTTTGGCAAATTTTCTAAAATATAAGACATAAAAATACAAAATAAATGTATAGTATTTGTTTTGTTAAACTACTGTATGTTCAGTTTTATTAGTTAGTAGATTGTATTAACAGTTCAACAGCTGAGCTATTTTTTTTACTTCAGTTTAAATAATTTCTACATATCTTTCTCTAATTTTTAAATTCGACGATGTGGGTTTCCTACAGAGTGAAATGTTCCTTTATTTTAAACAAGAAATATCTTTAAAAAAAGATAAACGGCGTTGATGGAAAATATTTTTATATATAAGAAAGAAAGAAGTAAAGAGCGTGCAAAAATTTCGTCAAAAATAACATTGGTTTGTGCAAAGTTTTATTGAGCTGCATTTTCGCCGTTATAGAGATTTTGATATTTTTCTTTATTGTCTATGACACAGCAATGCCGATGATGACGAACGGAGCAATTCCTTAACACGAAATGCCGTGAAACAGCTTATAATAATTGGTCAATACTGCTGTTCCAACAACCTTTCCTAAATGCTGTAATATCACAAATACTTCCAATATTTTACAAAAAAAGTAATATGTGCATATCAGGAATCGCCACACAGCCTCCCCACGCAGCGAAAAAGAAGAGAGAGAGAGAGAGAGAGAGAGAGAGAGAGAGAGAGAGAGAAAGAGAGCATGTTTGTTGTAAGTTTGTCAATTCAAATAAGACGCCACAAACAATTAACGAAAAAGAGAACCCTTGGGGATACCGCCTTGGAACGGTCAGTGGCAAAATAAATTGCCACGGGGGTATTAACCAGGTTCTATGGTGCACCAAGCTCACACTTGCCCCAACAGGTTCTCGTATCACAAAACAAGTACAAGTTGTCTTGGTGAAATAACTCAAACCCACCCATCGGCTCAACAGTGTTACATGCAAAAGCACACAAACATATAAAACATAAGAAGCTGATAGCATTGCAAAGCCAAAGGGCGGGTACTTAATGATCTAACCGAGACCCGAGCTCCTGGAGTAAAATCAGCAAGAACACGATGACAGGGACAAAAGAAACAAATTGAGCTTCTATGTTCTTTTAATTTCAGAAAAGATTTCCCCATAAGCTTTCATAAACTCTTAAACCCCTGCCACCGTCGTGTAACCAAAGAGGTAAGCATAATGATCAACTGAGGATGATTTAAATACCAGGCCTGCATCTAGCGCTGTATAATATCATGTTTGGTAACCTTTCTTTTTAAATTTACAGATGGTATTTACGAATAACCGGGAGATATTAACATTGCCTTTTATCTGCAAAAGTATTAATTAAATCTCCATAAAATGATAATAATATTTAGAAGGGTCATTATATTACTTCAATCCATAACATTTAACGTTAATCGACATATGAACAAAACTCAGGTTGTTGTTATTAAAATCGAAATCTTTCCTTCGGGCCTCACGAACTTAATACAATATACCCCTGATGAAGTCAATTTAATGTTGACGAAAACGTTCGGGTAGATTTAACAAATTAGCACTGTACCCCTGATGTAGTCAATTTAATGTTGACGAAAACGTTCGGGTAGATTTAACAAATTAGCACTGTAAGAACAAAACACTTTTCCCATATTTTATAATTAGCTTATTTGTTCGCGTATCCTTTCGGGGATCCAGTGTTTCTGAAAGATTATTGTTGGTGTTTTATTTATTTTCTCAACCATATTTCATAGCATGATGTACTAGGTGATACGTAATGGACTTTGTGGAAGATTTAAAAGATTAAACAAGCTATTAATGCATCAAAATAAACTGGTATTCCGTAATTGGTATCTGTCTTGATTGGTGTCAGCTTGTACGTTAAGAGCAGGTTATTCAGAAATAAAACATGTATTTAACATGCCATATGTTCTTAAATTAAACTATTTTCATCAGTTTAATGATATCATTCAGTTCAGTTTATGGTATATTATAAGGTTTGATATGTAAAGTTTGAACGCTAAAAGTAACCATCTGCCTGGCTGTTCAAACATGCTCGTGCAGCTTAGAATCATGGAATATTTTAACTGGTTTTAACCGACTAATTATAATACATGATTAGTGCGTCTAGCTTTCACAATGGAAAAGGTGAAAATGTAAGCACAGTTTTAAAATCGCATTGTTTCAAATTCAACGCTAAAGATTTAATTTATAATTTTTAAATAATAAAACTATCCATTTTGATTTGTAGTATAGTGGATCGGATTCCATATCTCAGTCCGGTAAGAACTTTTTTGAATTAAAATAATGTACATAATGCTAGTACATATATGTGCTATCCAACACGCGTAGTTTTTTTTTATGCCCCCGCCATGAAATGGCAACGGGCATTAAGAGTTGCTCCTGTCCGTCCGTTCGTCCGTCCGTCCGATATTCTCGTGAACGCAACTCCTCCTACACTACTGGTGGGAATTTAATGAAACTTTACCACAATGCTTGGCCTGATATGTTGTTGTGCATAAAGGTGGGGTTTCGCTTTTACATGTTCCTTTCAGAAGTTATGGCCCTTTGATACTTCCATTTACATTAGTTTTAATAGGAGTATATATTGTGAACGCAACTCCTCCTACACTACTGGTGGGAAATTTATGAAACTTTACCACAATGCTTGGCCTGATATGTTGTGCGTAAAGGTGGGGTTTCGCTCTTACATGTTCCGTTCACAAGTTATGGCCCTTTGATACTTCCATTTACATTAGTTTTAATAGGAGTATATCTCGTGAACGCAACTCCTCCTACACTACTGGTGGCAATTACATGAAACTTGACCACAATGCTTGGCCTGATATGTTATTGTGCATAAAGGTGGGGTTTCGCTCTTTCATGTTCCGTCGTTCACAAGTTATGGACCTTTGATATCTCCATTTACATTATGTAGTTTTAATAGGAATATATCTCGTGAACGTAACTCCTCCTACACTACTGGTGGGAATTTAATGAAACTTTACCACAATGCTTGGCCTGATATGTTGTTGTGCATAAAGGTGTAGTTTTGCTCTTACATGTTCCGTTCAGAAGTTATGGCCCTTTGATAATTCCATTTACATTAGTTTTAATAGGAATATATCTTGTGAACGCAACTCCTCCTACACCTCTGCTGGGAATTTGATGAAACTTGACCACAATGTTTGGCCTGATATGTTGTTGTGCATAAAGGTGGGGTTTTGCTCTTACATGTTCCGTTCAGAAGTTATGGCCCTTTGATACTTCCATTTACATTAGTTTTAATAGGAATATATCTTGTTTCTTATATTTTGTGTTAAGCAAAATATGCATTTTGCCCATAACTTTAAAACTACTTGAGATACTGCCTTGAAACTTGAAATATATTTTCACCATCAAAATCTACATCATAACCAACAAGACCCATAACCCTGCTTCCAATATTTTTCAAATTATGCCCCTTTTTCACTTACATTTTGTGTTAAGAAAAATATACACTTTGCCCTTAACTTCGTTTGGAATGGAGGGATTTTAAAATAACTTGGCACAAATGTTCACCATAACAAGGCGGTGTGTCGTGACAATACCCATGCTTGTAGGTCCAAGGTCAAGGTCAGTGTTACTAAAAATAGAATTTTCTTGCAAAATCTTGTCCGCTCTGTAACTTTGTTATTTGTTATTGGATTTTTAAATAACTTGGTATAATTGTTAACCATATCAAGACGGTATGTCACGTACATGCCCAAGCCTTTAGGTCGAAGGTCAAGGTCACTGTTACTAAAATAGAA
This sequence comes from Corbicula japonica, assembly GCA_038501625.1. Lineage (NCBI taxonomy): Eukaryota > Metazoa > Mollusca > Bivalvia > Venerida > Cyrenidae > Corbicula > Corbicula japonica. Next base: position 5,206,235 of record JAZAYU010000021.1, read on the forward strand.
TTTTCTTGTCCGGGCTGTTACTTTGTTATGAATGGAGGGATTTCAAAATAACTTGAAACAAATGTTCACCATGATAGGGCGATGTGTCGCGTACCATGCCCATGCCTGTAGGTCAAAGGTCAAGGTCACTATTACTAAAAATAGAATTCTCTTGTCCGAGCTGTTACTTTGTTATGAATGGAGGGATTTCAAAATAACTTTGCACAAATGTTCACTATGACAAGGCAGTGTGTCCGCACAATACCCAAGCCCGAAGGTCCAAGGTCAAGGTCACTGTTACTAAAAATAGAATTTTCTTGTCCGGGCTGTAACTTCATTATAAATGGAGGGATTTCAAAATAACTTGACACAAATGTTCACCATGACAGGGCGGTGTATCGCGTACCATGCCCATGCCTGTAGGTGAAGGTCACTGTTACTAAAAATAAAATTCTCTTGTCCGGGCTGTAACTTTGTTAGGAATAGATTGATTTCAAAATAACTTGACACAAATGTTCATCATGAAAAGATTGTGTGTCCCGTACCAAGCCCGTGCCTGTAGGTCCAAGGTCAAGTTCACTGTTACTAAAATAGAATTTCTTGTCAGGGTTGTAAATACGTTAGGAATAGAGTAATTTCAAAATAACTTGGCAGAAATGTTCACCATGACAAGGTGGTGAGTCGTGTACCATGTCCATGCCTGTAGGTCCAAGGTCAAGGTCACTGTTACTAAAAATAAAATTTTCTTGTCCGGGCTATAACTTTGTTTTGAATGGAGGGTTTTCAAAATAACTTGGCACAAATGTTCACCATTACAAGGCGGTGTGTTGCGTACATTACTCATGCCTGTAAGTCCAAGGTCAAGGTCACAGTTACTAAAACTTGAATTTACTTGTTCGGGCTATAACTTCTTTATGAATGAAGGGATTTCAAAATAACTTGGCACAAATGTTCTCTATGACATTGCATTGCATTACCACCAACTTCTTCACAGACATTTCCGTAATGAGAAGACAACAGTGCCACAAATACAAATAATTTACTTGATCATCAAGTTTATGCATATTCTTATAATTACTCGAACATCACTGTTTTTGAAATGCTATTATTCCCATCATTGCACTTAAGTATCTGAAAACGATGCATAGCGGGGGCATCCGTGTCCTATGGACACATTTCTAGTTTAATTTCACGATTCAATTAATTGGATTTGTCAGGCTTTGGATCGGAATATCCGCAAGGATAATAGCAATTCTCGGACTTCAGGCTAGAGTTTTCGACCGGGAAATGACAATTAACAAGCTTTGCGACGGGTTTTCGCCTGTTAGGGTGTTGGGCTGGAGTTTTCGGAAAGGTACTTGCAATTCCAATACGGAATAAAACGAACCGCTATATGACGACTTCGGGCCTACGAATTAGCGTGGATTATACGTTTTTAATACGTTCTAAACCGACTAAGAATATTTTAATACGGTTATAAGGATTAGACTGGCCACTAGTCTAATAATAAGTTTGTTTGTCTTCTTATATCTTTTATGCATCTTAACAAAATGTTTATTGTAGCTAGTCTATTTTCTATCCTTCTGCATTGAGAGAGATGCCGGGAGTGCGTCTTAAACTTAACATGCTAATAATGATATTGAAGAAAAATATATTTTAAAGCCAATCATACCACTCACAAAAACGTTTAGAAATTACATTCTCTTCACATTCCTGAATATTCTTTATCTTCATTTACATTTGCATTTCTCTTCTTTTAAATTGTTTACCTTCATCTTTGTCATCTATTGCAGAAGATTAGCTGTCATTACGTCGCTACAGAACAGTCAAAATGTCTTTGCTAGAAGATACATTATCTGGAGCATAACACTTTTCTAGGGCCGCCAGGTCTTTGAACAGTTTATCTTTCTTTCCCAATATAAACAATAAATGCATTTGAATAATGATATTGAGGATGCAATACTAAATCTGAATTTATTTATTTAATTACTTAATACACAAGCCTTAAGGATGATCTGGAAAAAGCCAACCTCACGTCCTGAAGTGAACGTTTGATATGGTAATCGTATCCGGAACAATATATTGCCGGAATTCAAACGCACAGTATGATAGATCCTGTTATTAAACGTAATATTATTCAAGTTGTTGTTTAAGTTTATGTGGGCATATGTTACTTAGCAACTTGTCGTGTTGTTGACGATTGTTTTTTTGGATTATGGATTCTTTCGATAGAAGGTATCGTCGATATAATAAATTCAAAAGTTCAAGGTCCATAGTTTTCAGTTGACAGTATCATAATATATATGCTTGATTAAGGAAAACAAACAATTATCTTTTTCGAGACGGGGGCGGGGACGGTAGGGTTTTGTCACCGCTTTGTCCGTCCGTCACATATTTTTTCTTCTGAACAATGTCACTCTGTGAACAACAAGGAAAAAAACTACAGTGTATTTCCAAAAACCGTTAAAAGCTAACTTGTTAATGAAACTTTAGTGATTATATACTTCACTTTGAAAGGATGCACAATGCGTCATTAAGTAGCTTATTTTGTACAAATGCATCTAGCTAACAAAAAATATTGCTATTAAAGTTATTTTATAGAAAACATTTTACCACTTAAATGATAATAAAATAGGAAATTCATTTGGTATTTTGTTCGCTAATGAACAACTTGAACAACAAAAGTCATTGTGTAGGTAGTTAAATTAATTCCATTTTTAATTACCTTTCGCATTTTAAGAAAACTAAGAAAAAATTGTTTTTATTTTTTTTACAAAATTATTTTCTTCCGTTAAATATTACACTCGCGCAGTCTTTAGATCGAGACTTCGCTCCTTTTAACTATGTGTCTTCGAAACTTCGCTGTTGTACATTTGCTTCTTTTGTACTCGCTTTCGCTTCTTCGTCCTTTCCATTTTTTTCGCTGTTCCTTCGTGTCATTGAGTAAAGGAAAGAGTGTATCTATTATTTGGTTTTTCGCAGTTCCAGTTTCATACATTGTATTAATAAAAAAATGTAATTGTGTGCATATTTGACGTTAGTTCTTCAAGAAAATTGAAAATTATGAATAATTTAGAAAAAAAAATCAGAAAATGTTGATACCTGGCGAATGTCAACTATGTGAGCATTCATTAGGACATATTACTATTTTATAAAGGTTACCATTTGAAATGTTTGAAAAACTACGTTTCTGAATTGTTTATTTCTTAAATTAATTAAAGATACTAAAGTACAAATATAGGTTTTACAATGCATGCGGTAATAGTTTTACAAACCTTTTTGTTTGCGCACTGCTTAAAGTTATGTTTTCATTTATCATAATTGGGTTTAAGATAATCATTTTTATGTTATTAAGAGAGACGTTGGTTTGTCTTTAGCTTGATAGAGAAAATGCCTTTTGTTAACAAAACATATGATCTGGATTTATACGAAAGCAGGTTTTTATTATTATTTTACTTTTTAGTGCAAAATAAATTATCAGCACGTTTATAGAATCAATACATGTTTATTCGAAGAATAAAATTACTTAGTATTTAATCATTCAAAATAAATGAATCATGATAACCATCATAAGTTTGATTGAAAAAAAAGAAACAAAACAAAAACACACAAAAAACAACAAACAAACAAAAAACGATTGTACTGAGGAAAAACAATGATTTTATTAAAATTAAGTTCACGCTGCACCATTTATGAAAATCTGTACACAATAGCTACTATGAGAATATATTCTTCTTTATCCACTGACCGTTTCAAGGCGGTACCTCCCCAGGTTCTCATTTTCGTCAAATGTTTGAATTTAAAATTGAGCCCATGCTCTATTTTCCACTCAACTGTTTTGGCTGTGTGGGAAGGCTGTGCTTTCTGTGTGTAGCGATTTCCTAAATGCATATTTCAACTTTTCATATAATCTAAGTTATATAAAAGGCTTTTGGAATTAACTTGCTTCTGGCTTCCAAAATGTTTTATTTATTTTATTTTTGTGCTTGTTTGAGATATATGCACTTAGTAGACATTTCGTTTTTGTAAAACAATGTGTGAATTTAAGTGATTCCTAACAAGTTCTGTGACCAAGGTTATAAAACTGAGCATGGAAACCAGTCTCAAATCTCAAGGATCTGATTGGCTGAAATGGCGACTGATCGCCATTTCAGCCAATCAGATCCTTGAGATTTGAGACTGGTTTCCATGCTCAGTTTTATAACCTTCAGCCCAGAGTGTTGCATCTCTACGCTTTTGAAATGATAAAAACTGAATAAACTGCTTGTTGACCAAAATATATAGACCTCGCAAATTTATTAGTTGCTAGTGAACATGGATTCCGATAAGAAATCTGTCAAAACTGGTCATAAATAGTTGTGACACATTTTCTTTCAGAAGATAGCTGAATGATACTTATTACTTTTGGAGTACGAATTATTGGTAGCATGAATTTGGGTCGTTCTTATGGAGTTAGCTTAATAGTTTTATACTAGGGCGGAGTTGTGACAGGTTTGACGGAATTGACCGGTCATGTCAATATCTTCAAGGCATTAAACATAATATACCCGATCACTTACATTCTTCCATTCAAGTGTATTCGTCGGTGCTGGATAACATAGTCCTTGTTGCTTCTTTTCTAAATCAATATTGTATTTGCAGGAGATTTTTATAGAAAATCATTGGGGAAAAACAAGCTTAAAACATAGATTATAATATTCAGTCTGAAAAAAAGCCCAAACATGATAACTGACCATCTACAAATCATAAGTTTTAATGTTCCCTGTAAAATATATCGAGTTTAATCATCTTTGTGAACATCTTGTTGAAAAGATGCATACATATTAAAGGCAAAAAAACGAAATTACTTTTATTCAAGTTGCAACACTTTTAAAACGTGTATTAGACTTTGCTGGGCCAGTTGTGTATAATTTAATAGGCAAAACCATTTAACCTATACGCGAAAATGTAAGAGTATGTTAAAATAATGTTGATTTTGATAAAAAGTATTAGAGTGATGCATAGTAGTTGAAAACATCTCCAAATGTATTACCTCAATTTCAACAAACTTATCTTTTTTACGATAATATATCATAAAAAACCTGAAAAAATACTTTTTATATTGTAACCGTCTTTCTAATATATTTTCACATGTTATCAATCGCTTTAAATAAATAAAAGTTGTTGTTTTAAAGTTATTGTTCTATCCTTGTTTCAAAAAGGATAAGCCAAGTTGCTTACATTCCCACACAGCGAGTGGTGCATTTGAAATAATCCTGTTATCATCTCTCATTAATGACATTAAGATATGCATAATATGACAATTAGAAACGTTTGTGAGTTCTACATTAATTAATAGTTTTTATTTCGTTCTTTGTAAACAATCAAGTGAAGGATTATGAATTCTTTTGAAAGCAGGTACCGTACAATGTTCTCATTCTGATCACATGGTCATTTTTGGAGGATGTGTCGGTCGTAGGTAGTCCGCCCACAAGTCGGGATCGTACCGAAACACAAACGTTAGTTTTAATTATTTGTTTTGAATGTAATTTATATACATGCTGTTTGTACAAAACACATATCTTGTATAGTTCGATTTTGACCCGTGAGCTGTGACCTTTCGGACAAGTCCACTGTTATTATACTAAATAGGTGAAGTGCGTCATTTTACAGAGTTACCGTTAAATTATACTTAAGGACTTTGAAAACGCACCCTTGGGATAAGTGTATATAAACATAGAAGACGCCTTTTATATCAAACATATTATATAGCTGTGTAAAGTACAACTCATTGCCGTCATTTTGATACCAAAATATTTAAAATTGGTTCATTGATAATAAAAATATCGCGTGTTCAAGACAGTAACCCTGAAATCAAAAGTAACACTTTAGCCAATACAAGCGTTCGTTTTCAATGATATGCCTTTAATTGTAATGCAAGCTCTATAGGCGTGAAGTGTTACTTTTGATTTTAGGGTTACTGTCTTTAACTCGCAATATCTTTTGTATAAATAGACCAATCTTAAATATTTTACTATCAAACTGACGGCAATGAATTGTACTTTACAAAGGTATGTGAAACATTTCATTTCAAAGGCCTTTTCCAAGTTAAAATACACTTATCCCAAGGGTGCGTTTTCAAAGTCCTTAAGTATACTTTACTTATGTGACATTAAAACCTGTTCAAAGCAGCTGATATTTAGTCACGACGCAATAGCTCAGTGGATTAGATCTCGGGCTATGATGCAAAACATTGCATGTTCGAATCCAATAAAAATAACTTTTTATGTTTGTCTCATTTCTTTTTTAATAATTTTAATTTAGTTCATATGATATTATTTTTAATAGTATTGAGCTGTTTTATCTTTATATTTTGCACCCACGTTCAATTTTGTCCATGTTCATTCCATTTTTAACAATAAATTTTTGTTGAGCAGCTTGCCCTGACCCCATACACCTCCGTACCAAAGGAGCGTTGACAATTGTGAATCCTGGCGTTCTGTACATTCTTTTTCTAACATAATTCAAAACCACTTTATACAATGTTTTGCATCGCCCAAAAATGTGTTTTGAGTAAGCACCAATCGCGACATTTTATCAACTCGCTTGATGAAAGCTTACTCGAAATTTGTACGGTTTAATGTCATTTTTGACGATGTCAATATGAATTTATTGAATAAAAGACATTACAAACAGAAAAAAATGAAATTTCCTCATGGGATTCGAACACACAATCCTTATGTTATATTACAAGAAATCAGAAGCGTTACTGCCACGACCATGAAACCTTTTGTTATAGAGCAGTACAATTTCAACATAATGAGCAATGATGGGAATACCTAACATCCCTATTTTGCGGAATATTCCAAAAATCTATAAATACTAAAGTACATTCACGGCTCAATGCGTAAAATCGGACTATACTGTGCTTATTGTTTTGAAGGTTTGTTTTGGTCTTCTCGGAATGATTGAATACAATGCTCTTGCACCAAGGAGCGCACTGAGACATATGACCTATCAAATACATGTGCAATTTCAAAAGTTTTTAATATTATGTTATGTTATATTATGTTATTTTATAATTTATCTTACTCATTTGTTATTCGGAAGTTTTTTGTTCACCTTCCTTTGATAAGCTTGTTTTTCCAAAGATCGGTCATTTTCAATGAGATGTTGTTCTGAATTTCTTCCTGTCTTGGACGATGTTATCGTACGACATTAGGGCGTCCACGTTCAGAAAGTTGAAGGATAATGCGAGTTATACGCCTTTCCAATAATTCGATGAATTTATTTGGTTACCTCCCCTGTCCAGTCACGTGACTGCTCTACAGGAAAAATGATTGCTCGCTGTAATAACGTAATAGGGAATATGTACCTACAACTTTCTTTTTTATAATAAAATTCTTTTTTGGAAAATATATTTTCTCTTTGAATTAGTAATAATACATCAGTGTCATGATATTTTTGAAAATAATTTATAAAACAATCGGGTTTCTGACTAAAAGTGTCAATTCATTATTCCTCGCATTAAACACTAAACGACTTGAACTAACAGACAGTCGCAGTGTTCTCTTCACGGCTTAATTGAGTCTCGTTTCCGGATTAGCGTGTCTATTCAACTACTGACATCATGTTGTGATAATGTCGGCGGCGATTGATTTTGAAGGCGGCATGCCATAAACATGTCAAACTGTCTCGCACACGGGGTCATCTGTCAATTACTTAAAGGGGCAGATATCATTGACCAATAGAGATCGTGTAATTTCTATTTGCAATGTATCTACACCTCCCAATTCTTAAGTATTTCGGAGTCCTTTAACTACTGGATGTGCCAGCAAATGTATTTGATTTAGCACTTAAATGGATTCTAAATCAACATTACGACACGTTTTAAAAACAAAAGAAACAAATCTTGTCAAAACATTTTATATATGTTTAATTAAGAGTTTGGGCTTTTATGCCAACATTTCAATCTGTCAAACCTAAGAAATCTAAATTGGATATGCAACCATATTGTGATATAAATATTCCCATCTTTTTGGAAGCCGGCATCTAAATCCTTGGATTTTATTCTACGAATGATACTTCTACAACAAACAATCAGATTACCGATCCTGTTTTATTTCAAGACAGAATCAATCATATTTGCGTGTGAAGTATACGTAACATTTTAAATATTCAAATTATTTATTCGTTGACCATAAACGCCTTAATTTTTTAGGACAATTCTGTATGTGTAAGTATCAACAAATTCAGATTGTATTTTTTTGTCTTCAGATCATGTAACCAGATGTTGACATATCTCGATTTCAGGATAATAGTGCATTACTAGCCTTAGCAATTTGCAACATTTACACCAGTAAAATATATTTTCAGCAGAAAAGATATTAAGAAGAAATTGTTGTACATAATTGGTAAAATTAATGCTTATGTTTGTCCAAATTGCGTTTCATACTGCCTACTATCAACAAGAATGGTACATGTTCTTAAATCATTAAAAATCTAAATATCTAACAAAAAGTAAACATAAAAAAGTCTGGCTAGAATAACAGACCAGCAACTTATTTTTTTTACCGCCGGCGACGAACGCAGACCTGCAATATAGCGGATAAGGTTAGCTATTATGTGCTTAAGCCATTAGCCCGATTGTTCAGCTATCCTGCAGAGCCTCGTTTTGGATTGATTTTCGGTCGCGGGAAGTAACTCGTACAGGACTGCGAAACTGTTTATTGGAAAATCGCTTTTTTCCAGGTTCATTTTGTCAATAATTTGTCGCATCATTTTGAAATGAGTATAATTACACATACTCGAATTACAGAGCAAAAATGAAAACTTACACTTTTTCACATTCAAACAATTTGTTCAGTGAAGATACATGTATCTGGACATTTGATAAAGCGGGAAAATGTTGTTATTTTTTTTAAGTCAAGGTTTTCTCCTCTTTCCTAAATAAAGATGAGATCGATATTTTTTAACATAAAAGTCTCAAACTGATTATATGACTGTCAAATTTAGAAGTTTATGGCATGTTCAGAAGGAAAAAGCATTAAAGTTCACTGATGCTTAGAAATACAATTAAACTTAAATATCCATTTTTTAAAATTACCTCCCTTTTAATTAAAAACGAACAAAATCCAACTCTAAATTTGCCACAACCACATGAGTTTGTTCTCTTATTCTTTTTCCCAATAGATACTGAACCGACAACTTCCAAGATAAACACATTGATGATCAAATTCCTCCAGATATTTGCATTCACTGGCACCATTAATGTAATATTAGTTTTCCATGTTATTTTTTCATGCTTTCATTTTAGACATTTAAACACGTTTTTCAGGCATCAACGTTATGTATAACTAGTGTTCTGCCGATGACTTTTGACGGCAGAAACTTTAAAATTGAAATACGAATTAATGACGAATAACACTAAGTCCGTTTCTCTCCTTTATATACTCTTCATATGGAAAACCACATATAACAATTAACAAATGTTCAAGATAGCTGTAAAAATTTCCTCTGTTGGTAAAACCAAACAATAACTTTAAAATCCTTAACATAAATTTAGTTCTTATGGAAAACCATATAGGTTGCACTTTGGAAATCCAAAATTAGACTGTCATATTAACACAGTAACAAATATTAAATAATAAATCTTGACGACAACAGCAACCAATAAAAACAGTTATAACATCGAGAGCTTAGGAAGGTGGGGTTGAAAAATTATAGCTTGGGGATAATTAACCTGCCTGATTGATATTTGCCCCAAGACCGAAGCTTTGTCTCAAATTGGTGATTATGACATGTGATACGAAAACTACCGGCTAACACTTCTTTTGTTATCTTGATTGGTTGTCAAACTTAAAATGAATTTTGAGAAATGTCTATCACTCAAATTAATGAGAATTATTTCTTTGTTAACAACAGATTGCCAAAAGCAACTTAGAATAAATATTAAATTTTAACAAAATGATTTCACCAAAAAGTAGGGATTTTACATAATTTAAAAAACAGAATTTATTTTCAACTTATAAATTTTCAAAAATTTACAAAGAAATTTACACTAAATTTCAGGGCATAACACTGGTATTTTACCGATTCTACAACGAAAAGTCAGCAATGTATCATGATACAACTTTTGATAGCTAAAGAGAAAAAACATGCACTTATAGATACGATGTTTGCTTTTTTCACCAACAATTATGGTTCGTTTGTAAATTAAGCCACGGTTAGTTAAACCTGCGAATAAAGTTATTTTCGGCGTAGCTTTTGACCTTATTTATTAACCAATGAAGTGTTGTAAATAATACTCGTATTCTAGTATTATGCAGCGGGAAAATGAAATAAACTATTTCGATTGGTAGCTATTTACATCAGAGAGGCATCTATCAGTGTGGACAGGTATCTAGTGGGAATTTTAAACAATTAGTTTACGCTGTTTGAAACTATTATTGCTGTGACGTAGTTAGATCTTTGCTATTCTTTTAAGTCGAAAGATGTTGAAATGAGGCACACTCAAGTAGTCGTCAATGGTTAGGTTTATTTGTCAAAAACAATACAGTCACTCTTTATCAACCTGTCCAAAATGAAAGTGAAAGTCAGTGGAACTGCCTATAACATGCTACGCGATATAAACAATGAGTTCGCTATTTAAAATCTTCTCTATATTTTATTCTTTCAGCAATTGATATACATCTAATACATTATGTTATAAGAATAAACAAAATCAAGACCCTTTACTATACGTCTCTTATATAAACTTCATTCTTTATCACGACTGAGGATTGTACGATGTGCGTACTTGTCTTAAATCTGGCAACGACGTGTAATATGTTACGCGAAAAACTTCAAGTTCGCTATTAAAGCAATCGCACTGAAGTCAGATCTAAGAACATGTTAGCGTAGCGGTTTTCAGGAGATGATTTTTATACGATTTCTTTTAAAGCATATAGCTGTCATAGAGTAGAAAGCTGCGGTATATTCTAGAATTGTTTCATATTCCTAAGAAATTCTCTTCAATTTAATTAAGAAAACAATTATAATTCTTTATAACTCTTTTATTGCTAACAATAAGTCTTAAGATCTTTACTGAATTTATTTATTATCTCGGTAATTGATACATACTATTTTATTATGTTTAAGGTATTAATAAAGCCAAGACCTTTAAAATACGTTTTTCATAATTTTAAGATTCACATTTATAAACAAAACTAAAATCTATTTATATGTTCCTTATGATGTTAACTTCAAATTTTAATTTAAAAAATTCATCGTGTAGCATTCTCAATGAAATGATTTAATGTACACGTAAATCAATATGAAGTGAATAATAGCAGCTATAAACTGCATCATTTCATATACCATCTACGCCGTTTATCTTTTTTTAAAGATATTTCTTGTTTTAAAAAGACCAGTCTCGGAAAGTTTTAAGTTCACGGTACTAACAGCTGCAAGGGGAAATAAGAATGTAGTGACTACATCTTGCTACAGTTTAGCTTTTCTCCCTTGAATACAGCGATGTAGTTTTTAAATAAAATTTCAATCGCCCTTAAATCAAACGGTTTCATACCATCTTCTTATTGACAGATATCGTTCAGGAAAAATTATATCCAAATAAATGGAAAGGGAACTTTGAAAGCCATCGAACACGACAAAAATGAAAATATTGAGCCTGTTCATTGGGCAGTAGTTTGAAGAATTCGGGCGATTTTATAATTAAAAAAAGGATTCTTAGATCATGTTCTATTCTACTTCAAGTTCCAATTTATTAAGCACTTGTTCCAATAATAATAAAATCAAAGCAAATTTTGAATCACTTGTATGTGCCTTATTGTCTCGCGTTCATTTAACCCCGATAATATACAATGCCCAAACGTTTTCATGAAATAAATCGTTAAAAGTGAGATAGGTACCTTTGATTAGAACAAAATAGACATTTTATCTGTATTCTGTATTAAAGCCATATGTTTATTACTAAACACATAATACACGTGTAATGTTTATCTTTTACTCCTGGAAAACTGACATTTCTAGAATCGTGATTGATTCTCGATAGTTTACGTCTTGTTATTGTTGTTGTTGTTGTTGTTGTTGTTGTTGTAATAGCATGTATCAAGCTACAATACCAATACCATACTTCTTTCAATAGGCCGTTATGAAATTGTAGATGTATAAGATTATATCTGTTTTAAATAGTGTTCTTATATTTGAAACTTGTTTTACGTTATTATTGGTTAATATTTAATGTAAATCCAGATTGACAAAACAATCATTCAGCTGTATAGCCGATATTTGACGGTATATTTGTCTTAAAGATGTATTGATTGTGCACATGCTTTAGGGAAATTCTTGTGTCTAAATTAAACATTTTACACTAGACGAATATCAAAGGTTCTGAATGTGTGTTAAATATTTACGATAGGTTAAAACAAGACCACCGTGTTAAATGAATCTCAGCAATAATGAGTATTGCTATACGAGACTATGCATTGATTCAAATGGGACAGGATCGGATAACATGGACGACCAGGATATATTTATGTAAGTCGCTTAGTTCGCATAATCTGTATTTACGTGTTATTTCACTTCAGATTACGTTGGAAAAAATCGAAAACCCTGATTTTAAACTTAGTTACTTGATTTAAATTTAATTCCGAAGAGGTGATGCAGCTGTCCGAAAAGGTTAACTTCCGGTTTTGGTTCACAACTAACTCCACCAGTTTCGGGTGACTGATCAAGAGATCAAAATTGGGAACATAAATAAACCGAATAAGGGAAAGCAATATTGATCGCAAGGAACGTTAAATGTAATTCATTAAAATGCAAATTCTGTTCTAAAAGTTTAAATACACATTTAAATATGTTGTAATTATTCAGTTATTCGGATATCTATTCATCGTCGCCATCCGTAGTGCATCCAGTATTTATTTTAATATCAGTATACTTTACTTTAAAGAAATTATAAATTACACGTATGAGACTCCCCTCCCTCCCCCAGAAAAAAAAACAACAAACAAACAAACAACAACACATCAACAAAACAACAGAAAAACAACAACAAAAAATAACAACAAAAACAACAAAAAACAACAACAACAAACCTAACAAACAATGATGGACTGTGGTATTAATGACGGAATGTTCTTTATTTCTAAATGGTCTTTATATGGGGCTACGGTGCAGTTTTAAATTTCCATGAAAGTTAGCTCACCACAAATCTGATTTCAGTACTTCTAAAGATACACTTATCTTTATTAAAACACATGTATGTTAACAATGTTAAATGACCTCATTTTATTATCTGTACTATTTAAATTAATCTGTTTAAGTTTAAAGGTGCTTGTTCACATATCAGGACGAAACTATTACGTGTTGTCAAATTAGAAAATTATCGTACTAAACTTTAGAAGACCTGTAAACAAAGTAAGTGTGATGTTACATTAATGTTCTTTCACAATCAGGGTAGGAGTAAATATACATGTATTTAAAACCGAAGTCATTAGAGCGCTACAAACTTAGTAAATTTAACTTATATTCTTAAATGTACTAGTTTTAATACACATTTCGGCGAAATTCGCCCCTGTTCAGTCATTTATAGCGAACATAAAGTAGTGCATTTGATATTAACCATAACAGAGACTTTGCAGTATTCTACCATGAACTGTGAATAGGCAGCTTTAAATTCAGTAATAAGCTTCATCAACCCAATCCGTGTATAACAACTGATCCCCTCTTTTGCACATTGTGGGGAAACTGTGTTTTCAGCACGTTGTTTTTCCTGATATGCACTGTTCATTTATTAGTCGGCGCGCCACGAGCGCATCGACTATATTTTAATTGTGCTTACTTTTGACATTTAACTGAGAAGGGAAAATGTCATAATTTCAAGAGTGTTTGTATTTTTGTAGTTCTGACACGTATTGATGAGAGTTGTTTTGGAAAAAAAACGTATTAATAAGTGTTAAACGAATCGTACCATGGAAACTGGTCGTACATCGCTTTTTATGATTTGAAAAAAATATAACAAGTTCTCCTAAGCATGTGACGATTTTTGAAAATAACGGAAGCCGTAACTTCCGTACAATCAGTCAGAGATGTTGACTGACTGTTGCATTGCATATGTACCTGTTTGTAGTTGTGGAACATTATTAGTGAGAGTTCTGTTCGGAAATAAACGTATGAATAAATGTAAAATTATGATGCTGGTCATACATTCTTTTTAATCGTACATTGCAAGACGTACTTTCCGTACAATCGGTCAAGGATGTTGACTGTTGCACTGCGTATGTACCAATGTTTGAAGTTGTGAAAGGTTATTTGTAAGAAATTTAGAATTTTGTTCGGGACAAAATGTAATAATATTGTAAAATTATGATACTGGTCGTACATTGCTTTTTTTTAAATCGCGCGTTGGTCTTTTTGCTTAAGTTTGTTTTATGTTTTATTAATATAAACATGTTCTTGAAAAGGATATTTGGTCACGTGACGAAATTATTTAATGAAGTTGAATGTTTTTCTATACATTTTTGAAGTAAGTAAGTACTTTAAATAGGGATGGGATTGAATATTCAAACATTCCATTATTCAGTTGAATGATGATCAGTTCCTGAACGTTTCAATATAACAAACATGGATATAACAGGAAAACAATTTCAAAATGCCTAACGAAAATAACAATACTGCTTCCAGATCCCATTCCTACCAATAACAAAAAATGCGAACTATGAATATCCTAAAAACATGGCCATAAATAGATTTAAGGTTATGTTCGCTTGTGCAATGTCAAAAATATCTCATTTCCTTTTCTTATCATTCTTGAAAATTATTTTCGCGCCGACTTGATGCCATTCATCAAAACTTTTCTTGTTTGTGCATGTAATAATGAAAAACCGTTTAGAATAATTTGACTACATTTTAATGCAAATGTTGACTGAAGGTGGCCTATTTCTTCCACTAGTTTTTCGTGTGTTTGTATCGTCGAGGCGAAATGTCGAAGTAACGAAAACACGAAAGGTCGGAGACTGCTTATTGTCGAGTGTTCTCCTTTCGACTTTCGATGCGAATGCACGAAGACACGACAAAGGCGGAGGACATCACGAAGTTTTGATACCCGCCGACATGAAAAGTCGTGTGTTCGCCTCTAAACTTTCGTTATTTCGTCTTCATCATATTGACCATTTATGTTAAAGTTTCTCTAACACGAGAAAGAGGGTGGAAGAATTGGCTCAAACACAATACAAAACACCACCACCACATTCAAAACTCAACTAAACACAAAACTAACTTTGGCACATGAATTTGCTATGAGTGTATTTATGAACAATTTAGTGCTAGTGACCTCTGTCAAAAGGCATATGCATTTTCATCTTGAAAAATGATCACTTGCTGGTGACTGCAATATTTGAAAAAAAATAAATTCAGAAAATCTGCTTTGAGAAAGTTTTCTGCATTTCAATAAAGATTATAATTCGAAGCACAGTGTGTTCAATCGTGAAATATGATGTATGAAAAAAACAACAACATTGGGATAACAGAACATGTCATGAGAACATTTGTGATATTAGAGATAAATGTCGTGAGAACTTTAGGAATAATGTGACGTATCTTGAACGACTGTTTGATTCCGTGACGTATCAAGTTAACATTCGGGATAATATGACGCATTGTAAGAAGGATTAATTGCGTTGACCATGATATTTTATGTTTTCATTATACAGTAGTCACTACTGCTAATATTTCAGTTCTGAGAACCTCCATGGTAACGTGAAGCATCGCAGACGACAGTCCAGGACGGTGTGCTTCCTACTGGTCGTATTTGTGGTGGCCACTGTTGCCTTGGCAGTGGCACTCGCGGTGACCGTGGTTCGAGAAAAAAAGGAAAGCAGTAAGTTATGTTACCGAGCGAGGTATCAGGATGATATATAGTGACAACTAGCATTTTATGTTACTGATCAAAGTAACAGGTATATAGGGAATACCAGCAATTACTTATTATAACTGAGAAAAATAATTCAACAGTATCTGTAGCATCACAACGTGACTGATTTCTGTCCGATTCGTCCTGTTGCCAGAAAAGAACATAGTTTAAAACACAGTTGTATTGCTCAAATAGTGTTCAACTATAAATGACTGCCTCTGGCGCAAGTTGGTTTGGTTTTGTTATAAATTGTTGTACTTTGATTCCTAATGCGCTTGGTTGCAGAGTGACCGTAACTATGTAGTTAAGATAACTTTTGAGTAGATACAGGCCAGCTTATCTCGCGGCTAAGGAATGTTCAAGATACTGCCCGACTTTTCTCAGTCTGGACCCGCGTTGGTTTTGGGTTAGAAGTCGCCTGTATATCCTCTAAAATCATGAAGAATCTACTGGTACTGTTGTATCTGAGTTCCACACACGGATTTCTTTTGTTTGACAGTAAGTTTGTGACCTTGCTATTATCACTAGTATCATATTTAGTGTTTGGCATGGAGTAGGATTATTTTATTCATTTCACGTATGCATGATTTTTTACTGATTGGCTTACCGTGTAGATCATGATCTGTACAATACATTGTTAATATTTGAACCGTTTTTAAGAATAATATCATGCAAGTTTTACAACCCAGAGCCAATAGATAAGTGGCAATCTAGTCATTTTTAATCAACATTTTAAAAATGTTATCCTGGTTGATTGTTTTTTTGTTGTGTTCTTTTATTGTATATCATTGGACATTCAGTTTCCTGATAAAAAATAAGAATGTAGCTTTTAAATGCAATGCTGTTCAGATTGTTTTGAGAGTATAACCCTTTACGTCTGATGATCGTTATTGTTATCAAACTATAGGCCTACTCAACCACAATGCTATATAGCATGCAAGTTACGCTTTTCCCTTCTTTGATGCATTTCAGATCCTGCAGGTACATCAGCCCAAACGGATACAAATCTGACAGGTAAACGTGTATTTTAGTGCAGACAAATCAGCATTCGGGCACCGTAGTCTTGTTGCTAATATCAATGAAAACGCGTTCTACTAGTCCTTGGACAGCATACCTGATGCCGTATGTAACTTTTACAAAACCAGTATTGGTTTATATTGTATGGCTCATGATATTACATTTGCATTTGTTCATTGATTGATGTTGTGCATTCAGTTTTCTCAAAACGATATGTAAATTGAGGCTAAAGCAATCGAACAAATGATAAGACTCAGGGTGATAAAGATGTGCAACCAACCCTGGACTCGAACCCGAGATACCTCGCTTACAGGGCGAGGGCTCACCCGACTGAGCTTTCCATCCGCATACACATTCCTCCTCAAATAGTGACTAGATCCCACTGGCGCTTGATCAGCCGCCCCCTGCCAACCCTTTTTGTATTGTATATTTTATGTTTATGATTCAGTTATATACATAGAATATACATTTGTTTAAACTACGATTTTAAGGTGTATTTTCGCATATTTTGATATAATGGAATAATAGTGCCTTGATGCCATTTTTACAAAAAAAAGAGCGTATTATTAAGGGTTGGCAAATGGGTGGGGCGGCTGGTCAAGCGCTAGTGCTAGATCCGTACCATTTCACAAATTTTCTTGATTGATTGGATCTGACATCACATCAATGTTTTCATGTCTGTATGTTTCTGCAGGTGGAGTATGTCTGACCACAGGATGTGTTCTCGCAGGTAAGTAGGAATATTTTAAATTATAGAGAGATGGCAGTAAACAGCGGAAAGAAACATGAAATTCTTTTTTATGTAAAGATAATTAATAATATTGAAGTAAAGGGTGATTATTAAACATTATAGTTCAATACTCTTTCAAAACTGTTTATATACACTCTTAACTGAGAATATACGAAATATTCTCTTAGATAAATTGGTAATGGTTTTACTTCAGTTTGATTCCTTTATTTCAATAATTGCTTGTGAAAATACAACTTGTTAAGATGACGGAGCTAATTCAATAATCGCGACATAGGGCTTATATCTATATTCTTTTTGAATCTAAATCATTTAAAAATAAATGTTATTTCAGCTGCACGTGTGCTTGGTGCTATGGATCGCACAGTAAACCCGTGCGATGATTTTTACAATTTTGCCTGTGGCACGTGGGTACGTAAGCACGTGATTCCAGAAGATAAGAGCTCATACGGCACGTTTACGCAAGTCCGGGACGACGTGTCTGTAATCCTGAAAGGTTAGGCAATTGTTGGGTTTTCTTGTGATAATAAGCTGTAGCTACTGATTATTCAATTTTTCTCCTGTCTTAATAATTGTTAAATTCATCTGTAAGCTACTTATAACATTGATTCTACCAGAAACCACATCAACGTCGTAAATGGTTAATATGGATAACATCGAAAATCACAAATGCATTATCGTTATTTGATTGACATACACGAAATCTTAAAATACACGGTTAGGATGAACACTTGACCTAACAGAACAGATAAAGGTGTCGCATTCTCGTGATCAACATCAACTAAGAAAGTATAACTTCTTCTATAAAACTTTATTTAGAATTGAATTTAAAGCACGGGTAAAATGTTTTATCAAAATTTTAAATTTTTAATCATGTTTTAAAAGTGAATATCCAAAATTTATTTTGTTAAAATTTCAGCCGTGTTTGAAGCACAAAGCGACCATACGGACCCTGACGTAGTAACCAAGGCGAGGAACTATTACAAGGCATGCGTTAATCAAGGTAGGCAAAAAACCATTACAATGCATGCCGAGGGTTGCATGCAAGATTGTCGTAACTCCTTCTTTATTTCAATGTAGTTACGACAATCTTGCGTGCAACCCTCGATGCGTTAATCAAGGTAGACAAAAAACCATTACAATGCATGCGTTAATTAAGGTAGACAAAAAACCAAACCATTACAATGCATGCGTTAATCAAGTTAGACAAAAAAACATTACAATGCATGCGTTAAAGGTCCAATAAACTTGTCAAACAGCATATTTTTATTAACCTAAACATTTTAGATTTCACCTGTATGCATAATAACACAAAAAATAAACCTTTCAATAAGAAAAGGGTATTATCTTATTGATTTGCAGCATGTTTTGCGGATAGTTTATCTTGTTTACAAAACAAACAGCGAATCTTTCCGAGCTGATTTTCGACAACCTTCGGCAGGCGACGGTCGCTAATTATGCAGAAGTGCATAAATTGATGACGTATTCCCCACTAAAAGCCGTTACCGGGATGGGTCGTATAACATTTACATCTTTCTTTGTTTACCTTGTAGTGAAGTTAAAACTTAAAGAATCTCTATTTTTCCTCGTCTTTTTCTTTCCATGTTTGCATGATTTTGTGTTTACAACTTTTATTTGAATGACGTCACCGCGTTCTGCGTTCTTACTGCCCACGTACGGAAAAAACCGATAACTTTTCGCCAAGTGATAGTAAACATTGGTTTGTAATTTTGTGGGCTACAAAAATACTGTGACGTTTTAATTCGGACCGGGTCTCAGTGATTGGGGATTGTTTGAGAACATAAATATTTGGTCATTTATACTTTCTTTTGAAAAGGGTCAACGTGGTTAATTAATTTTCACAATGAAAAAAAACAACGTTTTGACAAGTTTATTGGGCCTTTAATCAAGGTAGACAAGGCTCTATTACAAAGGCATGAGTTATTTAAGATAGGCAGGAACCAATCGCAAGAGTTAATCAAGGTAGGCAAGAAACTATTACAACGGATGAGTAAATAAAGGTATGCAAGAAATTATTACAAGGCATGAGTTAATTATGATAGGCAAGAAACGATCACAAGGAATGAGTTATTTAAGATAGGCAGGAAATAATCACAAAAGTTAATCAAGGTAGGCAAGGAACTATTACATGAGTTAATCAAGATAGGCAAGGAACTATTACATGAGTTAATCAAGGTAGGCAAGGAACTATTACATGAGTTAATCAAGGTAGGCAAGGAACTATTACATGAGTTAATCAAGGTAGGCAAGAAACTATTACATGAGTTAATCAAGATAGGCAAGGAACTATTACATGAGTTAATCAAGGTAAGCAAGGAACTATTACATGAGTAAATCAAGGTAGGCAAGGAACTTTTACATGAGTTAATCAAGGTAGGCAAGGAACTATTATAGAGTTAATCAAGGTAGGCAAGGAACTATTGCACGAGTTAATCATGGTAGGTAAGAAACTATTAAATGAGTTAATCAAGGTAGGCAAGAAACTTTTACAAGGCATGAGTTGATCAAGATAGGCATGAAACTATTACAATTCAAGTACATAAATTGAAAAGCTAAAACGCGTTTGGTTGTAAAGGTCTTGCGTGAATTTTTTACCTCTTGGTGATAAAGATATGTTCTTATAATCATTGTTTTTCGTTAAGCAACATTTACAAAAGAAAAAAAACACTGTTAATGAAGTTCCTTGATGGTTCATTTCTATAAACAATTAGAAAACATTATTAATATATAAATACTATTTTTCTTCAGTCAAGTTAATAAAGAATATTCCCCAGACATGCTTTTTCAAAACATGCGTACTCTCCTTATTCAGATCAAATTGAGGCTTTGGGTTTAAACTACACATTCTCATACATGGAGGGGTTTGGTGGCATGCCTGTGCTCGGCTCGAAAGCTGGGGGCAAGTGGAATAACAGCGTCTACAATCTTGAGGATTTACTCATTTATACTAGAAAAGGGACTAATTCTGTCCCCCTGATTGATTTTGGAGTCACAATGGACGATAAAAATCCCACACGCCGTATCCTGTATGTAAGTACTTTTCTTAAGACGATTGCTAGTTTTGTGAATGTTTGTTTTTTTTATGAAAAGGTGTTAATGTAATTTCAATCACTGATAAATATTTGCTTATAATAAAAAAATAAATTTATATGATATGTCACAGTGATGTTATTGAGGTTTTTAATTACACATATTTGTCCGTCGTTGCAGAAATACTAAAAAATCATGAAACATTTACCATAGTTAAAGCCTTATTTACAATTATATATTATAATACAAACAAGTACATGTATGCTGTGTGCATTCTTTTAGCTTCTTTTATGAATATGTAGTCAACTTTAAATTTAAAGTCACTCTTAAACACATACCTGTCTAAACATAATGTTTCTTTGTGGTTCTCTGTATTCAGATAGACCAGCCTGACCTGGGAATGCCAAGCCGAGATTACTACCTGAAAGGCCGAGATGACAAGACACTGTTGGCCTACCAGACCTTGATCGAAGAAAGCGCCATTGCGTTAGGGGCTGACCCAGCATTAGCAAAGATCGATGCTAAGGAAATGGTGGACATGGAAATTGAATTAGCTAATGTAAAGTGGCAAAATATAATTATATGTTGCTTGGAAACTGTAGTATAATAGAATCATGTCACCTTTATTAGGCTGCTCCCGACCCTTTTAGGCATATTTGATATTTGATAGAAATTAGCGGCCATCACATTTAAACGATTAGCTTTTCGTACATGTAGGGATGATACCACATTAAAATACGTTAGATTTTATTCCAAAACAAAACAACACAGAGACAGAAATGCGTAGATATTAAGAAGACATCCAAACAATCTCTAAATTGGTCCAAAGAAGAAAAGACCATTGCCGTTTATAGTACACTTAACTTTTCTAAGTATAACCATCGTACTGGGGCATTAATGGCTTGATAACTGAGCTATTGCCCTTAAACTTTAAATAAATTATTTATTAGTAAAACCCAAAAATCAAGCCAGTAATGTCCCAGTACGAAGGTGTATACTTAGAAAAGTTGTTAAGTGTATATAATGAACGCGAAAAAGGACAGCTACTGGCCGATTCACGTCACTTCCGGCAAAGGGTAGTTCTATCGAAGTGAGATGGTGCGACTGCCGAAAATTTCCACCGAAACACATTGCTCTATCAAACAACTAAGAAATGTGCGCAGGAATCCATCTTAAAATATTACGTTGGCGTAATAAGAAACAAGTTTAAAAGTGTTGTTTGTTTTTTTTCAAAAGTACCGCAAAGTGCATTAATCCATATTTGTAATTACCTTGAACATTAAAGAAAATGAACTTTGTATAAAAAGATGAAAAGTATCAATACTTGGAGCAAGTTTTTATTTTTCAAAACAAAGATTTTTGTTAGTGAAAATGATGTGCTTTTACAACAAAAATCTTCACTGATAGTTTTCACGTGCACTTTCAGATCACAGTCCCGAAAGAAGAAAGGCGTGATCCTGAAAAACTGTACAACAAAATGACTTTAGGTGGATTCAGCAACAATTTTACTGGGGTAGGTGGCTAAAAATAAACGTGCAACGTACATAATATAATTCAGATAGAATATTTGCACCTTGATCCCTCGTTTCCTTTTGCAATTTGTTCATTACCATATAAAATAATAAAATACAATTTAAAGATTTAACGCTCTCTCTGTTTCTCTCCGTTTTTCAT
This sequence comes from Corbicula japonica, assembly GCA_038501625.1. Lineage (NCBI taxonomy): Eukaryota > Metazoa > Mollusca > Bivalvia > Venerida > Cyrenidae > Corbicula > Corbicula japonica. Next base: position 5,228,596 of record JAZAYU010000021.1, read on the forward strand.
CTTTTCGTTTTTGTTCTTCTTTTTCTTCTTCTCCCCCCCCCCCCTCTCTTTCTCTATTAACTAGTATAGGTCTCAACAAACATCACACAACACCTGACACAGAATTATAGAACAGCAGTTATCACAAAATTAGACTTTGTTGCAAATTTCTTTTTTATTGCCTTATATCTCCCGTAAAGCAATCTTAACGGCAATGCTATATATTTCAGGTAAACTGGAAGAAACTAGTGAGCGGGATGATGCAACATGTAGGCCTTAGTGTAGATGATTCGGAACCAATCTTAGCCACTGCTCCGCCTTTCTTGGAGAAATTAGGAAATATTATTAGTAGATACTCACCCAGGTAACTAGTTATTAAAGTGATATAGATAAAAAGTCCGAAAGTCAACACCATAGGTAAATACAAATGTAGTACTGCCAAATTATTGTGTTGTTCATCCAAACTAGTTTGTCTTTCATACTTTTTTTTCGCGGATATAAATTCGTATACTTCCCACCGTGTAACGAATCAGAACATACGCATCAACACTTATTTATGGAAACTATACGAGTATATTTGTTAGTTCGACCAAGTTGACGTTCGCATTTAGTATTATTTTCTTAATTTATAAACTTATATAAAACTAAATTAATGTCAGAAACCCGTAACCTTTAAACTTGCCCATGGTGTTATCATATAAACATGTCTGAAATGTTTATATTATATGGAGTTATGCAATAAAACTTCTGGCTTGTAAGTTACAATTTCAAGAATTTCCTTGCGCTCTTTGAAATTGTAAACTAAATTTCTTGAACGATAATGTACATAGGTGTCTGTTTTAGCTTCCATGTCAGGTATGGATTAAAAATTAAGTATCTCATTACAGGGTGTTCCAAAATTATGTTATTGCAAGAAGAGTTATTGGAAAGTCCTTTTACATGCCACAAGTATTCAGAGATTTAAAACTTAAATACCAAAAGGTAAGAATATCGCACAAAATTAAAATTAAGCGTTTTTGTGAAAAATATCTTCACTATTCCATTTCTTATGATTTCTATGGTTGTGACTGTAACGTTACGTAGATACATTGTTTACCTTATTGCGACCTTATTTGATTTTGTTAAGAAATTTTATGTTCTTTACTGTAACATAATGAAATTTGTTTTGTTGATCATTTGACTATTTGAGAATGAAGTATGAGAAAATAAAAATTTTATGAAGTGAAATAAATCTAAAGTGATGTTGGCAGGTATTGACGGGCACAGCCAGTGAGCCTCCCCGGTGGCAGAGTTGTGCTAACAATATCAAGGACAGCATGCCGGAAGTGGTCGGTAGGCTGTTTGTAGAGGAGGCCTTCAAAAAGGAAGCTAAAGCTGATGTAAGTTTAGAGGAATATTTATCGCATTGTGTTCTTAATACACAATTTATACATGAAAACAGTAAAGCACTGACAGATCTCTTGCATCCTAGATTTTGATATGATTTTTTAAATTTCATATATTTTTGAAAATCATTTTTAATGATTAGACTAAACGAATTTATAATCTAGTATTGTTTTATTAGATTAATGAACTTTTAGATTACTATTGTGATATGTTCTGTCGGCACATTAAAATATGTTCCGAAGCCCCACTAATATTAGTATACACTATTGAAACCATGCAATGCTACCATAGTTGATTCATTGGGTAACTGAGTGAAACATTGTGCAGTCACGGCTGACCTCGAACCAAAGCCTCAGACTGAAATTGTCGAAAAAATATACAGTGAGCTGGAAATTTTAATGGTCTGTCACCAGTATTGAAGATGTGGTTGTAACTGTATTTTATCAAAGCGAATTCAAAACGTTTGTATGATTTATCCAGGTACTGGATTTGGTTGGGAAGTTGAAAACAGCCTTCAAAGGAATGATTGATGATTTAACCTGGATGGAAAGTACCACAAAGAATATTGCTAAGGAAAAGGTCAGTTTTAAAATGTATCAATTATATATAATAATTGACAGCTGCAGTTCACTTTAGTTTGTATGGCTTGGGGGAATCAATTCAACTTTTATCATAATTGGGGTAGGTTACGGGAAACTTCGTAAAACTACGTTATTCCTTGAAATGACATTGAGCCGACGACATTGCTTTTTACGCAGTTTGTTGTGAAAACATTTTTAAATCAAAATATGTATATAATAACATATTGATTAGAAAATAATAGATAATTATCACTACATAAACAACTAAAATGTCAAAAAATGTCACCGAGGATACCTTTGCGTTACGTGCCCCAATTCGTATTTAAAGCCAGATCATTTTATTTCGAAATAAATATCATTTTTAACATTAAAACTGATTAACAAGTGAAATGGACCCATTGGCGATCTTTTTTTTATTACTGGTCCTTGACAACGTAAAAATGAAGATTGTATTGTAATATTTTAAACGCCGTTTGATCTCCAAGAATAAACACTAAGAATTTATCCTCCAAAATCACAGGTTTTGATGAACTGTTACAAATCGTCTATCTGTTTTTGTCTTCAGGCCGATTTCATTGAGCCCAGGATTGGATATGCTGATGTTGTTTACAATGACACAGCTCTAAATACTAAATATGAAAATGTAAGCATCTAATATTATAAAACAGACATATAACTGTCCCAAGAAGTGGCAGCCATGGTTATTTTACTAATATTGTTTTAAAAAGTTCATCGAGAACATCCAAAACAATTAAAAACATTTATATCCAAAAGGTAAAAGATAAATATCAGAAATTGCCACATTCAGAAGACGCAACATCTCCGCACAGCTAAGAAGAAGAGAAAGAGAGAGAGCATGGTTAATAAAAAACGATCAGCTTCAAAATAGACACCACAAACAACAAAAATGATACTAACTAATAGTAACTATCATTCTTTTTAAACCGAAATAAATGTGCTGTGATTGATAAAGAATAAATTTGTTTCTTTCAAATTGTTAACATTTCTTTTAATTGGACTTTGTGAGTGGTTGTTATTTTGACAATCTTAACTTTGCATGTTTTATTTTTATTTTCCAGGTTACCGTGTATGTGGATGACCCACTCAAAACACTAGTCAGTAGCGGGGAAGCCTCCGTTATCAGAACTCTGCAAAATCTCAGAAAGCCTGTCGACAAATCTGAGTATGTTGTTGTCAATTTTTACAAACTATATTGGCAAAATAAATTGTTTGACCAGTAAATTAGTCGATAGAATCTTTAAATGTTTAAATGTTAAGATATTCTCAAAGCCATAAAATAGGGCGACATTGCATAGCCAACCATGCAAGAGACAGTCACAGAACATATTATCCTTATCCACAGCCTTCACCCCACCCCAATAAAATAGGATAGTCTATATAAGGGCCCATCCCATCGATATTTTTTCTTGCATCAATGTCCATTTTCGCGTACTTTGATTAATCTTCTATACCATTTTTTTACCAAAACGATATGCCTTTTTCTAAAAGATATTCTCGTCTGTATACACAGATAACGAGAGAAGAAGACGAACCTATTTAACCAATGCTTAATTTCAAAACGACAAAACAATTAACATAATACCCCAATATTTTCTATTCATAAATCTGAAAATATCGCGTTGAAGGTTCAACTACCATCTTCATGCGTGCATCATAGGTTGTTGTTTTGTCTGCGATTATTTTGCTTTACTGCCCATAAACATGCTCATTCAATTTTTATAATTTATATGTTCGGTGGTTTTCACGTTAAGTTTTAAATATATTGTAAAAGTGTTTGAAAACGTTTCTTTAATTTGATTTGGTCATATATGTATACTTCACGTTTGCATGCACCATCATTAATTGAACATTTCATGAACACTCATTCATTTTTCCCTCATAATGGTATAATGGTAATTATATTTGTAGATGGGACATATCCCCAGCTACTGTGAATGCCTACTACAACCCAGAGACCAACCAGATCAGTAAGTATCCACACGACTAAGGCTGTTGATGCACGTTTCCAGTTAAAACAATCTGACCCCTCTCCTTTTCTAAACGAAGACATTAATGCACGAGGAAATCTAACCACAGGGACAAACTGACATAGGCCTAAATATTTAAATCAAATCAAATCAAATCAAATCATTTTATTGGTTTAAATCCAAACAAACAGGATTGTTACCACAACAGTACAAAGACAATACAAACATACAATGCATATTAATGTAATTATAATCAAAAGTAATAAATAGAGAAATATACAACAAGCGGTGATTGTTAATCCAGTATGTGGATTTCCATTCCGTAACAGTGCTTGCTTGTTAAACTATAAACATAACCCTATGATAACTTTGACAGTCTTAATTGATATAAATTATGAATGCTGTAAATGCATATTTTTAAAATATCAATGTCAGTACATGAATTGCCTAAAATAAATTGCAATTTCTCTCCATCATTAAGCAAACTAAATGATGGTACACAGTCATTCAACAGATTAACCATATTATTCCTTTCTGTCTGCAGCTCATTACATTTCAAAACAAAGTGTATCTCATCTTCAACTTCTAATTTACAAAGAGGACAGGTACGCTCCTCTAAAGGAATATTTATGTGGCGTCCTTTTTCAATTAACAAATTGCTACTACTTATTCTTAATTTGACAAAAGTGGATACTGCTTTTCTGTCAGCATTAACTAACAAATATTTTTCTAATTCATATTTTGTTTTAATATTTCTGTAAGTTCTAAGTTTGTTTCCATTTGGTTTTGAGTTATCATTATGAAGATGGTTTTTGCCAAAATGTAATGAATCGCTCTTTTAATCTTGTAAAAATTGCAGAACGTAACCTTTTAATGGAGAAAGTGCTCTGATTTTGCCATATGTGTTGAAAACCTATTTTGGTTAACATTGTTTTAATGTTAGAACCAAAACCTCTAGTTAATCCAATACTGGTATGATATGCTTTATGAACAATTGAACTGCTCTTACTTGCTAAAATATGGTGCCAAAAGCCAACTGAGTTGTTAAGACCCTGAATGTAAATAGGAAAAGCACCTAGTTCACTTAATACTGCCATATTGACTGCAGCTTTATTTACACCAAGAAGCATTTTGCAAAATTTGATCTGAATTTTTTCAGGTTCATATAAATGAAACCTTTTTTCAATCTCATAATTTGTGTGCACCATAGAATCTAAAGTACATACTTTACTACAGTATAACAGAATTGGTTTAATACAAGCTTCAAATAGTTTTAAATGTGGTAAAACATTATTGTTGTCAGAAAGTAACTGTTTTCTTATGCAAAATAAAGCTTTTAATGCTTTGTTACACAATGTTAAGTACTCTGGGTAAAAACACCAGAAGGTTTAAATATTATGCCAAGATACTTATATTCATCAGTAATACAAAGTTCTGTTCCAGCATACATAAACTTTACGTTTTTAATAGTACGGCCTGCTTTATTGAAAATCATTATATTTGTTTTTTCATGGTTAACTGTTAAGTTCCACTTATTACAATACACATTTTGTTTATCAAGGCATGACTGAAGACCTGAACTGGTTATTTAAGGAGTAGAACTACAACGGCTTGGAAGCTTTTAAATTATTTCATTCAAGGGTTCACTGAAGTTAATTTTGATTAAGCATGACTTTATTAAAAATGTTATTTTCAGTCTAAAGGAAACAACAGACATGTACTGATATATCTTATTTCTGCTGTAACCTTTATTAAAATGAAAAGTGTATATCACTTCTAACCTTTTAGACTCATATTGTTGATTGCGGGCTAAGTTGATTAAATGCCATTTAGTAGTGCAAAATAAAAATAACTACAGTTAAGAACTCGATGTAACATACTAGCTTTTTTATCATACAGCGTTTCCAGCTGCTATCCTACAGCCACCATTTTACACACATGATCAGCCAGGGTAAGTAACCATTTCTTTTGTTCTATTCAACTTGTGCAACATTTGTTCTTTTCAATATGTGTAACGTATGGTCTATTCATATCTTGAAAACTTTGTTTCTATTCAATATGTGTAACATATAGTTTATTCATCTATTGAAATTTTTGTGTTTTTAACCTACATGTAATTCGGGGCACTAGATGATTTTTAAGCAATAAAGATACGTTTCAATCGGTATAACTGATTATGTATAAGAAGATACATAATCATACACAAATGTTATAGATGGACTGGGTATGAGTGTTTTCTCAATTTTCTCATTAAGGGCTTGCCACACTCCTCCCAATCCTGTTCATCGATAAAAAGAAAATTATCAAAATCTCAATAATGGCAAAAATGCCGTTCAATGAAACTTTGCACAAATGAATGTTTCTAATGTATCTTGATTTTGCATACAGTAAGACATGTTAGAATAGTAAAGAAAACAAGCTAGACCTTAAAATTCCTTAAAATTCCCTAAAATTCTATTTACATAAATTCACAAAAACTAAGCGATACAAAACATAATTTAAAATTCTCACGTGAGTGCAATGCTACTGACAAGAAAATGTTGTGTACTTTGTAAAAAACTTTCAACTACTAAAAAAGAAATCAGTAATTGTAAATAAATTATTGTCACTTGTCATATTACTCATGTGGGCATTTAAAATGATGTTTTGTGTTGTTTAGTTTTTGTGAATTTATGTAAGTAGAAGTTGAGGGAATTTTTAGATCTCGCTATTTTTCTTTGCTGTTCTAACGTGTCTTACCATCTGCAAAATAATGATACATTAATAAGATCCATTTGTGCAAAGTTTCATTTAACAGCATTTTGCCGTTATTGAGATTTTGATAATTTTCTTTTTATCGATGAACAGGATTGGGAGGAGTGTGGTAATCCCGTCTTTGCATAAAGGTTTCTAAATTGATAAACGTTCCAAGTTATTCTAACACAATGCAGCTTAGTGTTGGATTTTTATCATCGCGAACAATTGATATGGTACTGTTGTGTAAAGTTTTATAATGTATCTTAATGGCTGCTTTTAGGTACTTGAATTATGGTGGAATAGGTTATGTGATTGGTCATGAAATAACTCATGGATTTGATGACCAAGGTAAGATGAAATTATATATTTTTATGTAAACTGTTTAAAATTGTTTGAGTTCCCATTAATAATATCAATTAAAAAGTAATTAAAATTAAAAACTTGGCAGTAAGTACGTGTTAAGCTACGAAGTAGGCAATTTAAATGGAAACCGGAAATTCTTTGTCAATCTCTTGATTGCTAATATCCGATTAAATAGATGACAATCGAAATTTGAAAACCACTGATCACACAAATACAAATGTACGAGAACATCGGATATCGCGTATGTAAAATCGAACCAACAAATATGCATGAGTTGTTGTATATCTTACAAGAGTCAGGATTATCCCAAGAAAAAGAAGCTTAAATTAGTATAGTTGTTAAAGCGCCAAGTTTTTTTGGTTTACTTTCAGGTCGCCTGTACGACAAGGAAGGCAATTTGAAAAACTGGTGGACTGATACGGATGCTTCAAGGTTCAAAACCCACGCACAGTGTATTATAGATCAGTACAGTAACTTTGTTGTTCCTGGTACTGGCAACATGACGGTATATTTCACTTGCGTTAAAATCTTTTAACCCCAATTTTACAAATAAAAAATAAAAATAGATGGAAAGGAAACATTGAAAGCCATCGAACACGACAAATATGAACACATTTTGCAGGCTCAATATATCTGTTAGTAATGGAAATGCGTATTTCTGAATACGCCGCCCGCCTAGGCTCGGGTTAAGAGCAACTCTCAATACTTACACGTCCAGGAAAACAGTACAACTTTGATCAAAACCATCCGTGGTTTGCATACACACTCCATACAGGCGCTTAACATGTTCCTCTGCGATTTTTTTATCTTAATCTTATTTAATAATATTGTAGATAAGGCTTCACACACAGTTGACAATTGATTTCTGTGTTACAGCTGAATGGTGTAAATACCCAAGGAGAAAATATAGCTGACAATGGTGGCATTAAAGAAGGTTATAAGGTAAGATATCTGTTAACACAAATACATGAAAAGGGAATATCGAAAAAAGTGAAATATGCATTTTAAGGAAATCGTATCCAGAAAAAAGATTATCCATTATTTGAAATGTGGAGTCGGCAAGACAGCATGGGTACAACTATGATAAAAGTAAAAAAAAAGAACTGGGAGACATTTCACAGACGTTACTCGGCTTCTTCGATATTTAAATATACACTAGTCAAAAGTTCTAAGTGCACACTTGATAAATGTTGATATTTCAAATTATTTGATTGAATCTTTCAAAATAGTGTAAATTACAATGAAGAAGAATCAATATTCTATTAAAGCACACCAAAAAATTTAAGTCTGCTTAACCAGATTAAAAAATAATAACATTTTAGCTCACTTGTACTCAGAGAGCAATTCTCAATTTTATTATCATTGCATCGGCTATCATTTGTGATCGTTTTCTCTTCTCTGTTTAATTTAAATTTCATAAATTTAAAGGAAATTCTGTATTTCGCCATTCCATTGCACTGAAATATCTTCCTGTAGCTTTGTAATGGTCTGCTGGGCACGACGAGCCAGCGCACTCTTCCCTATTTTATCCATAACGTTTTTACAGGATTTCAAGGAGAAAATTCCATTTTTTTCACAGTGTTTTATGCCAAAAGTTTTTGAATTTTCTAGCAGTTTGGGATGATGCAATTCACTATGATAGATGTGTAACAGCCTTTCCGAACGAAAAAATGTATTCATTTCGATAAAATTGACCAGTTTTCGGACACGCTTTTTGACCAAATAAACGTCATTTTCGAATAATTCGATTGTAAAGTTTATTGAATTTCTATAAATTTTAGTTTTAATTTTTTATTAACTGGACACTAATCTAACAAATGTTACACTAATATTTTCGAGTTTACGTTGTTTTACGTAAATATTTAATGACGTTATTGAGTATTATCAGCGTTCAACGTAAGCAGCGTAATCAATCAAGAAAGTAATAACGTTTGATTTTCTTCTTAAATTAATAAAATATGCAAAAATAAGGTATTTCTTTTGCATTTACGAAAACCGTCAAGATTTTTTACAACAAATTTGAAGTTGTGCCAGTGAAAAGAATTTTGACGGCAATGTCGTTGTCTGCTGACGTCAACCGTTCCATGGTTACAATTTGTTGGTGTGTTTTTCGTGTTTGTCTGGAGTCGGTGAACATGTGAAAAACAAAAACGATTATAAAAAAAAATAAATTTCGATTGCCGCACGGGGATTACGCATAAATAGCGTATGCCGACGTGGATGACGTAATACATAAAATATATGCACGGGTTTCAACAAAAATATTGTTGTTTGATCATAATGAACATTATGTCAAACTTTCATTCAATTAGAATAAGTTTACTTTGAGATATTCAAAATAGAAAAGTGTGCACTTAGAACTTTTGACGAGTGTATGTGTGTAGGGATCTTCGAAAGCACGGCAAATATGAAAATATTGCAAAATATTAAGGGTTGTCAGTAAGATGAAACTAAGTGTTTTGTTATTTTGGTTAACAATGGTTAATATTTAGTTAGATAATTTGGCTATTAAATTAGATGAAAACCACAATTCCCGACAAATATCGAAATATTGTATGTTTGGTTTGATCGAGCCTGTTCTATGGTAATAATGGGAACGCACATTACTGTCCATACCGCCTAGCCCGGGGTTGAGCACTATTCAATGTTATACAAACATTTGTATCATGCTCAACGGCCTTCAAAGATAGTAAAAAAACAGGGCCCAAGATCATAAAACTTAAGCTGGAGACCAGACTGAAATCTCAAGCATCTGATTGGCTGAAATGGCGACCAGTCGCCATTTCAGCCAATCAGATGCTTGAGATTTCACTCTGGTCTCCAATCTCAGTTCTATGATCTTGGGCCCAGTACTAATTAAATGTACTGTTTAAACTTTTTAAAGTTTTTGATTTAGTGTTTCAAGAAATTACACAAGGAAGAGAAACCAATTAAATATTATAGAATAACATTTCCATTTTAATTTAATTGTATGTGAAACAGCCTGCTGACCATTAATCCTGCTTCCCTGCATCTGTTGAGGATCCGTCTCTAACCAGTTTCCCCAGGCCTGTTGAGCAGACCCACGAGTACCGCCGGCCAGAGACCCAGGAACTGTCGCTTTGTTGTGGTCAGTGGTTTGCTCCTCGACCTCTATCATGGTGCTCGCCGTCATTGATATTTCGGGCCTTATCCATGTATATCTGATAGCGAGTGGCCCCACCGTCTTACGGTGTGGAGGTCGATACCTTCCAGCTCTTCTCCTCTCGTTGTAGCCACAGCCAGCTAGACGCACGCTCTGCAGCTTGGCTCAGTCTTTGAATTGTCCTGCGCCTGTCTCTGTCAGTCGTCCCGATTGCTGCCATCAGTCGGCAAACAGATTGGGAACAAAATCCCCTGGCGCCTGCTTCAATTGGAAACAGCCATGTGCGGTAGCCTCTTTCTCTGCACTCGGTGAGAAGCTCTGTATACTTGGCTGTTTTTCTCTCGTAGGCTTCTTCACATCGTGTTTCCCAGGGTACTGTTAGCTCGGTCATGATGAGCTTCTTCCCTGTTTCCGACCACAGTACGATGTCTGGTCTGAGGTTGGTCTGGACAATACCTGGGAACACAAGCTTCTTTCCCAGGTCCACCTCCATGTTCCAACCTGTAGTACCATCCAGGATTGATGTCTTCTTGGTTGGCTGTGGTTTGGCAGCTTCACCCGGCTTCACGAAGTTGATATGACGTTGCTGCGGGTTACTTCTTCGATCCTTCTTTCTTTCAATTTCCAGCCAGTCAGCCACCTCTCTGAGGACGTTGTCATGACGCCACCTAAATAAGTTTAAGGGCCGCGTACAGTCATCATTGCACGTTCATCTGTAAAAAAGAAAATTATCAAAATCTCTCTTAAGGGAACATTCCGTTCAATAAACTTTGCACAAATACATGTCATTTATGTTTCTGTATTTTGTAAAGACAAGTTAGAGCAGTAAAGAAAAATAACTAGATCATTGAGATCTGAAATCCCCTAAAATTCTATTAACATAATTTAACAATAACTAAACAACTGAAACTTTATTTTAAATTCGTAATATGATACTAAAAACAATAGGTTATGTCCTTTTCACTTACATCTGTAAACAGTGCTTAAGGTTATAAAACTGAGCATGGAAACCAGTCTCAAATCTCAAGCATCTGATTGGCTGAAATGGCGACCAGTCGCCATTTCAGCCAATCAGATGCTTGAGATTTGAGACTGGTTTCCAATCTCAGCTTTATAACCTTCAGCCCAGTATGAGATATGTGTAAAAGTGTGTTAGACCTTGAATGGTCTTATATATGTCGTATTCGGGGGCTTTCAAAGTTCCCTTTTCATCAATTTGAATTTTCTCGTCATTCACGGTCCCATCAATGGCTCACAAATGTAGATTTCATTTCTCTCTTCATAACTAAAAGCACTTTAAAAAGTTTAAACATGTTTCATGAGTATACTATATTGTAAGGAAAAGCGAGTAAACAGCGAAAATATTTTGAATATTTATCACATGTGCGATTGTTGTTTTAGGCCTATTTACACTGGATTGCTGAAAGCAGACATGGCGAGGCCGAAGACAAGTTACCTGGGATGGATTATACCCCCAACCAGCTCTACTTCCTTAATGCCGCACAGGTAACTTCCAAAACTGTATAAACTATTCATCAAAGAAAAAGAGTATTTAATAAGTGTGAAATGCACATAGTTGTTGAAAAAATGTAGACACTTCGTGCTCCTTAAACCCCTTTTATATTAAAATCATCACAAGAATTTCAGCTTTATTTGTTGCTTTGTTGGTAGATATTGACTACAGAGCATACGTTATAGATCCTGTAAATAATGCAGATTTGGCTTCTTCTCTGAATGCAAACTGTATTGATGCATGGTTACCAATATTTTTTAATAAATTAATAAAAGATTCTACATCCGTGTATTAGATAACCCTAATCCATCCCTTTATTGATTTACAGTGTCTAATTCCACAACTTTAAACTCATCTTTATTCAATGACTATTCATTCATATTTTAGCAGATTTACCACCGACAAAGACATACTATGATTTTTTTTTTATTTTGATAGTGTTTTTGTTGTTTTTAAAGTAATAAAGTCTAATGTTAAGCTTGAAGTGTTTTTCAATAAATTGCATATTAGTTTATTTAGCATGTGCTTCGCATGATTATTGCATGTTATGCTGCAACTTGGTTGTGGTTCAAACAAAATGTTGTCATTTAGATATGGTGCGAGAACATGCGGGATGCAGCAAAAATACAGCGTATACGAACAGATCCGCATAGTATAGATATGTTCAGGTATGGTCATGTAGGTAGTAGCCAGAAGCCGCTGATTTACATTAAAAACTTAATCAGTGTAATACAGACCTGCTTCACTTACCGGTTGCTCTAAATGAGATCAATTGCTAAGTATTGACTCAGATGTTCTAACTTCTTGACATCTGTGCTTTTAAAAATGCACTGAATGGTTCCATTATCACCCTGGTACTCAGGTTGGATCAAAGTTGTGTAACTATCGCGTTCATCCTGGAGCTACATGTCAAAGGTGTGGAAAGTAATATACGTTTTCATATTACTGCCCATGAACAGGCTCGATCAAACTGATCCTGCAATATACGTAATATAAGTTTTGTCTATTTTATGGCTTTACACGTTCCCCTTTCATTTTTTACATACAATGCAATTAGCAACAAAACCATTTTCCCCTATGTTTTATTACAATCTGGTTTTGCTTGATTACACCGGTATTCAAAATTTAAGTGAAGTTGCTTTAAAATAATTCTTCTAAAAATTTCTGCTCGCAATGGAGCTGGTAGCATTTCGTTGAACAAAAACAGAAATGCAAATTGTTTTTCATAGGCGGAAGTTGAAATCTAGTACTGAATAATATTGTATAGATGTTAAAAATTAAAAAGAATGTACTGTTACCGCTGTTTAAGTTCTGTGATTAAAGAAACAATGTCTGTATTTAATTTAACAATTACTAATTGGTAATTCAATAAAATATAAAGGCAGTTTGTGTTAAATATAACTTTAGTTTATTGCTATATCAACCTCTTTGAGTGCTTGATAATGGCGGCAGTTTTCGGAGTTGATGAAGGATTCAATGAAAATCTTGAAAATGAAATAAGTGGCCGAATGAGTTTGTTGTTCCTGCTAAATGAAGCGTGTTGATTTAAATCCAAGTGAAATAGTCTGAAAAAGGTTATAGAGCATCTACCCTATTATGCTTGACAACGCCATTAGCTTCTTTCGCTTTGTGTGTTCGTATGCTTTACTGTCGAGAAGGCTGGTATATTAGAGCCTATTATTTATGTTTGTTTTATTGTATACCCATGAATGATTTAAGCATAGTGCTGCGTTAATCCGCAAGATTACTACAACTCGTCAGATTAGTAATTCCGTATTGGACATTGTCGTTTTCCAATTCTATTTTGACGTCATAACTACGTCACACTACGTTGTCGTAATTTTCCGGCACATACCGAACTTCAAAAAAGGAAATTTCCGATAAATAAATGTCGTTTTAAGGCGATGTAAAACCGCAAGATTATTAATCTTTTCGTTATTTGTTTGTGTGTGTTTTCATTGAAAATATCTCTATATTCAACAAAAGTTCTTAGTCCACGAATTTGGAATATGAGGGTTTTTTTTCTGAGGGACAGAAAACACTATTCAATAACATGTTTGTGTTAAGGGACTGGTTTCAATTATTACGCTAAGTTTGTTGTAAATATTGTTTTGTTTTGTTAATATCATCTTAAACGTGGACTTTTCTGTTAGGTGTGCCGTTCATGATATTTCTAACACCCTCTTTCAGCTAACTTTTGTTGAGTATAGTAAGTAATGCTATGCTGTTTATTATTTCCTATCTCGTCTTAACGGCTTAGTGGTGGAGGGAAGGATTTTCTGATATGCATGATCAACCTTTTTTACCAAGCATCTACTAATTTATTATATTTGGTTTATACCCCTGTAGCAGGGGTATAAGGTTCTGTTTTGTTAATGGTCTGTGGTGTCTTTTTGAAACTACTACATCTATGTTATAAAAACATAGTATTTTTCCTTTTAGTTCTTGACTGTGTGGGGAGGCTGTATTTTCCGAATGTGGCTCTTGATTTTTATGTATATAATATGATTTACTGGACTTAAAGTTTTATTTTTTGTTGGACTTGGCCATTGTTGACTGCATACTGTACATCATGACTTTGTTCTCGAATATAGAAACATGGAGGCTATATTACAAGTTTTGTGTAGCAAGTTCTAAAAAAAGAGAATAAAGTTGAAACAGTACCATACTAAAGCCTTGATGACTTTTTTTTTAGATTATTATATAAATCACAAACACTTTTTGATAAGATGTGTAGTGTACGAATTCCAAACGTAAGTTTTTCACTTAAATTGCGTGTGTGCTGTAATTTTGAAAGAAATCGAAATATTTTATTCAACATATTTTAATTAATGCTATCATGGAATTTTAATGCTAAAATGTCTATGTTAATAACTTGGGTCTGACGACTTTTATGAAAATGCGACATAATCGAGTACTTTTGACTGTCCTTTACAACTTATCCATAGAATTTAAACATGTGTTGGTAATTAAAGTATAATGGTGAACTGTACACGAGTTGATTTTTATAGACATAATTCTGTCGTGTTCACGACTGTTTTTACATATCGCTATAATTATTCTCGTACAAAATATGTCTGAATGTTATTTAAACATTTAACTGATTATAATAGTATTTTAAAAGTAAACAACTAACACATTAATATTTTGTGATACGATGAACTTAAAACCTGAAACTTATGCATAATATATGTGATAGGATACTAGGCATAATTGTTAATCATATTCCCCCTCCCCTTTGATTATAAACATTTTAAACATGCTTTTTACAATAAAAGGCTTTTCAACCTAAGTTATGCCCATTCTCTTCTCAAGGTATATTTTAGCGGTTCACAATGTTTTAGCTTACTATTTTAAGCTTTTGTGACCAGTTGAGACTCAGACCAGCATCCATGCAGCCTGATCAAGCTAACGACAATGTCGTTATTAAATAAAACAGCAAAAAACTGGACCAAAATGTAACAACCACGAGTTCATTAATATCGTAAGGGTTAAAACAAAGTTTATCTCTCCAGGTTTGAATTTTAAATCAGTGGCAATGTTAAATGACATACATTCCAGATATGGTGTGCTGAATATAGAGAAAAAACTAAGATTTTAGCCATCTATAGCGAGTACCATAGTCTATCCCAGTACAGGTATTTTGCATGATATTCCGTCTTTAACACTTGGTTTGTTGATTATGTATTAAATGTTTTTGTATCCAGTGTAGATCTCAGTTTTCAAGCATGTTTGATTGATGATAATTAGTATAGTGAGCAAGTGCATATAAAATAGCGCACAATACTACTGAAGCTGTTAAAACCTGACAGGTGTTATTTTTGACATTTTAAGTTGTTGATATTTTGAGAAATAAATAACACTTCAATTTCGTTTTCTATTAATAATTTGGCAATATGGTTACATATTTTATAATAATCAGTATCGTTTAGGCTACCTCTTAATGCGGGAGTACTGCACTTTAGCGGGCGCTAATTTACGCGAATATTCACGTGACAGAGTCTAGTAATTTTTTTTATGGGGGCTGCTGCCCCACACCCCTGCTTTTTGTCGCTCAAACGCCGCTAGGCTTTTTGACAGTAGTTTGACAGGAAATTCAAAATGGCTGACATTGTAAACAACAACATGGCCGACCTGCGCCCGCTAAAGTGCAATCTAGCCCTTAATGCAATAATATCAATGTCGTCTGCTCAACTTCGTGACGTCATTTGAAGGAATGACTTCAACTTCCCAAACATATTTTCATTTGGCGAAGTTTCGTCTGCTCAACTTCGTGACGTCATTTGAAGGAATTACGTCAACTTCCCAAAGACATGTTTTCTCTTGGCGCGGTTGTTATTTGAAGTTGCCAAAAGTTGGGTTTTAAAAATATTTCGTAGCATTTATTCGTTTTTTTTTAATTCCTAGGGTTTCTCGCTAACAGCATGTGATTGTAGTGATTGGCCTTATTAGTTGCTATTCATGTGACGAAAACGTGTGTTTGGGGTTTCGCGCGATAAATAACTCGTTCACTAAAAATCGATGTGCAAACTGAATTTGATATACGCCTTTCCAATAAACAGTTTCGCAGTCCTGTACGAGTTACTTCCCGCGACCGAAAATTAATCCAAAACGAGGCTCTGCAGGATAGCTGAACGATCGGGCTAATGGCTTAAGCACATAATAGCTAACCTTATCCGCTATATTGCAGGTCTGCGTTCGTCGCCGGCGGTGAAGCAATAATTTGCTGGTCTGTTATTCTAGCCAGACTTTTTTATGTTTACTATTTGTTAGATATTTAGATTTTTAATGATTTAAGAACATGTACCATTCTTGTTGATAGTAGGCAGTATGAAACGCCATTTGGACAAACATAAGCATTAATTTTACCAAGTATGTACAACAATTTCTTCTCAATATCTTTTCTGCTGAAAAAATATTTTACTGGTGCTAAGGCTAGTAATGCGCTATTATCCGGAAATCGTGATATGTCAACATCCGGTTACATGATCTGTAGACAAAAAAATACAATCTGAATTTGTTGATACTTACACATTTGAACAATAAAATTGTCCTAAAAATTTCAGGCGTTTATGGTCAACGAATAAATAATTTGAATATTTAAAATGTTGCGTATACTTCACAAGCAAATATGATTGATTCTGTCTTGAAATAAAACTGGATCGGTAATCTGATTGTTTGTCGTAGTAGTATCATTCGTAGAATAAAATCCAAGGATTTAGATGCCGGCTTCCAAAAAGATGGGAATATTTATATCACAATATGGTTGCATATCCAATTTAGATTTCTTAGGTTTGACAGATTGTAATTTTGGCATAAAAGCCCAAACTCTTAATTAAACATATATAAAATGTTTTGACAAGATTTGTTTCTTATTGACGGCTTTTGTTTCTATAACGTGTCGTAATGTTGATTAAGAATCCATTTAAGTGCTAAATCAAATACATTTGCTGGCACATCCAGTAGTTAAAGGACTCCGAAATACTTAAGAATTGGGAGGTGTAGATACCTTGCAAATAGAAATTACACGATCTCTATTGGTCAATGATATCTTCCCCTTTAAGTAATTGACAGGTGACCCCGTGTGCGAGACGGTTTGACATGTTTATGGCATGCCGCCTTCAAAATCAATCGCCGCCGACATAATCACAACATGATGTCAGTAGTTGAATAGACACGCTAATCCGGAAACGAGACTCAATTAAGCCGTGAAGAGAACACTGCGACTGTCTGTTAGTTCAAGTCATTTAGTGTTTAATGCGAGGAATAATGAATTGACACTTTTAGTCAGAAACCCGAGTGTTTTATAAATTATTTTCAAAAATATCATGACGCTGATGTATTATTACTAATTCAAAGAGAAAATATATTTTTCAAAAAAGAATTTTATGATAAAAAAGAAAGTTGTACGTACATATTCCCTATAACGTTATTACAGCGAGCAATCATTTTTCCTGTAGAGCAGTCACGTGACTGGACAGGGGAGGTAACCAAATAAATTTATCGAATTATTGGAAAGGCGTATACACTAGATTCAATTAAGCATTTTACATATTCTGCAAAGGAAGAGTTCAAGTTTTGAAGTAATGTAATAAAGTTATGCATGCAAATGTAAGAAATAATAGGCATACTAGGCATACGGAATGCTTGCATATATTCGCCAAATTGAATAGACGTCCACTTTAAACGCTAACATTTATAAACTGATATGTAAAAGTGATGGGGTAGGTTTGATCATTAACAGTGTATATTGCAATATAAAAATCATGTATGTTAAGTCTTTTGGTAATGTATCAAATAAAAATACTGGTACTTGTACTCTTAAATGAAGGTAGGGCAAGAGCAATATTTTCTGTAATTCATTATGAATCTCCGTCGTAAAGATGTGTCAACACCAGATCCGAGTGCAAATGTAGATTTTTAAATTTGAGCTTGACCTTGGATATTGTTCAAACCGTATGAGATATGGAACAGCACGCTAATCTTTTCCAAAAATGACCCGAATACCAAACATATTTGTTATTTCCCCTTGTATTTACATTAACCACAACTACCACATGCGTTATAAGGCGGTACAACCAGGGCTGAAGGTTATAAAACTGAGTTTGGAAACCAGTCTCAAATCTCAAGCATCTGATTGGCTGAAATGGCGACCAGTCGCCATTTCAGCCAATCAGATGCTTGAGATTTGAGACTGGTTTCCATGCTCAGTTTTATAACCTTGGGCACATATCAGAGCAATGCCAAGTCTTTTTTTTATATGTTTGTGATGAAATAATGACCGAGCAACTATATAAATGACAGAGTTTTTATCTTTAATAAGAAATTTTAATATTTTAGTAACGATATAAAAAGCTCATGTCGTCCAAACAACATTTGCTCAAACTGGTTTGCAAGTAAGTTTGCGAGCTGTTCTTTTTTTAAATTTTCAGATGGTTTTAGGATTTTCAATTACAGTTTACGATTATCAGCTATTTAAAACACTAGTTACAAAATTCAGTGCCATTTGTATTATATTTTTCGTAAAACTTACATTTATAATGTATAATGTTGTTGTGTCTTGTTCAACTCTGGGCTGAAGGTTATAAAACTGAGATTGGAAACCAGTCTCAAATCTCAAGCATCTGATTGGCTGAAATGGCGACTGGTCGCCATTTCAGCCAATCAGATGCTTGAGATTTGAGACTGATATCCGTGCTCAGTTTTACAACCTTCAGCCCAGATTGTGAAACAAAATACAATCCGAAATAGAACGTTTGCACATTTATTTTGATAAAATTTATTTGCTGTTTATGTATAGTTTTACTGATATGTGAAGTAGCGGTATGTATAAACGTATCGATTATTTTCAGAGTATATGGTCCTTTACAGAACTCCGAGGAGTTCGCCAAAGCATGGAACTGTCCTGCTGGTTCCTACATGAATCCTTCCAAGAAATGTTCTGTTTGGTAGCCATGGAAGTCGTAGTTGTCATGGAAACAAGAACTATGCCGTTCAAGGAGTTTGAGTTGCCTTTTTCATTTGGCAAAATCTCGCGTATCAGCTCAAAACATGTATCACCACATTCCAAGCAAAATGTTGGTTTTAAACATTGTCGTTTTGCCGAAATAAACATATTGTTATCGGTGTTTTCTTTGTTTTGTCAGCTTCATCGTATTTATCTTTATATTAGAAATAGCATATATATAGTTAAAGGGAGATGTGCAGGATTGATGAATGGAACAGATTTGCGAAAAGGGTTATTAATCAGTTGAATATCATTATTTGAAGCTCAAATATTGATTTACACCCGAAATATTTCAAACCAATATTTTATAAAAAAAGATATACAAATGGTTTCCTATCCTATGCGACTCGCATATGTTAGCTATTTTTGTATTTCCCGCGTAAAGCCGCGGTGGTGTTTGGGATTGTCACGTGATCACTTCAGCCAAATTACCTATTCGGTGTACCTTGCCGACTGTTGACGTCACCATTTGTTTCAAAATGCCTGGGCCACCACGAATAGTAAGCTCAGCGATGAGCTAAATTTAGAATGATCGCTAAATATAGAATGTATTTTTGTATAGGGATTTCTTCAGCGGATTGTTTTCAGGTCCGGTAAAATGGTAAAATTTACCGAAAACTTCCTCCTGGAGGGTTTGAAATGTAGAGTTTAGTGAAAAGTATACGTAAGTGTTACTTAGATCGATCTGTTTACGATTTTACCGAGTACACCTGCTCGGCCCTGCACATCTCCCTTTTTCATTTGTGGTTAGTTGAGAAGAAAAACACCTTGAAATTACAGAGTAAATAAACACACTCTTGATAGTTAAAAAACATTATATTTTTGCACCCTTGTTTCTGGTTTAAACCAAACGTTGGTGGCTGTACATGTGTTGGAACTAATTCACCAAGACAACCTGTACCTGATTTCGATATGAGAGCTTGTTGGGGCAAGGTTGGTGCTCTCTAGAACCTGGTTTAAACCCCTGTAGCAAATTGTTTTGCCACTGACCGTTCCAAGGCGGTACGTAGGTGCGTTTGCGATTTCACACGTTTAGCATGTGACTGTATTTAAGGGGTGCGTGCAAAAGTGCGTGCGTGTGTTCATTTAAAAAAATGTTCTCAGCAGATATGTCCGCTTCTGTTCTTACAGGTACGGTTCCTTTTTCGTCTGTTTATGTATCGATTTCGTCTTATATGATTTTACACCTGCTACTTTCATTCTCACTGACTGGCTTGCTTTGTTCAAGACAGATTTCCTTTCCATTCTTTTTCCTGCGCTTTGCGGTGAATTCATGGATACAAGAATATTGATACAGGGTGATAAAATTATTAACAAAGATAGGAACTGTGGCAGCTAGTAAGAGTACACCGCAAATAGCCAGTAGCACGGCCAACACTCGTCCAGATCCGGTCTTCGGAGTAAGGTCACCATATCCAACTGTTGTGAGAGTAATCATTGCCCAGTACCAGCCCGCTGGAATCGAGGGGATTGATTCCCGGCTTTCAATAGCGCCTTTCAGCTCTGACGTCACTTATCTCTAGCAGAGTGATTAAGAGGGTCAAAAGGTTAACCTCAGACAAACATTTACTGAATATGCTGTGTTTCTATACAAAACAATGGCGAACTGCCCTTTCTTATTGCAAATTAAATTAACTGAAGATGATATTCCTGGAGCAAAATTTCAATTTGGAATAATTTAAGATCATTCTGTTTATCAGCTAAAACGTTGGTTAGAGTGTAGAGGGCTAAAAACAAGCCTTTTTATGATGTTTAATTGCGGACATTCTCTCTGATGGGGCTGGTCTTTTAAAGGATTTTCTTGCAACCTTGAAAGGAAAGCATAATACTTTTTACAATTTATGTCAAATTTAGGACCAGTGTTAGAAGTAAGCTCCAAATAGGCACATGAACAGTCAGATCGAGGTCTACACATTTACTGTTTTATTAACAAGCAAATAATTGTTTTGCAAACACCTTTTTAATAAACATGGAATTGACTGACATATACATGTATTTAGAGGATAGGGGTTAATATCATAACCTAATCATCATATGACATTCAACAAAAAAAACCCTGAAATACATTAATAAACACGCTGCTTTGAAAAAATACTTTAAGAAATAAGGCAAATCTGTTCTGCAGTATCTCTAGCCGAAAATGGATCAGGGTGCCCATTAGTCGGACCCTGCCCTCCCACAAAGTGTAGACTGCAAATGTATGCGCTTCTTTTCACATCCGAGGGTTCCTTCAATGTGTTGGTTGCACATAACTTGATCCACCTTTAACATTTTTTCAGGCATGGTTATTGGCTTGGGAAATGGGATGAAAAAACTCCTTTCATTTCATCTTGACTTTTTTTTCACAATAACGGGAGTCACTTGTACATTCACCCCAACAACAATGTTTATTCCCTTTAGTTTTCTGCTTAATATTAAATTCATTTTCCTTGTGTTTCAAAGAAAATTTCTGCCACTGCCCAGCATCTGCAGCCACTTTCAATAGACAGACAAAGAATGTAAACACTGGCTAATGTCTGACATACGGGCAACTTCGATTGATATCACTGATAAGGATTACCTGTTGTGCTAAAAATAGCCTGTCTGAAGAACGCTATTAAATAAATCAGACTAGCAGACGTGGTGGCCACAATCACAACTAAAACCAATAGCGTCATGTCACGTGCATTCTGACGAAGTGAATACGACAGAACGCGACTTGCAGGTACTGTTTTTACAATTCGAAATAATCGAAACACACGAAATGTCAGTAAAAAGTCAATCAACCGAACCCAGCCGACCTCGTATTTAAGATCCTTTTGTACATTTATGACAGCGAGGTGCGCATAAAATCCCACAAGTGCCAGAATATCAATTATGTTCAGGACTGAGGTGAAAAATGCGCGAACAGACGGACAGGTTAGAAGTCTTAGTAATAGGTCTAGTGTGAAGAACGTAGCAGTAAACATTTCCAATACTTCAAATACAAACAGACGGACGGTCTTGTTGGGTAATGACACCTTGATTGGAGGTGGCGTTATATTATCCGTGGTATTGTCATTGTACACTGATTCGTACCAAGTATAATCGTCCTCATTAATTTCGTCATCCGGCTGAAAGAAGCCACTTGTGCAGTCTATTACACCAAAGCGTTCACGTGCTTCGTCGGCAAACTCATTGTGTGGGTATTGCAGATATTCAAGGAGCTCACACTTTTTAAGGTGTCGCTGTAGTGATGGTTCGGTACTCAGAGCAAGAATCAGGGTACATAACACTACCATCAGAAATACCAACATCAGGTACGCCTACAAAAGGAACGACATGAGTTAGAGCACATAAACAACAACACTACCATCAGAAATACCAACATCAGGTACGCCTACGAAAGAAACAACATGAGTTACAGCACATAGACAACACAACAAAACACTACAATCAGAAATACCAACACCAGGTACGCCTACAAAAGAAACAACATGAGTTACAGCACATAGACAACACAACAAAACACTACAATCAGAAATACCAACACCAGGTACGCCTACAAAAGAAACAACATGAGTTACAGCACATAGACAACACAAAATAACAGTACCATCAGAAATACCAACACCAGGTACGCCTACAAAAGAAACAACATGAGTTAGAGCAAATAGACGATACAATTTAACACTACCATCAGACATACAAATACAAGGTACGCCTATAAAAGAAACAACCTGAATTAGAACACATATGCAGACAGCCATGTACATACTATCGTTTTGGATGGATCGAAATTGTACTGTGCCCAAGAATGGCCAAGGTCATAAAACTAAATCTGGAGATGAGTCTCAAATCTCAAGCATCTGACTGGTCGCCATTTCAGCCAATCAGATCCTTGAGATTTGCGACTGATCTCAAAGTTAGTTTTATGATCTTGGGCCCTGTTTACAACAACTCAACATTACCTTCAGAAATACAAACAAAAGGTACGCCTTTTAAAGAAACAACCAGAGTTAGAGAACATAACCAACACGAACAAGAAGTCAAGATGAAAGACAACCAAACAAAACGATTTTATTTATATTATATTTTTTGAAATTCTTTTTAAACCAATGCATTTCTATATAACAGAATATTCTCTTTAAACAAAAGTTATAGAAGTAGTCTTGTCCTGTCAAATATTTGAATAATATATAAATAAGATAGTCCCTGACAAAATGGTATTTTGGCCAGTATTAAGGTCATAGTTTTAAATTCAAAACCCATTTATAAGAAATTGGTTTAGATTCAGAATAAAATTCAACAAATATTTGTTACAAATAGAGGTAGCTACAATACAACAAATACCTTTACAGTGTCATGATAAATTGGTTTAGATTCATAAGAAATTTCAAAAACGATTTAATGAAAATAGCGGCAGGTAGCTACGACAGCACACCCGATACCTTTACAGTATCATCGGAATAATATGGCGATTGACTGGCGTATCTTAAACATATTTATTTCTTCGTGAAGTTCAATTCTTTAACATATTTCATGTCAGTTGACAAATATATAGATAACCCAAAAAGCATTCAAATGAGGTGGCAGAGCCTATCCAACCATGCAAGAGACAGACACTGTACATACCATCTGTACCCACACAAAACGATAGTTCAAGTATGCCTATACACCACAACCTACAATGATTGACATTCTGCAAGGTTTGGAATTAGCATATTATCATCAAGGGAGGTAATTGAAACTGATAACTACACCACACAGCACGTAACATCTGCTGTAGTGTAAGTTAAACTAATGTAGTAATTGAAAATGGTAATTGTTATTTGCTGTAATTCATCACATCTCGTCATAAAATGAATCGTAATTTGAACTTAAAAGTTAAAACAGTATATAATCGTTTTCTACATTTTACGTCCAATCGCCTTAAAATCGCATACATGATTACATGAAGAGACAGAATCGATTTGACAACATGGCAATATTATTAGTAAATAAATGAGGAAATCACTGGTCTCCACTGACGCTCTTAATTATTGTTTTGCAATATATAAAACCATCATGCATAAACATGCAGTAGCGGACAAAACCTATGACGATATTTGCCTCTTTGTTTGACAATAGTTCACAGGTTATCGACTGTCGGCAAAAGTTTTAAAGTCGAAATGAATATTTTAAAAAGCAATATTGGATCACTGTTTTATAGTTGTCGATTTTTAACGGGATGGGGTTTTCAGTTTTTAAATCAATTGAACGTTTGAAGTTTCTATTTGTTGTCATTTAATTAAAGAAAACGTGTCAATAATGTTTTGTTTTGTTAATTGTTCAAGCTTTCTAATAGCAACAATTCTACAAGAAAAACTATTCCTTACATAAATATATGTTTAAGATTTTGTCTGTTCATTCGGCTTGTAGAAACAAATATGATAATGTTGTCTGCCTTTTATATTCTCAAGTATTTCTGTTTTGTTTAAAATAAACTGTGACTGTTCAAAAATCACTACTATATATTTATATAACTCCTCATCTACACGAATCAGCAAGAAGGACGGTATTCAGAATTGATATTATACATTAACCTGTTGAAAACAAAAGCGTAGATGTAGCGTTATTGCATGCATCAACAAAAGAATCATTGAGTTCAATTTACAAAAAAGCTATTTGTTCTTATGTTTGTTACAAATACTGTATAACTTTAAGGAAGTTGACTAAATTTTGTAAAAAGTTTCAAGGTGTTGAAACACTACCCCCAAATTTGGCAGTATTAAGTGAAATCGGGCGATTTTCGTTTAATGCTGTTTTCAAGGAATTAAATATTTTTATTATCATCGAACGAAACCCTGGATCTTTGGTTCAGGGTGTATTTCAAAAACAGTGTGTTATATTAAACACAATAGACAACTCTTAATTAGCTCCTGTCCATTATGTATTCACTTGATGAGGTGGGATTAAATGATGTATGTTAACATTTTGATAATACTTTCACTGTTTCAACAGCGGTTATGAGACCAAATTCATTTAAGAATTAAGAGAAGGAATTGATTTTATGTCCAAATTGGAAAACAATGCTTAATTCGAGACTGAATTCTACGGAAGAGTATACTGACCCCCTTAAATCTTTTATAAGGGTAAAATTTTAAGGAATATACATAATATCACTATATATTTGTATATTTTTCTTAAACTTATACATATATTTTATATTTATCTTCTAGTTTTTATTGCTGTAATAAAAGTTATCTGACTAGAAGTCATGTGTTTATTTTAGCTGAAATACAATTTCCTTCTTAAAAATCGAAATTATATTCTGCGAAATATATATGTCATTGTAACAAACAGCTTGCTATATCATAAATATAATATAACTAAAATTGGAACACGACTTATATGATAACTATAATATATAATTTGAGAGAAATAGAAAATTACATATTTCTCCTCATTTATCAACTTACTACGGTGTTCCTAAGGTGCCATCGTTGTTTCGCCATTTCGACCTCTTGAGCGACACCACGAAGACGCGAAAACATGATGCAAAATCGCGAAAGTACTATGTGAGAGAACTATATTTTATCTACATATAACAGAATAGATAGAATAGAATAAATCCTATCTAAAATTCAACACTGGACTTGTGTGTTTTGTTTCTAAAAACTGTTTCATAATGCTATAGATGATACAGTCATTACGAAACACACCCCTCAAACGTTTTAATAATTTACACTATCTATACATTTAAAGCAATATTGTAATGTAATAATCTTTATATTAGTGTCATAGAGTCATATAACTAGTATGTATTCGTGCATCAGAGCGTTTATTTGTAGAGAATAACAGTATTTTGAGACAATCATGTGGGTCATTTGCCAAACCTTGCGATTAAATGCAATTTTGCAAGTTTTTATCCCTATATATGCGCAAAACAAATGGTATTACAACCAATAAGGACTATACAAAATATAACGTACTTGTTTTTGCTGAAGGTACTTAAAATGATCCTAATAATTCCGTTTTCAATGTGTTATTTACGAATTGTTTATATCGCAGCCATGCAATCACCTTACTATATCCGGCATATGATACAATTGGTTTATATACAGTGTAAGATAATCACTAGACTTGCAAATCATGTTTTTCCACCAAACAAAATGGGTATAAAAAGTTTCGTATAAACAAGAGAACAGTTTATTGTAAGAAAACACTATTCAGAGAACCGGGTGGCAGTTGATGCAGAAATGGAATCTTTCAGTCATGATAATCTAATTACGACAAGCAAATAAATTCAGTAATGTTGGTCTGGCAGCCAGCAGCTGAATGTTTGTCACTTTTTAAACTTATTAAATCTAGACATCAGGAAGGCCAGCACCCACAGTCTTGTTTGGCTTCCTTTTTGATGCAGTTAGGGTTGGGGTGCTGGAAAGCAGGTTTAAATACATGCTTTGCCTTCACAAACTTTAACAGTTTCTCGAATCTGTTCATTTACAGAATTAAATGTCATCTCCTCTCAGTAAATTTTCACATTATAATCATCTCTTTTTTTTGGAATTTTGGGAATAAGATTTTTGGGTTGGCATACACGGAGTTATCAGTTTTCTGACAGTCTCAACTGGTCTAATAATAGTAACAAACTGCAGGCATTCGAACCACTAAAAAAGTAGTTGTAATTTTCAAAAGTCCAGACAGTAGGTATGCCGATTCCTTTCTGCTATCAAAACATGGCTAATTAACATTAGTGACAAGTGCAAATTCAGACCCTTTTGAGACAGTAAGTAATATCAAGTACTCATGGCATCTCTACTCAGTAATTTTGTGGGCCTAAAATAATGTTGAAGAGTGTTGTCTCCCATTTACCAAACTACGGCGACCAAATAACACAACACATAAATAACCAAAACATATCACTGGGAGAATGATAATTTATTTTTTATCAGGCAAGATGCATTTAAACAGCTAAAATCTATGGTTAACAGTAACAACCAAATTTATAAAGGTCATAAAAACAAAATATTAAGAGGTTATAAGAACCAAAAAAAACATATCAGGGGAACAATAAATAATCCATCCTAATCTAAAACATAAGTCATAAAACATGGTAACCTGTGCAGATTATTGAAAATAAATGATAGCTAAAACTGCAACAGATTTGGACTTTTCTGCTCATTATGGCATAAAAACACGCTGGAAAGTTTGGAAGATTTAGCCCTAATGATAGGCCAAGCCAGTTACTTCTCATGATAAACCAAGCCAGTAACTTTCTAAAGTTTCAGAACTATGTTAACTTGATCCCTTAGTCCCGCTCTGGACAGAAGATTATTAACCAGTCTCAAATCTTAAGCATCTGATGAACAAGTCTTCAGCCAATCAGAAACTTGAGATTTCAGACTGATCTCCATTCTTAGTTTTATGATGATGGATCAAGGTCTTTCTCTTGTCATTGTATTGGGCAATCAATACCAATTATTTTTATTATCCCTTTCCTCCACAAATACACATTTTTACGCATGTGTCACCAGTGTACTCCAGATCAGCCGGCACATCAGTGCCGTCTGATCAGGACCTTCTCTGGTCGCATTTTGGTCAGAAATAACCTAACGAATTAAAAAACGAGAGGTTTACATCCTGATCAGACGGCACGGATGTGCCGGCAGATCTGGATCTAAACTGTTCACCCACGCAATAAAGGTGTGTCTATGGAGGAAAGGGTTAAAATGACAAGAAATATGTCTATAGTCCAATCTTAGGAATTTATCCTTGCATTCAGTTTTTAAAGCCTTAACCAGTCACCATTTCAGCAAATCAGATGATTGAGATTTGAGACTGGTTTCCGTGCTCAGTTTTATAACATTGGGCACTGATTTGTACATTCCACTATGAAATTGATAAAATTAGCATTTGTGAACTCCATCTCTGTTATCCCTTCAATCCATATATACACATTTCATTGCATGTGCGACTAGTGTAGATATGTGACAGCTGATCTGGATCTACACTGCTCTACCATGCCATAAAGGTGAACATATGAAGGAAAGGGGTAATATTTGCTTTCTTTTTAATTTTTGACATTTAAATGCAGCATTTTACCTAATATCAGTAAAAGTTTCAGTTTGTTTAGTAAAAATCAAAATACCAGTTCTGATCAGTGTATGTGTTTATATGAAAACATTTGCACAAGTTTCATTTCAGTCTCAGAAGGGGTTAATTTAATATTACATGCAATATACACATGTGAAAAAATCAATCAACTAAAGCTGAGTAATGTAAAAATGATGGACATTAACTGTATCCATGGGATTCACAATAAATTTGTAGGACACAGATCATGGGTGGTCCAAATCATGGGCTGATTCCCAAATCATGGGCTTACTGCAAACCAAGACTTTGTTGTTTTCATTTGAAGAATGAATTACATGCAAACAGTACCCTGGGCTGATAGAAAAACAAGAAAAGATATTAAAGTTCAATGGCCCGCAATTCGGAAATCGGCCCACAATTTTGGGACTGGCCCAAGAGTGATACAAATGCATACATAACAATTTTAAAATCTATGTCTGCATTTAAAATGTGATTTAAAACAAATGCATCACCTATAATATAATGCAAGAACAAAAAACACAACATATTTTACACAAGCTTTAAATAAAATATGACTAGAATTTTTAGTGTTCACAACACTATACACAGAGTTTTTACGTATTTATTAACTCTTTCATTATTAAAATCCTTTTACACCAAATGCCTAACTGATAGTTAATGACTTTTTAAAATGATAAAGTTTCTCCCAAAAATTTTCAATGTTTAAATTGTACTTAAACAACAGTTGGTCTTCATAAAGTGTTTAAAATGATTTTGGCAAAGAAAAAGATATGTTATTTAACTTTAATTTTGATTAAAATTCTTAAATGTCATTGCAGCAAAAAAAGCCCTTCAAAAATACTACATTTATGGTGATTTGTAAACTTGCACAAAATTTTTTTTTTTTTCAAAAAAATGCAGCGAAACTGTTCATCATTTGTCTTTACACGAAATAAAAATGAACTATTTTGACAAACTTCTTCCAAAGTTTTATGTGTTGAGTGCAAAACAAATGTAACAGTGTATGAATAAAGAAGGCAGTTAAAACTGTTTTGTATTTAACCCACGAATTATGGATTCAATCTTTTATGTGTGGTAAAGGCCATTTAAGCCCCATCTGTAATTCAAAAAGTGTTATTTAACAATGTGAACATTAAATGAGAACAATGTTTTTTAACACAATCTTTGGAGCATATAAATAAGAATCATTATTTAGAAACATACACATTTTTTGGATTTTCTTTCAGCATAGCACATTTTTATCTTGCACATTTCCAACAAGTATATTTACAATGCAATAATGGAACACAAATACTTCACTATTTCCCATTATCTTTGGATTAGAAAAATCTGTTCATTTTTGGTTAAGGTCATTTCACATTTAACCGTATAGGCAAACATTGTAGATCCTGATCAGCTGGAACATTCATGCTGTCTGATCAGGATACGCACGGTTTACTTTTTGATTTATTAGGTTATTTCTTACCAAAAAGCGAACAGTGCAGATCCTGATTAGATGGTACTGATTTGTCAGCTGATCTGGATCTACACTGTTTGCAAACAAGAACAGGTTTATATATGGAATGAAGGGTTTTGCAGTGTGCAAATGATGCAACGGCTAAAGATCATAAAACTTATACTAGAGACCACTGTCAAATCTCAAGCATCTGATTAGCTGAAATGGATACGTCTCCATTTCAGCCAATCAGAAGGTAGAGGTTTGACAGCGGTCTCTAGTTTTAGTTTTATGATCTTTGGCCCTTGCATCATTTTTTTTATTTTGGGCAAGGGTTATTTCTAACCAAGAAGCCAACAGATTGCATCCAAATCAGACTGCACAAATGTAAAGGCTGATTTAGATCTAAATCACATTGCTAAACATTAACAATTACAATTCAGCAGAAACACAGTAGAAACCCTCTCAAGTTTAGGGTCTTTCAGATCACAAGTGCTTATATTCAACACATCAACATGAAATAAAAACAATTTGATGCAATTTTGGATGATCTGAACCTCCTGTACCCAATTCCTTTCAATTGAAAGACCCTATTATCTTATATATAATTTATCTTTCGAACAAAAACAAAAACAACTCCAGGCAAAAAATATTTTTCTACAATATCCAGTAGCTTGTTTAAGCCATTACTCCACAAATACACCTTTTATCAGTAGGACAAACGATAGATCCAGATCAGCGTTCACATTTGTGCCATCTGATCAAAATCTACAATGTTTGCTTTTAGATAAGAGTAATTTCCGACTAAGCATTGACCAGACTAGATCCAGATCAGACATGCCATGTGTGATACGGATCTACACTGGTAGCACATGATAAACCTGTATATATGGAGTAACTTTTTAAGGCAATATCCTTACCCTGATCTTTCAAACTCTGAATAAACAAACACAACAAATTAAGTAGGAATCTTAACACTTTTCCTCCATATATATACCTCTATGTCATGGGTTAACAGTATAGAACAAGATGAGCCAGCACATTTGTGCCATCTAATCAGGATTTGCATCGTTCCCTTTTTGATTTATGAGTATTTTTTCTGAACAAAAAGCAAACAGAGCAGAACTTTAACGGATGTTCCAGCTGATCTGGATCTACACTGTTCCCACATGCAATAAAGGTGTATATATGGAGGAGAGTGTTAACATTAATTCAACCCTGTAACAGAATTCTCCTTTAAACAGATATATTTCTGTAAGGCAACCTAGGTTCTCCATCTCCCTGGTAGAAATTTTTCTTCTGAAAGACTTTCATATCCCTAAAGTTTCAATGCTTCACTTAACATCACAATAGCTAGCTCATAGCTTATGAAGTAAATGATCATCATGAGTTATGTTCATATGCACTGATGGTGGGTGGGGATTTTTTTCTTAAAATGAAAACAAAGATGTTTAATTATGCTTCCTTTGCATGATAATAAGCATATACATGCACCAATCTAACAACACTCTAACAGCACTAATAGTCAAAGATTTGATAACAATGTGCACAGCGATTGCTGCTTGTTTCTGATTCACATTAAGCAGATGCTGAAGTTAATCTCTAATTTCTTCTTTTCTTCTCAATATTTTGCTAAATTTTTATTCTTTGTACTGTTAATACAAGAACTTCACTTTGCACATGGATGAAATTAAATAATTCTCAAGGGAGTTAACTCTTCTCTGCCTACTTCTTGTACTGCTTCTGTCCCTTTCATCATCCAGCTGTGATATTTAAGGATGTACACAACATCTAATCAAGATCTACATCTTGAATCAGCAGTCTGCAAGCTTCTCGTGCTACAGATCTACTTGTTTAAAACTTCCATCTCAGAATAAAATTTTTCAAGTCTGCTGGTTATCCAGATCTACTTTTTTAAAGCTTCCATCATAGACGAAAAGTCAGCAAGCCTCTGATAATCTGGATCATCTTCCTTGTCATCTTTGTCACTGGCTTTGAACGCAGGGTTGTTTGTGTCTCGTGGCAGACGCAGAGTACATGGCAACATTTCTGGCATAACAGTATGATGTGTGACTAGAGAGAGAAGATTAGACCATTCCTTGTCCAGGCCCTGAAATATGCATAAATAAAACACATTTAAAATCCATAGAAACTAGCCAAATCTCTTAAACGCATGGTCTCTTTTCCTCTCTGCTTTTTTTGCTGTGTTGGAGGCTTTAATATCTAAGTGTGTGTCTATTCTGATAGGCATGCTCCACTTTTCTTCTCTTACTTGAAGCAGTTTTCAAATGTGAAATCCTTTGTGGCAAGGATATTACCATGTATTTTATGAATAAAAATTAATGCATTCAGCCTTTGATTTTTATTTTGAATAATTTGGATATCTGTCTTTAATAATATTGGCAAATAATTTTTTTCCTAATGGTTCCATTTTGACAGTCACAGTAACAGTTTAAGAGGATGAAAACCTACTTATAGCAGAAAAAAAAAGAAAATTAAATGAAAACTATGTTAAGTACAGGTTTCTTTATTATTACAGCTTTTAGTTTTCATCGTAAGGAATAATAATTAAATACAAGCAGAAAATTGAACACTTATATCAACTACAAATTACCTCCCCTACATTATTATTCACCAACCTTTAATTTGACTCCTCTTGCTGTTTTCAATATAAGATAATGTGAGATTCCTGTTGGATTTTCAAACTTTGGCACACGGACAGATAGTGCATAACATCCTGGATGTGTAGAACTGTCCCTAACAATAAATGATCCAATATCTTCTTGTTGAAGTATTTCTAATGCAACATCCCTGCAATATATAATAACCAACTTGTCACAACTGAAACAAGAATTTAATATTAACACAATTAGTAACCTCCTATAGAGAAAAAATGAAGGTTTAACCCTTTTCTCCATATAAACGCCTTTTTGCCTTTTTCGTATGAGCAAACAGTGCAAGTCCATATCAGCCATCACATCCGTGCTGTCTGATAAGGATCTGCAATATTTGCTTTTTTGGTCAGAAATAACCTAAAAAATTAAAAAGCAAATAGTGTAGATCCTGATCAGATGGCATACATGTGCCAGCTGATCTGGATCTACACTGTTCACCCTTGCTATAAAGTAGTACATATGGAGGAAAAGGTTAATGTAAAACTTGTTTATATCCTCCATCATTTCATACAACACAAATCATTATATTATATACATGTAATGCAACTCAAGCCCATGATCATGTTGAATTTTATATTGTCTTAAAGAATGAAGTTTCATTTATTTTAATTCTTTTCTTGGCCAATGATACATTGAATGTTTAATTTTTTCACAACTTTTGGAGTTTTGACTATTCCAAGAAGAAGGCTTACTCCTGTAAACTTTTTTGGACAATTGACAATTTTTGTTCGAGTAATTTCATGTTATAATACATATACTGAAAATGTTCATTGACTTTTTTTGGCAAGAATAAAACAACTGTGTTCAACCAAGACTGGAACTGGTAACCAGTCTTAACTCTCTACACCAACAAATTGGATTCAACCATTCAGATTTTTCCAATATGGGACTGGTTGCCTGTCTTGTACCCTGTTCACTAACTAAAGTAACAAGTAGGAAGACAATTACCTTGGTATACCAGCCTGGTACCAGCACGAGTGTCTCAGCGTCTCATCCTCAATATGACTTCTATCCAGACCCATCAGAGACTCTAATCTGAAATATACAAGGAATTTATTATTACCATGACTTCAAAACACAAATAGAACATTTTCTTGTTTTAGTCTGAAAAGTAAGGAAAGCAAATGAAACTGAATGGATGTGGCCAATCACTATTCAATCAGGGGTGGCTCCAGAGGGGGATCAGCAGGTTGCTCAAACCCCCTTTTTGGGGCAGCAATATTTAATTTTCATGGGGATTGTGACCAGAAGATTAAAAATTATCATGTACCCCAAGTCACTGCCCAAACAAATCCTTTTTCTGGAAACTGTCAAATTTTTTTTACCATTTGACTTTGGGAAAGAATCTCCATATTCAAAAAGATTTACTCATGTAAACAACAAGTCATTTTAAATTATCATTTGGCATTGTTTTTGATGTATTTTTGTATTACAATTAATGCTGACATCAACATATCAAGAATTGCAATAGCATTTTGACCAATAAAATATTTCTAGCTAATATTTTGCCCTTTTTTTTATCCCCAATATAATTATGGTCTAAAATAAAATGTATTTTAATAGATTTGCCTAAGACCTGAATGCCTAGTTTCCTTTTTATGATTCCTGGAACTAGAATAAAAACATGAAGGTGACTACCTAAATATATTTTAAACAGAATAACTTCTGTTACTGATTTATAAAAGTTTCATTTTTTCATCGTTATTTTTTATTAAAAAACTGCCAAAGAGATAATCATTGAATATGATAAAATAAATAATTTTACCTTAAAAGAAACATTTTCTTCCTTAAAATGATAAATTTAATATCCTTGTTAGGTGTCTAGAAGTTCACAAAAATAACATATCAGTGTCAAAGACATTTTCTATGTTTATATCTTTAATTCTCAGATCTTTTAAATAGAAAATGCACTGCATGAATTGGAAACATTTATTTAAATTTAGTTTTAATTACTAACGTGCTACAAAAGGGTTAAAGGAAATTAAAGAGCTCATAAAGAAACAAATTAATACTGAACTGGGTATATTTTCGATGAATTTAATACAATTTTGAACTCAATCCAAGACTCTGGTTTCAAATGTCATTAAATATTTTCAATAAAAATTGTTTATCAACAAACATCTAGAAATTAGTTTTATTCATTTTCGAAATGAAACATTCATCTAGTTTTCATTTTCGTCTTTACAAAATGCCTTCAAAATGACTCAAACCTAGGTAGGTAGCTAGTGCAGTAACTGTTGGACTAACAATCATCTATTTATTTCTTTAAATACAAAATTTTAACTGGTTGAATGTAAATTTAATCATTTATTTAAGAAAAAGACTGTATTAAATTTACACTTATTTCACCCTTTTTATGTTTAATCCATTACTCCATTGAAACAAATTTATTGCATGGACAAACAGTGTAGATCCAGATCAGCTGGCACAATAAGATCTACAGTTCAGCTGTACACATTGGGATTCTATAGGTTATTACTGACCATTATGTGAACAGTGTAGATCCTGATCAGACAGCACTGACCTGCGGGATGATCTGGATCTATGCTGTTTGCACTTAGGAAATATCCTGCAAAGAGCCCATGCTATGATGCCTTTAATATGTGATTTTGTTGGGGGGGGGGGGGGGGAGGGAAGAGGGTGTACTATGCCCTTTCTTTACGATTGACAGCTAGATAAAACATGAATAGATTAACTTTACAATGTCATGCTCTAAAGAAAATAAAGTATATCAGATGTTAATCAGAGTTCATCATAATAATAATAATTGAACATAAAATGTTGATCATCATGACTTAACTACTGATAAATAGTTGACTATTTACTCCAAAAATATGCTTATATATGGAGGAAAGGGTTAAGACTGACACTGGTAACCAGTCAGAAATATCTACACAGTGACAGATAGGAAACTGTGATAAATGTGCTAACAGTTAAGATCAAAATCAGATGATTCAGATCAGTGGGTTGATCTGGATCTACACAGTGGTCACTCATGCAATAAAAGGCTTATGGAGTAACAGGTTAATTAAGCCTGTACCTGCAGAATTTATATAGTTTTTACTTTAACCCTTTCCTCCATATACACGCCTTTTTATGCGTGTGCGACCAGAGAAGATCCAGATCAGCACACATCTGTGCCGTTTGATCAGTATCTGCACTGTTCGCTTTTTGGTCAGTAATAACCTGAAGCGAACAGTGCAGATCCAGATCAGGCAGCACGGATGTGCCGGCTGATCTGGTTCTACACTGTTAGGCCATGCAATAAAGGTTTGTCTATGGAGGAAAGGGTTTAGCCTGTACCTGCAGAATTTATATAACTTTACTTTAAGACTGGCCTTTCTTGACATTCACTATTTAAGGGATGTGCAGAACTTCATTAGCTAACAACATGCTAAATTTTTTCATTGCAACATTTGAAAAGAATGTGGTTGATGTAAAATCTCCATGTAACTAAAACATTTCACATAGTTATGTAGCCCTGGTACGCAGCATGGGTAGCCTGTTTACATGTTACTGAATTAATGCAGTTGAATGCAGTAATTCTTTAACGATCTCACCTAAGCAGATAACAAATGATACAACTTTTTTACATGACACGCTGCATTCAATGCAATTTAAATAATTATTTAACTCAATTTATGTCAATTTCTTTTTTGAAAGAAAACTGTAACACATTTTGTCGCCGCTACTGAAAAAATGTGAAGAATTTCAAATTTAACGTTTCGAGTACATAATCTAATGGCTATGAATTTCACATTTTGCTTTATTCAATAGACAGCAAACATTTCTTAGTGAGGTTTATTGAATTTATACAAATACGAGAGGAAAGTTTATATCAATAAACACGTCTTCCTATTCACCTTAATGACACTGGATGTTTTATTTCATGGCCGTTTTTTCACTATTATTGAGGAAATTTAAAGTCAGAATGCGACCCATCTATTCCCTAAAGTCACATTAATTTGTCAGTCGCCTAAATAGACCCAAAACAGACAATAGCAAAAGAGCGTCTTTTCATTTTCGTACAATTTCATATTTGTTAAAAAATGTTGCTGTGTTGACATAACTTGCTACACAATAATGTTAATCAAGGTAAAACTAAATACAAGCTTTGTGCCAGTTTAAGTTAAGAAAAAACTGTTGCTAGAACTTGGTAAATAGTAAATGTTGACACAACATTTTGAATACTGTAATTTTCTGAGCTTGTCATTTTGTGTGTGGTCTAGAATTATCTGATAATGACTAACTTAACAAAATACAGACACTGAAAAAAGTTTGACTTTAAAGAAAACAGAATTAAGCCTTTACTCAATAGATATGCCTTTTATCGCAAGTGGGCAAACAGTGCAGATCCATATCAGCAGGCATATCCAGGTCATCAAGATCTGCACTGGACATGTTAACCTCATGAATTTAAAAGAATGATCTGGATCCAGACTGTTCACCTATGCCATAAAGGTGTATATATGGAGGATTGGGTAAAAGTTATTTGAACTATAGTCTAATGGTCAAAAGAAAATGCTTCCACTGCACTGACAGATTAAACAGTAACAGTATACAAAACTCATAATGAGTTATCAAAAACTTAAATGATTATTTAATATAAAAATATGAAATTTTTTTTTTTTTTAATCAATACAAAGAGAAAAATTTCGTTATTTTTTTTTAACACCAAAAAATGGAGAAACATATATTTCCATATGCTGAAGATTCCTGCTTTAAGCCTTCCCTGAATGACTGTAGTTTAATGTTGCACAATATTTTCAAACAGTGCCATTTTTTGCATATTATAGCAGACAGAAGTAATATAAAAGATTGGATAATCAACATAATAACCCCTAATAATATATCAGTTACCACGTAAAATGACACGTTAATGGTTATTTATCACCAAGACTGGTGAGCCAATGGTGCGACATGCTGTCGTTTTGTTTATCTGCAACCGGATCATGAAAATGGATGATGATTTATTGTTTAATCAATATGCTTTACGTTAAAATTGTACCGAGTACTTCATATTGCAGAGAAAATTCAGAATTGTATTGGAGACAGCTGCAACATATTTCAAACTCCATGGTGAATCATTTTCAATAAATGTGATTATATCGTTTTAGCACTTGCCTCGCACAATTACATGAAGAACAAACAAAATTTTATCTTAAACATGATTATTACATTTTAGCACTTGCCTTGCAATATATTAAAAAAAAAAGACAAAAAAAAAACTTATCTTAAACATGATTATGATATTTTAGCAGTGTGCCTTGCACAATATTATAAAAAACAACAAAAATTATCTAAAACTTGATTATGTCATTGAGCACAAGCCTTGCACAATATTATAAGCAACAAAATTATAGTTATTACTTTAAAACCAAAATTAAGAATAAATGTATGCTTTACCCTGAAACCCCTAATATCTAGAATCATTTTAGATAAATATGCATTACACAGTGAGTGGCAGTACGATGATTGATACAACCTGAAAATGTCTGGTGAAATAATTCAACTGCCAGCCATTATTCATAGTAATATTTCTAACAAATTTTCTTCTTTTTTTTCTGGAAATATTTCATCAATAGCAAGAGAGTTTACATCCAATTTAATTTACTATTGTCATTACTTATTTTTCTCCAGATATTTGATAATTTGATTTCACAATATATTTTAATCAAAGGTGATCAGTAATTCATGACTGTTCTGTTGTTTTTTTAACTTCACCTACATTTCTAGCTAGTTAAAAGTTATAATCACTCAATCGGTGAAATAATGCTAGCTAAACAGCAGTGAACAGTTTTGCACAATGTCTTACAAACACTTTTACCTTTAAACTTCATCACAATAATGAACTAAAATTGTTTAAGATAAAACGATATGAACAATATATGCTACAACTATGCTTATTATCAATTTTGAAAGAAAATTTTAGTTTTTAGATGAGTAGATACTTTAACAACCAAAATTATCATTGATTGCACATCATAGTTGCAATTTTTGTGCAATATAAATATTATTTAATCATAAAGTAACTGTTATTTTTTCAATCCATGCACAATTTCAAAATATTTTAAGTATTGTGATCAGCGATGCGATTTAAGATGAAGATCAAGGTCTATAATGGAAAAATGGCTTCATTTCATGGTCTATTAACTAAACAAAATATGTATAGAGACGCCACTATTCACTTAAAATGTGACTCATTGGAAGAAATCCTGTGAGTAAAAATGTTAGAACACTGTATTTTTTTTGTAATAATGTTAAAGGTGCCTGGTCACTTATTGGACGAAAATATTTAATGTTTTAATTTCAAAATTTAAAATATAACTGTAGAAGACTGTAAACAAAGTAAATATTCTTACACAATTTACAGTATGAGAAAGTTAATTTAAAGCCAAAGTTGTTGTAGTATTACTAACACAGTAAAATTCATTCATAACATTATAAAATTATACTGATTAGTCCAATGTTTGGCTAAATGATAATAAAGGATATATCTTATAATCTCATCGAACTAGAAAGGATGGCATTGTTTTGGCCTTGTTTGAATAAATTTTAACCCAGACTACCCAGGCTAAGTTTGTTACAAAATGGATGAAAAATCAGAATGACTCTTACAAAAGGTTAGTTAGTTAGGTTTTTTAACAGAGCATTACTTGAATGTCCTAGAGCCCAGCTTGTGGTCCCAGATAAACCAGTTAAGAACTTGATTTTGATTTGATCATTCGCTCTTTTTTCAGTAATTGACAATCATTATATAGAGGAATAATTAATATTATTCACATGTGAGACATTGATGTTTTCCAACCTGATCTATGAATTGGCAGCTTTAAAATAAAAACAATCCTGACGAATTATTTCCCATTCTCTCCATTACATTTTTGATCCTAAGGGAGTATTATGATGTGATTGGAATCAAGTCTCACAACAGAAAATTACTGGCAAATCCTTTCATGCTAACATACCAGATAACAATGGTTACATTGGGCTAGATGACAAATTACGAGATTTGGAATCACGCCATCAACCAATTTTCTGTAAAAGTTTACTTTTTTGTTGAATCTTAGAAGCATTAGATGGTCATAACATATGTGTGTTCACTCCAAATTTTAAATATATTATTATTCCTATACTCCATTTAACCCTTTTCCTGGATATATACACATTTTTACGCTTGTGCGACCAGTGTAGATCCAGATCAGCGGCACATCCGTGCCGTCTGATCAGGATCTGCACTGGTCGCATTTTGGTCAGAAATAACCTAATGAATAAAAAAGCGAACAGTTTAGATCATGATCAGACGGCACAGATGTGCCAGCTGATCTGGATCTAAACTGTATCGCCCCTAGCAATAAAGGTGTGTCTTTACAGGAAAGGGTTAAAGAGGTGAACAGTACAGATGCAGATCAGCCAAACATCCATGCTGTTCTGCTCTAAATCTACACTTTTTAGCTTTTAGGATTCATAAGGGTTATTTCTGTCCAAGATGCAACCACTCTCTGTTAAGTGTTAATATAACATTTAAAAATAATTTAAAAATTTTTGATAAATGTTTTTGTTCTCAATTTAATCATTTATACAAACAATAGAAAGTGTCTACTGTTACAAATACAATTCTTGGGTTTCAAAAATTTATAGAATCTGTTCACTCTGCAAAGTTTTGAGACAGGAAACCATTTTTTCATTCAATCCTAATGCTTTCCTGAAGTTGTATTTCGAAAATTGATGATCTCTTGCTTTTGTTAACTAAGCATGCCATAGCTCACAGAGATGAGACATTTAATTGCTACCTGAAGCTGATTGGTGATCAAAATGTTTTAAGAAAGGCTCATATATCCAGAGTTTATATAATAAAAAAATTAATTTTTACTCCATAATTATATAATGCATTTTATCGCATGTGCAACTAGGGCCCAAGATCATAAAACTAAGTTTTGAGATCAGTCTCAAATCTCAAGGATCTGATTGGCTGAAATGGCGACTGGTCGCCATTTCAGCCAATCAGATGCTTGAGATTTGAGACTGATCTCCAGATTTAGTTTTATGATCTTGGGCCTATCTTTTTGGTCAAAAATATTAATAAATCGAACAGGGAACAGTTCAGATCCTGATCAGATGGCATGTATGTGCAGGCTGATCTGGATCTACACTGTTTGCCCATGCCATAAATGTTTTTATATGGATAAAAGGGTTAACAGGGTTCAAATATTTCTCTGAGACTTACCGAACAAACTGACCAACTTTTTTTCTCCTCATTTTTCTCTCCACCCACTGTTTGAATATACTCATATCATAATAATAGTTCTTTGGCATTGCTCCACTTCTCATTGTAATCTATGTCCTTATCAGTAAATTGCTGTTCATTGTAAATATCCAGAGAAATTACACTTTTATGGTCCACTCATATTTTTTCTTGACTGATATTTTTTTCTTGATTATATCCAAGTCAAATTTTTTCTTGACAGTCAATATTTTTTTCTTGAATTATAATGTCAAATATTAACAGTCATTAATATTTTTTAAGAATGATTATATGACACTAGCTAGTGTAGTTTTTATTTATACATAAGGTTAACAAATGACTTAACAAAATTCCCATAAAATACCAGGATATTTCAGACTTCCCTTCCCTAATGATAGGTTCACACGTTTGACTATCAAAAATGTCAACAATTCTGATCCACTTTAGTTAAGAGATTATCTTATGTAATATCTGTCATAGACAACTGTGATACTATCACCAAT
>JAZAYU010000021.1:5270184-5291874 GCA_038501625.1 Corbicula japonica
TACTTCTCATGATAAACCAAGCCAGTAACTTTCTAAAGTTTCAGAACTATGACTATGTTAACTTGATCCCTTAGTCCCGCTCTGGACAGAAGATTATTAACCAG
Organism: Corbicula japonica; assembly: GCA_038501625.1. Lineage (NCBI taxonomy): Eukaryota > Metazoa > Mollusca > Bivalvia > Venerida > Cyrenidae > Corbicula > Corbicula japonica. Next base: position 5,270,289 of record JAZAYU010000021.1, read on the forward strand.
TCTCAAATCTTAAGCATATGATGAACAAGTCTTCAGCCAATCAGAAACTTGAGATTTCAGACTGATCTCCATTCTTAGTTTTATGATGATGGATCAAGGTCTTTCTCTTGTCATTGTATTGGGCAATCAATACCAATTATTTTTATTATCCCTTTCCTCCACAAATACACATTTTTACGCATGTGTCACCAGTGTACTCCAGATCAGCCAGCACATCAGTGCCGTCTGATCAGGACCTTCTCTGGTCGCATTTTGGTCAGAAATAACCTAACAAATTAAAAAACGAGAGGTTTACATCCTGATCAGACGGCACGGATGTGCCGGCAGATCTGGATCTAAACTGTTCACCCACGCAATAAAGGTGTGTCTATGGAGGAAAGGGTTAAAATGACAAGAAATATGTCTATAGTCCAATCTTAGGAATTTATCCTTGCATTCAGTTTTTAAAGCCTTAACCAGTCACCATTTCAGCCAATCAGATGATTGAGATTTGAGACTGGTTTCCGTGCTCAGTTTTATAACATTGGGCACTGATTTGTACATTCCACTATGAAATTGATAAAATTAGCATTTGTGAACTCCATCTCTGTTATCCCTTCAATCCATATATACACATTTCATTGCATGTGCGACTAGTGTAGATATGTGACAGCTGATCTGGATCTACACTGCTCTACCATGCCATAAAGGTGAACATATGAAGGAAAGGGGTAATATTTGCTTTCTTTTTAATTTTTGACATTTAAATGCAGCATTTTACCTAATATCAGTAAAAGTTTCAGTTTGTTTAGTAAAAATCAAAATACCAGTTCTGATCAGTGTATGTGTTTATATGAAAACATTTGCACAAGTTTCATTTCAGTCTCAGAAGGGGTTAATTTAATATTACATGCAATATACACATGTGAAAAAATCAATCAACTAAAGCTGAGTAATGTAAAAATGATGGACATTAACTGTATCCATGGGATTCACAATAAATTTGTAGAACACAGATCATGGGTGGTCCAAATCATGGGCTGATTCCCAAATCATGGGCTTACTGCAAACCAAGACTTTGTTGTTTTCATTTGAAGAATGAATTACATGCAAACAGTACCCTGGGCTGATAGAAAAACAAGAAAAGATATTAAAGTTCAATGGCCCGCAATTCGGAAATCGGCCCACAATTTTGGGACTGGCCCAAGAGTGATACAAATGCATACATAACAATTTTAAAATCTATGTCTGCATTTAAAATGTGATTTAAAACAAATGCATCACCTATAATATAATGCAAGAACAAAAAACACAACATATTTTACACAAGCTTTAAATAAAATATGACTAGAATTTTTAGTGTTCACAACACTATACACAGAGTTTTTACGTATTTATTAACTCTTTCATTATTAAAATCCTTTTACACCAAATGCCTAACTGATAGTTAATGACTTTTTAAAATGATAAAGTTTCTCCCAAAAATTTTCAATGTTTAAATTGTACTTAAACAACAGTTGGTCTTCATAAAGTGTTTAAAATGATTTTGGCAAAGAAAAAGATATGTTATTTAACTTTAATTTTGATTAAAATTCTTAAATGTCATTGCAGCAAAAAAAGCCCTTCAAAAATACTACATTTATGGTGATTTGTAAACTTGCACAAATTTTTTTTTTTCAAAAAAATGCAGCGAAACTGTTCATCATTTGTCTTTACACGAAATAAAAATGAACTATTTTGACAAACTTCTTCCAAAGTTTTATGTGTTGAGTGCAAAACAAATGTAACAGTGTATGAATAAAGAAGGCAGTTAAAACTGTTTTGTATTTAACCCACGAATTATGGATTCAATCTTTTATGTGTGGTAAAGGCCATTTAAGCCCCATCTGTAATTCAAAAAGTGTTATTTAACAATGTGAACATTAAATGAAAACAATGTTTTTTAACACAATCTTTGGAGCATATAAATAAGAATCATTATTTAGAAACATACACATTTTTTGGATTTTCTTTCAGCATAGCACATTTTTATCTTGCACATTTCCAACAAGTATATTTACAATGCAATAATGGAACACAAATACTTCACTATTTCCCATTATCTTTGGATTAGAAAAATCTGTTCATTTTGGGTTAAGGTCATTTCACATTTAACCGTATAGGCAAACATTGTAGATCCTGATCAGCTGGAACATTCATGCTGTCTGATCAGGATACGCACAGTTTACTTTTATATTTATTAGGTTATTTCTTACCAAAAAGCGAACAGTGCAGATCCTGATTAGATGGTACTGATTTGTCAGCTGATCTGGATCTACACTGTTTGCAAACATGAACAAGTTTACATATGGAATGAAGCTTTTTGCAGTGTGCAAATGATGCAAGGGCCAAAGATCATAAAACTGAAACTAGAGACCACTGTCAAATCTCAAGCATCTGATTAGCTGAAATGGATACAAGTCTCCATTTCAGACAATCAGAAGGTAGAGGTATGACAGTGGTCTCTAGTTTTAGTTTTAAGATCTTTGGCCCTTGCATCATTTTTTTTTTATTTTGGGAAAGGGTTATTTCCAACAGATTGCATCCAAATCAGACTGCACAAATGTAAAAGCTGATTTAGATATAAATCACATTGCTAAACATTAACAATTACAATTCAGCAGAAACACAGTAGAAGCCCTCTCAAGTTCAGGGTCTTTCAGATCACAAGTGCTTATATTCAACACATCAACATGAAATAAAAACAATTTGATGCAATTTTTGATGATCTGAACCTCCAGTCCCAATTCCTTTCAATTGAAAGACCCTTTTATCTTATATATAATTTATCTTTCAAACAAAATCAAAAACAACTCCAGGCAATAAATTTTTTTTCTACAATATCCAGTAGCTTGTTTAAGTCATTACTCCACAAATACACCTTTTATCAGTAGGACAAACAATAGATCCAGATCAGCATTCACATTTGTGCCATCTGATCAAAATCTACAATGTTTGCTTTTAGATTAGAGTAATTTCCGACTAAGCATTGACCGGACTAGATCCAGATCAGACATGCCATGTTTGATACGGATCTACACTGGTAGCACACGATAAACCTGTATATATGGAGTAACTTTTTAAGGCAATATCCTTACCCTGATCTTTCAAACTCTGAATAAACAAACACAACAAATTAAGTAGGAATCTTAACACTTTTCCTCCATATATATACCTCTATGTCATGGGTTAACAGTGTAGAACAAGAACAGCCAGCACATTTGTGCCATCTAATCAGGATTTGCATCGTTCCCTTTTTGATTTATGAGTATTTTTTCTGAACAAAAAGCAAACAGAGCAGAACTTAAACGGATGTTCCAGCTGATCTGGATCTACACTGTTCCCACAAGCAATAAAGGTGTATATATGGAGGAAAGTGTTAACATTAATTTAACCCTGTAACAGAATTCTCCTTTAAACAGATATATTTCTGTAAGGCAACCTAGGTTCTCCATCTCCCTGGTAGAAATTTTTCTTCTGAAAGACTTTCATATCCCTAAAGTTTCAATGCTTCACTTAACATCACAATAGCTAGCTCATAGCTTATGAAGTAAATGATCATCATGAGTTATGCTCATATGCACTGATGGTGGGTGGGGATTTTTTTCTTAAAATGAAAACAAAGATGTTTAATTATGCTTCCTTTGCATGATAATAAGCATATACATGCACCAATCTAACAACACTCTAACAGCACTAATAGTCAAAGATTTGATAACAATGTGCACAGCAATTGCTGCTTGTTTCTGATTCACATTAAGCAGATGCTGAAGTTAATCTCTAATTTCTTCTTTTCTTCTCAATATTTTGCTAAATTTTTATTCTTTGTACTGTTAATACAAGAACTTCACTTTGCACATGGATGAAATTAAATAATTCTCAAGGGAGTTAACTCTTCTCTGCCTACTTCTTGTACTGCTTCTGTCCCTTTCATTATCCAGCTGTGGTATTTAAGGATGTACACAACATCTAATCAAGATCTACATCTTGAATCAGCAGTCTGCAAGCTTCTTGTGCTACAGATCTACTTGTTTAAAACTTCCATCTCAGAATAAAAGTTTTCAAGCCTTCTGATTATCCAGATCTACTTTTTTAAAGCTTCCATCATAGACGAAAAGTCAGCAAGCCTCTGATAATCTGGATCATCTTCCTTGTCGTCTTTGTCACTGGCTTTGAACGCAGGGTTGTTTGTGTCTCTTGGCAGACGCAGAGTACATGGCAACATTTCTGGCATAACAGTATGATGTGTGACTAGAGAGAGAAGATTAGACCATTCCTTGTCCAGGCCCTGAAATATGCATAAATCAAACACATCAAAATCCAGGAAAAAACCAAACACAAACAAATAATATGTCATTCTGTAGCTGGTGGTTCAACTTCCTTACTTTAAGAATTTAAATTTTCACATTAATGATACACTTGACTGTGTATCAGTTACTGGAAGTTGTCATAAAACGGCGATCTTATGGCCCGATTTTACTGTTTATGTCATCACATTAGCATTATGAACCTCTTAATTTGGACTTGTGGCTGGGGTTGCTAAAATATTGGGGTGGCGGTCTCAGCAGCTGCGATCTAGCTCCTACAAGTTTGTAACTACCATAAGACTACCCCAAATGAACCCCCTTTCTGGAAATCATGTGCTTGAGCAGCTGATTAATGCTCCCGCAAAGCACTGTGGGTAAGTCAGGAGGGAAAGATGTTTTTGAATTCTGTTTAAACAATGAAAATAAAGTTAAGTAGACAGGTTTCTTTATTATTACAGCTTTTAGTTTTCATCGTAAGGAATAATAATTAAATACAAGCGTATACTAGAACACTAATATTAACTACAAATTACCTCCCCTGCATAATTATACACCAACCTTTAATTTGACTCCTCTTGCTGTTTTCAATATAAGATAATGTGAGATTCCTGTTGGATTTTCAAACTTTGGCACACGGACAGACAGTGCATAACATCCTGGATGTGTAGAACTGTCCCTAACAATAAATGATCCAATATCTTCTTGTTGAAGTATTTCTAATGCAACATCCCTGCAAAATAGAATCATCAACTTATCACTGCTGAACACACAGGTCTTGTCAATAAAATTAGTAACCCTCTAATAGGGAACAAATTAATGAGGGTACTTGGCTGTTATTTCATGGCAAACAGTATAGATCCTGGTCAGTAAGCATATCTGTGTTATTCATTCCGTTATTATTTAGTGAACAGCACAGAAAACCGAAAACCTACCAAAACCAGTTTTAACTTTCATTCAAACAAAATTAATGCTCATGGCGACTTAATTGAAAATGGTGTTTGTTACATATGGTCCCACATCAACAAAGGAACAAAGCCTGGTGTAAGGGTAGTTCTTTAGCCATATACAGCAAAGATGATCCAACCATGAGGTAGCACACACATGCATAATACACCTGAACTTGCTGAAAACAGCTTAGAAAAGGCAAAACCTCCAACATATGAAAAATACATATACATGTATTGTGCTTCCAGGGTCAAGATAATCCTTAAACCAAGACTTGAACTGCTAACCAGTCTAAATATCTGCACAGCATCAGATTGGAGACTGAGATCAAGTTCAACCAACAAGGACCAAAGACCAGTTGCCATTTCAGCCAATCAGATGCTTGAGATTTGAGACTGGTCTCCAGATCTAGTTTTATTATCTTGGGCACAGCTTCATCCGACAGGAGATTGGTTGCCTATCTTGTACCCTGTGCACTAACTAAAGTAACAAGTAGGAAGACAATTACCTTGGTATACCAGCCTGGTACCAGCACGAGTGTCTCAGCGTCTCATCCTCAATGTGACTTCTATCCAGACCCATCAGAGACTCTAATCTGAAATATACAAGCGATTCATTATTACCAATGACTTCAAAACACAAATAGAACATTTCTTGTTTTATCAGTCTGAAAAGTAAAGGAAAGCAAATGAGACTGAATGGATTTTACTTTGGGAAAGAATTTCCATGCTCAAAAAGATTTACTTATGTAAACAACAAGCCATTTTAACTCTTTCCTCCATATATAAGCATTTTTAAGCATGTGCAACCCGTGTAGATCCAGATCAGCCAGCACATCCGTGCCATCTGATCAGGATCTGCACTGGTCGCATTTTGGTCAAAAATAACCTAATGAATCAAAAAGCAAAAAGTTTAGATCCTGATCAGATGGCACAGATGTGCCGGCTGATCTGGATCTAAACTGTTTGCTTTGCAATAAAGGTGTATCTATGGAGGAAAGGGTAAATTGTCATTTGGCATTGTTTTTGTTGTATTTTTGTTACAGTTAATTGCTGACATCAACATCAACATAAAAAGAATTGCAATTAACAAGTATTTTTACAATCAAATACTTCTAGTTAATATTATGCACTTTTTTTACTCCACATTTACAAAAATTTTAATACAATGAGACAATAGTAATAAAGCTTAAATAAAATGTATTTTAATAGATTTGCCTAAGACCTGAATGCCTAGTTTCCTTTTTATGATTCCTGGAACTAGAATAAAAACATGAAGGTGACTACCTAAATATATTTTTAACAGAATAACTTCTGTTACTGATTTATAAAAGTTTCATTTTTTCATCATTATTTTTTATAAAAAAATTGCCAAAGAGATAATCATTGAATACGATAAAATAAATATTTTTTACCTCAAAAGAAACATTTTCTTCCTTAAAATGATAAAATTTAATATCCTTGCTATGTGTCTAGAAATTCCCGACAATAACATATCAGTGTCAAAGACATTTTCTATGTTTATATCTTTAATTCTCAGATCTTTTAAATAGAAAATGCACTCCATGAATTGGAAACATTTATTTAAATGAAGTTTTAATTACTAACATGCTACAAAAGGGTAAAAGGAAATTAAAGAGCTCATAAAGAAACAAATTAATACTGAACTGGGTATATTTTCGATGAATTTAATACATTTTTGAACTCAATCCAAGACTCTGATTTCAAATGTCATTAAATATTTTCAATAAAAATTGTTTATCAACAAACATCTAGAAATTAGTTTTATTCATTTTCGAAATGAAACATTCATCTAGTTTTCATTTTCGTCTTTACAAAATGCCTCCAAAATGACTCAAACCTAGGTAGGTAGCTAGTGCAGTAACTGTTGGACTAACAATCATCTATTTATTTCTTTAAATACAAAATTTTAACTGGTTGAATGTAAATTTAATCATTTATTTAAGAAAAAGACTGTATTAAATTTACACTTATTTCACCCTTTTTATGTTTAATCCATTACTCCATTGATACAAATTTATTGCATGGACAAACAGTGTAGATCCAGATCAGCTGGCACAATAAGATCTACAGATCAGCTGTACACATTGGGATTCTATAGGTTATTACTGACCATTATGTGAACAGTGTAGATCCTGATCAGACAGCACTGACCTGCCAGCTGATCTGGATCTATGCTGTTTGCACTTAGGAAATATCCTGCAAAGAGCCCATGCTATGATGCCTTTAATATGTGATTTTGTTGGGGGGGGGGGGTGGGGGGAAGAGGGTGTACTATGCCCTTTCTTTACGATTGACAGCTAGATAAAACATGAATAGATTAACTTTACAATGTCATGCTCTATAGAAAATAAAGTTTATCAGATGTTAATCAGAGTTCATCATAATAATAATAATTGAACATAAAATGTTGATCATCATGACTTAACTATTGATAAATAGTCGACTATTTACTCCAAAAATGTGCTTATATATGGAGGCAAGGGTTAAGACTGACACTGGTAACCAGTCAGAAATATCTACACAGTGACAGATAGGAAACTGTGATAAATGTGCTAACAGTAATGTTAAGATCAAAATCAGATGATTCAGATCAGTGGGTTGATCTGGATCTACACAGTGATCACTAATGCAATAAAAGGCTTATGGAGTAACAGGTTAATTAAGCCTGTACCTGCAGAATTTATATAATTTTTACTTTAACCCTTTCCTCCATATACACGCCTTTTTATGCGTGTGCGACCAGAGAAGATCCAGATCAGCACACATCTGTGCCGTTTGATCAGTATCTGCACTGTTCGCTTTTTGGTCAGTAATAACCTGAAGCGAACAGTGCAGATCCAGATCAGACAGCACGGATGTGCCAGCTGATCTGGATCTACACTGTTCGGCCATGCAATAAAGGTTTGTCTATGGAGGAAAGGGTTAAGCCTGCACCTGCAGAATTTATATAACTTTACTTTAAGACTCGCCTTTCTTGACATTCACTATTTAAGGGATGTGCAGAACTTCATTAGCTAACAACATGCTAAATTTTTTCATTGCAACATTTGAAAAGAATGTGGTTGATGTAAAATCTCCATGTAACTAAAACATTTCACATAGTTAGGTGGCCCTGGTACGCTGCATGGGTAGCCTGTTTACATGTTACTGAATTAATGCAGTTGAATGCAGTAATTCTTTAACGATCTCACCTAAGCAGATTACAAATGATACAACTTTTTTACATGACATGCTGCATTCAATGCAATTTAAATAATTATTTGACTCAATTTATGTCAGTTTCTTTTTTGAAAGAAAACTGTAACACATTTTGTCGCCGCTACTGAAAAAATGTGAAGAATTTCAAATTTAACGTTTCGAGCACATAATCTAATGGCTATGAATTTCACATTTTGCTTTATTCAATAGACGGCAAACATTTCCAAGTGAGGTTTATTGAATTTATACAAATACAAGAGGAAAGTTTATATCAATAAACACGTCTTCCTATTCACCTTAATGACACTGGATGTTTTATTTCATGGCCGTTTTTTCACTATTATTGAGGAAATTTAAAGTCAGAATGCGACCCATCTATTCCCTAAAGTCACATTAATTTGTCAGTCGCCTAAATAGACCCAAAACAGACAATAGCGAAAGAGCGTCTTTTCATTTTCGTACAATTTCATATTTGTTAAAAAATGTTGCTGTGTTGACATAACTTGCTACACAATAATGTTAATCAAGGTAAAACTAAATACAAGCTTTGTGCCAGTTTAAGTTAAGAAAAAACTGTTGCTAGAACTTTGTAAATAGTAAATGTTGACACAACATTTTGAATACTGTAATTTTCAGCTTGTCATTTTGTGTGTGGCCTAGAATTATCTGATAATGACTAACTTAACAAAATACAGACACTGAAAAAAGTTTGACTAAAGAAAACAGAATTAAGCTTTTACTCAATAGATATGCCTTTTATCACAAGTGGGCAAACAGTGCAGATCCAGATCAGCAGGCATATCCAGGTCATCAGGATCTGCACTGGACATGTATAACCTAATGAATTTAAAAGGTTGATCTGGATCCAGACAGTTCACCTATGCCATAAAGGTGTATATATGGAGGATTGGGTGAAAATTTAGAAGTTATTTGAACTATAGTCTCGAATGGTCAAAAGAAAATGCTTCAACTGCACTGACAGATTTAACAGTAACAGTTTATAAAACTCTATTGAGTTATCAAAAACTTAAATGATTTTTTAATATAAAAATATGAAAGATTTATTTTAAAATCAATAGAAAGATAAAAATTATAATATTTTTTTATTTAACACCCCAAAAAAGGAGAAACAAATATTTCCATATGCTGGAGATTTCTTCTTTAAGCCTTCCCTGAATGACTGTAGTTTAATGTTGCACAATATTTTCAAACAATGCCATTTTTGGCATATTATAGCAGACAGAAGTAATATAAAAGATTGGATAATCAACATAATAACCCCTAATAATATATCAGTTACCACGTAAAACGACACGTTAATGGTTATTTATCACCAAGACTGGTGCGCCAATGGTGCGACATGCTGTCGTTTTGTTTATCTGCAACTGGGATCAAGAAAATGGATGATGATTTATTGTTTAATCAATATGCTTTACGTTAAAATTGTACCGAGTACTTCATATTGCAGAGAAGATTCAGAATTGTATTGGCGGCAGCTGCAACATATTTCAAACTCCTTGGTGAATCATTTTCAATAAATGTGATTATATCATTTTAGCACTTGCCTCGCACAATTTCATGAAGAACAAAAAAAATTATCTTAAACATGATTATTACATTTAAGCACTTGCCTTGCAATATATTTAAGCCTTGCACAATATCATTATAAGCAACAAAATTATAATTATTACTTTAAAACCAAAATTAAGAATAAATGATTGCTTTACCCTGAAACCCCTTATTTCTAGAATCAGTTTAGATAAATATGTATTACACAGTGAGTGGCAGTCCGATGATTGATACAACCTGAAAATGTCTGGTGAAATGATTCAACTGCCAGCCATTATTCATTGTAATTTTTCTAACAAATTTTCTTCTTTTTTTCTGGAAATATTTCATCAATAGCAAAAGAGTTTACATCCAATTTAATTTACTATTGTCATTACTTATTTTTCTTCAGATATTTAATAATTTGATTTTAAGATATATTTTAATCAAAGGTGATCAGTAATTCATGTCTTGTGTTGTTTTTTTAACTTCAGCTACATTACTAGCCAGTTCAAGCAGTTATAAATACTCAATCAGTGAAATAAAACACACGCTTAACAGCAGTGAACAGTTTTATATGATGTCTTTTGTTTCATTACAATAATGGACTAATATTGTTTGCTTCTCATGATGAAACGATGTGAATAATTTATGTAACAACTATGCTTATTATCAATTTTGAAAGAGAATTTTATAGTTTTCAGATGAGTAGATATCTTTACATCCAAAATTATCATTCAGTTCGCATCATTTTGCAATTTTTGTGCAATATAAATATTATTTAATCATAAAGTAACTGTGATTTTTTTCAATCCCATGCACAATTTCAAAATATTTCAAGTATTGTGATCAGCGATGCGATTTAAGATGAAGATCAAGATTGATAATGGAAAAATGGCTTCATTTCATGGTCTATTAACTAAACAAAATATGTAATAGAGACGCCACTATTCACTTAAAATGTGACTCATTGGAAGAAATCCTGTGAGTAAAAATGTTAGAACACTGTATTTTTTGTAATAATGTTAAAGGTGCCTCAAACAGGTCACTTATCAGGACAAAAATATTTTATGTTTTTAATTTCAAAATTTAAAATATAAACTGTAGAAGACTGTAAACAAAGTAAATATTATTACACAATTGAAGTATGAGAAAGTTAATTTAAAGCCAAAGTTGCTGTAGTGTTACTAACACAGTAAAATTCATTCTTAACATTATAAAATTATACTGATTAGTCCAATGTTTGGCTAAATGATAATAAAGGATTTATCTTATAATCTCATCGAACTAGAAAGGATGGCCATTGTTTTGGACTTGTTTGAATAAATTTTAACCCACACTACCAGGCTAAGTTTGTTACAAAATGGATGAAAAATCAGAATGACTCTTACAAAAGGTTAGTTAGTTAGGTTTTTTAACAGAGCATTACTTGAATGTCCTAGAGCCCAGCTTGTGGTCCCAGATAAACCAGTTATGAACTTGATTTTGATTTGATCATTCGCTCTTTTTTCAGTAATTGACAGGCATTATATAGAGGAATAATTAATATTATTCACATGTGAGACATTGATGTTTTCCAACCTGATCTATGAATTAGCAGCTTTAAAATAAAAACAATCCTGACGAATTATTTCCCATTCTCTCCATTACATTTTCGATCCTATGGGAGTATTATGATGTGATTGGAATCAAGTCTCACAACAGAAAATTACTGGCAAATCCTTTCATGCTAACATACCAAATAACAATGGTTACATTGGGCTAGATGACAAATTACGAGATTTGGAATCACGCCATCAACCAATTTTCTGTAAAAGTTTACTTTTTTGTTGAATCTTAGAACATTAGATAGTCATAACATATGTGTGTTCACTCCAAATTTTAAATATATTATTATTCCTATACTCCATTTAAACAGGTGAACAGTACGGATGCAGATCAGCCAAACATCCATGCTGTCTGCTCTGGATCTACACTTTTAGCTTTTAGATTCATAAGGATATTTCTGTCCAAGATGCAGAAGTGTTAATATAACATTTAATAATAATTTAAAAATTTTTGATAATGTAATATTAATGTTTTTGTTTCTCAATGTAATCATTTATACAAAAAATAGAAAGTGTCTACTGTTACAAATACAATTCTTGGGTTTCAAAAATTTAGAATCTGTTCACTCTGCAAAGTTTTGAGACAGGAAACCATTTTTTTCATTCAATCCTAATGCTTTCCTGAAGTTGTATTTCAAAAATTGATGATCTCTTGCTTTTGTTAACTAAGCATGCCATAGCTCACAGAGATGAGACATTTAATTGCTACCTGAAGCTGATTGGTGATCAAAATGTTTTAAGAAAGGCTCATATATCCAGAGTTTATATAATAAAAAAAATTAATTTTTACTCCATAATTATATAATGCATTTTATCGCATGTGCAACTAGGGCCCAAGATCATAAAACTAAGTTTTGAGATCAGTCTCAAATCTCAAGGATCTGATTGGCTGAAATGGCGACTGGTCGCCATTTCAGCCAATCAGATGCTTGAGATTTGAGACTGATCTCCAGATTTAGTTTTATGATCTTGGGCCTATCTTTTTGGTCAAAAATATTAATAAATCGAACAGGGAACAGTTCAGATCCTGATCAGATGGCATGTATGTGCAGGCTGATCTGGATCTACACTGTTTGCCCATGCCATAAATGTTTTTATATGGATTAAAGGGTTAACAGGGTTCAAATATTTCTCTGAGACTTACCTAACAAACTGACCAACTTTTTTTCTCCTCATTTTTCTCTCCACCCACTGTTTGAATATACTCATATCATAATAATAGTTCTTTGGCATTGCTCCACTTCTCATTGTAATCTATGTCCTTATCAGTAAATTGCTGTTCATTGTAAATATCCAGAGAAATTACACTTTTATGGTCCATTCATATTTTTTCTTGACTGATATTTTTTCTTGATTATATCCAAGGCAAATTTTTTCTTGACAGTCAATATTTTTTTCTTGAATTATAATGTCAAATATTAACAGTCATTAATACTTTTTAAGAATGATTATATGACACTAGCTAGTGTAGTTTTTATTTATACATAAGGTTAACAAATGACTTAACAAAATTCCCATAAAATACCAGGATATTTCAGACTTCCCTTCCCTAATGATAGGTTCACACGTTTGACTATCAAAAATGTCAACAATTCTGATCCACTTTAGTTAAGAGATTATCTTATGTAATATCTGTCATAGACAACTGTGATACTATCACCAATTACCCTAATTCCCTATTGTCCCCGGTCCCAAGGTACACACTTCCAACTGTGCTTTATCCAAACGTTAAACAGAATCAACAGTGTCTAACAACATAATCTACGTTCCCCGTGAATACAATTTTCGAACTATTATCTATATTAACAATCCAACAAGTTTATTTCATCTGTCTTGCTGTATATGGTCCGTTTCAAAACAACATCAGAAAAGACAAAACAAGAATTATTCTTTTCGACTGAACAAGTTGTCAGAAACTTCAGAGTGAAAAGCATAAATCAGCTAACAATGCCATATCCATGACAAAAACAAATTACACTATACAAGAAATTTCCGAGGAAAAATCTCTCTGTGGATCAATATATCCATTAAATGGCACTTCAAGATTACAAGCCAACAAATTATATCACTTTATTTAAACCCTAAGTCCACAATGACAGATTTTCATTCCAAATTAAATCCAAACTGTTCCATATGATTCTCCAATGAAATATAAACGTAATCCAAATCCTTGTTTAACACCTGTATAAAATTCATAAACTTTTTAATTTTGATTGATAAAGTGTAAAAATCAATATTTTTCCTGATAAAATATAAATGTATTAAAATTGATTTTTGTCCGTCTTACATGATGATATTGCAAGTGTCTTCACTAAGTTATTGAACTAATCACGAATCCTGCCTGCTTCAGTAACGAGTGGCGTCTCTCCGGTAAAATGTATTTTATTGAGACGGCGAGATCAATAACTGCGACCAGGTGTGTGTTATAATATACTTTGTTGAATAAAACAAGTCAAGGATAGAGTGACTTTTTTGTTTCCGCCTGAGCTGTAATAGCGTGGTCATGAGCTTCTTGCATACATGAAGAAATTTTCATTATGATGGATGAATACATCCTGATGTATTGAATAGCAATTAGTAACAATTACTGGTTGCTTAGTTTAAATACAATGAAAGCTATTCAAAAACAAAGAAATCAACTTTTCAATTAATGTAAGTTATATTAGTCATTTTACGATTACTTTTATCATCTCATGAATTTGTGTTCTTAATTAAATACACCAGTACAAATGATAACAAGTTTTGAAATTAACACAAAAATTGATTTATCCATCATACTGAACTATCCACACCAAACTGCTTGTACAGCAATATCCACTGTCAAAATTTATTAAAAATTAACACAGTAAATTTGTTATATTTTAAAATATTTTCACCATTGTAATTAACACTATAATTATTTGTATAGCAATTACTGAAGACACATTAGGAAATTATGCGAATGTTCAAAACATTTCTTATTTCACACTGATTGCTAATTCAGCACCTCAAAAATCACTTCAAATGGTGCATTATGCAACTCCGCTATTCAGAGGTACCGCAAGATACATTATTGTTAAGAACATTGTTTATTAAACAATGTATTACTTCTCAAACAAACTCTCCAAATTTCACATTCTTCACATGGTTTCATATAAATCTGATATCTCAACCAGTTTTCACATCATCCCGATCCTCCTAAACTTCAAACAATGTTGAAGAAATTTCAACAATTTACTACATCAATTCCCTGACTTGTATACCTTTAATAATTGACGGTCATAAAAAAACTAAACTGCCATTTTCATGTCAAAATTAAATCAACACTTTTGTACTGGCCAACCACAAAACCACAAACTATATTAAGTGGTTAATACCTGAAGTAAGGTCGATAATGTTACACTTTTAACAACATGTGTTAAAGAAAATGACAGACTTAAAAACCCATCCTATCACAAGTATTAGATCCCCACACCTGGTTAGACCTGGGTCAGATCCAGAGTGGCTCGGTGGGATTGTTCTAACCCCTTGTTAGGCAGCATTATTAATTTTCTTGGGGATTTAAGTCAAAAAGTTGGAAATTATCTTGTTACTACCCTAAGACTGCCCGAAACAACCCCCTTTCTGAAAATATTGAATCTGACCTTGGGGTAGACATGTCAGTTTCCAATCTGCAAACAAATCAAAGGTCGAATAACCCTTTACTTCATAGATGGCCTGGGTGAACAGTGTATTTCCAGATCAGCAGACACATCTATGCCATCTTATCAGGATCTACACGGATCGCTTTTAGATTCATTAGGATATTTCTAACCAAGAATCCAGATCGGATGGCACGGATGTGATAGCTAATCTGGATCAACAATGTTTGCATATCATGGGATAAAACCCATATATTATTTATAATGGAGTAAATGTTTAACAAATAAATTGACAGTTCAGCAAAGCCCAAGCAGAATACTTTTTTGTTGACAACAAAAATGGATCCCAATTATAAGAGAATTTAGTAGCATACCTAGTGAGACCTTACTGATATCTCAGATCTATGCCCCATGACTGACCGTGGTGACCAAACACTGACCACTCCATGTGAAATTACTGACATACATTCAAGTTTTATAATTTGAAACATGTCAAGTGAGGAGATCAAATTTGTCACGGACCGAGATAAAAGTGTTTTCATGAATGCTGGGATACTGTAGTGAATGGCTGAACATGACAAGGTTAATGGGGGATAGCATTACAATTGATCTCATAGAAAATACAACAATTCGGAAAATATTCCAAGCATCTGTAGAATGTGTCATGGCACAAAAGCCTGCATGAGATAGGAGGACAGAATCTGTGATAGAACCTTCCCAGAAAACTAAAATGTTGCATATTCTAAAGACTTCATCTTGCTAAAATCATTCTTTACTTGCTGCCAAAACACCCATACCCAGAATTACTTTGAGCAGTAACCAGTGTGATTGTGAGAGTGATTTTTGACCGATAGTCTGTGGCCATTAGACAAATAATGTCTTAGCTTTTAAGTCTTATGGTGGGGAAGGAAAGGGTGGGAATCTGGCCATGGCATCCACATATTTCAGGCAATGAACTCTAGATGTTTCAAACATGCAATAGTATGGCAACCTGGCAAAGAATCTAAGATCAGTATTTAAACCTTTACAGATATGGCATATATCCAATGTGTAACCAGTATAGATCCAGATCAATCTGCACTGCCATTAAATCTTATCAAGTTCTACACTACTCATTTTTAGATTCATTAGATTACTTCCACAAGTATGAGTAGGCTGATCTGGATCTGCACTGCTGGCTTTTGGAACAGAAATGATATCCCTGGGATAATAATTAAAACAATTTGAAAACTTCAAACAAAATGGCTTACCTCATTATTCCATAAACCTTCATCCTTAATTTTATAGAATAACAGTAATAACTTTGTTAGTGTTAGTATGGCTAGATAATGTAACACTGAAGTTCTAGCAAATTTTACATTTTCCCAGTCTGACAAAACAAGTTATTTAATTGATCAGTGGTCATTAAATTGACAGAGAACATAAAATTAAATTGAAAACACATGTAGATCAAAAACAGTTCATAAAGATAAGACAACTTGTTGAATTCTTTTACTACCATTTAGAGTGTTATCTAACCCCCTGAGGTAAATACATGAAAGAAACTAAAGCCGACTTTTAAACAGCTATATCATAAAAACATACAAATTATTAATTATATAAGACATAAAAATACATTAGTACAGCAAGAAAATAATTGCCAAGTTCAAAGTGTGAACATTAGACACCTGAGGGGAATATTTTGTCAACTCTGGCTATTACATGGTAATTACAGACAACCAAAGGTGAGAAGAGGACAACATGGTCTGTACACCAAGTCCTTCACCCTTTCCTCCATATATATGCATTATTATGCATGTGCGACCACTGTAGATCCAGATCAACCAGCACATCCATGCCGTCTGATCAGGATCTGCACTGGTCGCATTTTGGTCAGAAATAACATAATGAATAAAAAAGTGAACAGTTAAGATCCTGATCAGAAGGCACAGATGTGCCAGCTGATCTGGATCTAAACTGTTCGCCCACGCAATAAAGGTGTGTCTATGGAGGAAAGGGTTCATTGCCTGATATTCCTGTTACTTCAAAATATACTACAAAATTACTAATAAAACAACATTTTTTACAACTATAAACTACATTGACATTAACGATTTACTTTATATGGAATATGGCTGTTATCCAATGATCAAACAGTGTAGATCAAGATCAGTGGGCACATTAGTACCTTCTTGTCAGGATCTATACTGTCTGCTTTTAGATTCATTAGGTTATTTTTTCCAAAGATGTGACCAGTGTTGATCTAGATCAGATGGCAGCTGATCTGGATCTTCACTGGTCATACATGCGATAAAAATTGTATTTATGGAGTAAAGGCTTGAAAATTAATGTACCTGCTTATCAGCATTTACACTGGTCTTACATGTGATAAAACCTCTATATATGGAGTAAAAGAGTTAAAGCTTGTGCCCAATGTATCATAATTTAAAGCAACCCTGTAAATTAACAGCACTGTCTGTTGTGATGAAGTGTCTGTGCTTCAAGTCTGCATCACCCTTGATGGGCAGACAGGATCAATAAACATTAAGCAGAAAATGCCTTTTAGTGCAAGTATTTTAAATATTTATTGTTTTAAGTTTCTAAATTTAAACAATTATTCATTGCATCCCTAATTAAATTGTTGAAAACCAGCACTACCACTTAGCTTTCAAGATACTCTATCTTCAACATATCTGGCAACATGATGTGGTAAAAACCTTCACTGGACACATCTCAAATGCAACAAAGTGTTATTGTTTGCAAAACTTATCAGATTTTACCATTTTCACATCCATCACCAATTTTTTTAGAAATAAATAACTTTTCTTGTAAATTTAATGATTATGCTTCCCATTATTTCCATGTTTTACTGTGAAGTATTGGTTTCAGTGTCATTTTCCAGTGAAATCAACAAGAACTTTGACACTTATCAAATCATCTGTCAGACCAGAAGATGAAACTGTTAATAGATTTTGCATAGAAGATTAGGTTTACTTATTTAAATGTAGAGAAGGAAACAAGTACCTATTCTAGTCATCTCTGAAACACATCAAAAACATACATAGATGCCTTTATGGCATGGGCCAAACAGTGAATAGTGCTGTGATCCTGATCAGACAGCACAGATGTGCCGGCTGATCTTTAACTATACTTTTCACACAAACGTAAAAAAGGAGTATAATTATTATGGAGAAACAGGTTAAGTTAATATTCTTGTTCCAAACCTGTCAAGAATTTGTCATCAGAAAAGAATTTTAATCCTAAATTTGGAATTAAAGACCTTAAAGTTTTAAAATTGTGATCCTTACTCTAAACAGCAGACAATCAGCATTTAAACTGTCTTACATAATATAAACATAGTAAGCTACTTTCAATAGATAGATATTAAGTCCATCCAAGTACCTAATATACTTAAATGATATTTAACCTAAAGATTTGATTTTTGTGATTTTCTCTTTAACCCTTTCCTGTATATATACACATTTTTACGCATGTGCGACCAGTGTAGATCCAGATCAGCCGGCACATCCGTGCCGTCTGATCAGGATCTGCACTGGTCGCATTTTGGTCAAAAATAACCTAATGAATCAAAAAGCGAACAGTTTAGATCCTGATCAGACGGCACGGATGTGCCGGCTGATCTGGATCTAAACTGTTCACCCTAGCAATAAAGGTGTATCTGTACAGGAAAGGGTTAATAGACTTCTGACAATGAAACTATGGTGAATAGTTATATCTGGGATGGCATCTGAATGTGGTAATTTACTGTGGAAAGATTTTATGAAGACACAACTAATGACTCACAAGTCTGAACTCTTTACTCCATAAAATATGGCTTACATCTTGTGGTGACAAGTGTAGATCTAGATCAGCTTGCACATCTTAGAAGTCTGATCATGATCTACAATAAAGATTCTAAAAGCAAACAGCTTAGATCCTCAGCTCATTATGCACATCTTGGCAGTGTGATCAGGATCTACACTGTTTGCTTCTTTGCCAGTAATAACAATATAATTCTAAAAGGCAAACAGTGTAGATCCTGACTTAGAATGCACAGATATGCTGATCCGGATCTACAATGGTCATACTAATGTAAGAAGTATCTTTGGAGGAAAGGATCTGCGAGAATTAATTTTGTTTTTGATAAAATATCAAGAAGTACTCTTTCCTTAATGCTTTTTCATCTTTTAGATATTTTGTTATCTAAATATTTGGTTTATATACTGCTTTACTGAGTCATGGAAAGAATTTTTAGCACCATATTTGAAAAACGCAATGATCACAGAAATTGTTACAGTGTTAGATCAAAGTAACTTTTTCCAAACATTAAAACATTCTTTTAATAACATTAATTTTATGAAACTGATCTAAAAATTGTATAAAGACATCATACAAATTATCACATTTAATATCACTGTAATGACTTTACATTTTTTTGTAATTACAGGCAGTGCACATATTTTCTACATACCGTAAAATTCCTTTTAAACGACCCTGGGGGCATAACATTTTCTGAAAGGGGGCGCTTACTTTGTAATATTAATTATTTTACTTATAATATCAGATTCTGAAGAATATTGAATAATAAATATGGATTAATTGATTTTTGTCATGAAAATAACATGGGGTACATTTTTTAGGGGAAGGGCATTTAAAAGGAGTTTTACAGTAATTATTAAAGCTATCGTGTTATTTGCATAAGATCAGATTGATAAAGTGTCATTTATCTTTGTAAATCTTCACTGATCTACTGCCTGATATCACCAAATTTCTGCCTTCTATCATAAAAACCAATCAACTATCAAACTGATCAGATATGCTACAATATATCTCTTATCTCCTTTAACTTTAACACAAATAAAGCAACATTGTGCAGAATATTATTTTCATTCTAAGACGAGTGTAAATCAAATCTATTTTAAATATCTTAAGAAACAAATTATTTATTTCATCAACCTTGAAAACAATATAATAATGTGGCAAATTTTTTTTAATAAAAGCAGATCACTTTGAACGTCCAATTTGTAATGAAAAAGAAAACAAGTCTGTAGTAGACATGGCTTAACCCTTTCATCCATACATATACCTTTATGGCTTGGGCAAACAGTGTAGATTCTGATGAGCAGGCACATCTGTGCCATCTGATCAGGTTCTACACTGTTTGCTTCTTGGTCACAAATAACCAAATGAATCAAAAGGAGAACAGTGCAACAGTGCAGATTCTGATCAGATGGTACAGATGTGCCGCTGATCTGGATCTTCACTGCCGATGCAATAAAGGTGTATACATATGAAGTAAAGGGTTAAAACTTCATAAAACTATTATTGGAGAAAAATCTACACTTTTTGCTTTCACCGGATGATACAAGATACTGGTTTTATGATGTGGCTGATCTGGATCTACACTGTACTCTGTTCACCAATGGGATAACAGCCATATCCCATGGATTAAATGGTTAATACATCAAACAGTAAAAATTTAATAAACTCCTGGTATTAAATCAAAGAAATCTTAAGAACTCCTACCTCTTTTTCCCCATATTGTTTAACATGTTAAATGTTTATTATAATAATATTATTGCAATTTCACTGAAAATTTAGAAAAAACACAGGTTGCCAATTTTCATCCCCTGTCTTCTGAATTCCTCACACATGACAACCCTTAATACCAGCAAATCCTGACTTAAGGCTTACATGTTCATCAAAAAGATTAGCTACCTGAAAGTTGTTAAAATGCCTTCAGACTAGATAACACTGGGAAAACAAATGACCAAATCATCATATAAATCATGATGACTCACCAGTCATCAACATGCCTTCCACACGTTTTTTGACAAGAAAATTTTGACAACACAATTATGGCTGCTGTAAAAAGCTTACTGCATTACAATGCTAATTCTTACCAATTTTTTAAGCAAGATAACATTTTTTTGCATAGAGATTGATTGTTTACTTCTACCATTAAAACAGTGGCCGAGTCACCTCAAGTAATTGGGCAATTATTTTAATTACTCACACTTTCAGTTTTCATTGTGGTCCTACTCTATTGTTCCTACCCATTTACCCTTTTGTCTTGTTACATTTTTGTATTGCATTTTACTTTCAATCTAGATTCCTTTTAGTTCACAACAAGCCAAAGGTATGACACTATGACACAAAGACCACGGCAAAAGATCTTCAAAATAAGATTTGAGACCAGTCTCATATCTCAAGCATCAGGGCTCTCACTAGACTTGCAAATCAGGGAGATGTTTCATCATAATTTTACAGAATTATGGAGAAGTTTGCAGACAACAGCAATCTTTCCCTTTATAGTCTGTACAAAAGGACTTCTCCCATAG
>JAZAYU010000021.1:5292374-5441175 GCA_038501625.1 Corbicula japonica
ATCCGAGACAAAAATGTATAGCTTTACATTCCATTTGATTGTTGGTAATCAAACGAGGGGTTGAATATTTAAAGGCTTAAATATTTAAAGCAGGAGGCCGTCACTGAATTTGATACTGTTTTGTATTTTACTTGATTAAGATTTAATCACTTAATTTGTAAATATGACATTAGAATGGAGTAATCTGACTGTCAAAATAAAACTAAAGTGTTATCTGACCACTGCTTTGTTAAAAGTAATGGCAAAATAATATGAGCAACCACTTTCTTGTACTAAGTTTCAGATATTCCTAATTTGTTAGGTTTTATTTGTCACTATCAATAAGGAGTGCTACTTCAATTAAACAAGAGGGCCATGATGGCCCTATATTGCTCACCTGAGTACAAAAGTACTCTCAGCTTTACCCAAGGGCCTACATTTAAATAATGTTGGTAAAGGTTCTCTTCACAATACTCAAAACGAAATATCTAAGGTCTAGTCGCATTAGTTTCAGAGAAAAATGATTATTTATGTTTTCCTATATGAATCAATGTAAATAAGAGAACCCTGGGGCGTGGCCAATTTTGGCCCAGGGGACATAATTTGAACAAACTTGGTAAGTATCCACTAGACAATGCTACATACCAAATATCTAAGCTTAAGGCATTGAGGTTTCCAGTAAGAAGATTTTTATTAAGGGCCCCCAGGGCAGGGCCAATATTGACCCCAGGGCCAACATTTAAACAATGTTGGTAAAGGGTCTCTTCACAATACTCAACACCAAATATCTAAGGTCTAGTCCTATTAGTTTCAGATAAAAATGATTTTTCATGCTTTCCTATATAAATCAATGTAAACTAAGAGAACCCTGGGGTGTCGCCAATTTCGGCCCAGGGGACATAACTTGAACAAACTTGGTAGACATCCACTAGACAGTGCTACATACCAAATATGTAAGCTTAAGGCATTGAGGTTTAGCAGGAAGATTTTTAAAGTTTTCCTTTTTTACATATTTAGGGCCCCCAGGACAGGGCCAATTTTGACCCCAGGGAAATAATTTGAACAATCTGTGTAGAGTACCACTAGAGGATGCTTAATGCCAAATATCTAAGCTCTAGGCCTTGTGGTTTCAGACAAGAAGATTTTTAAAGTTTTTCCTATATAAGTCTATATAAAATGAAGTGACTCCTGGGGCGGGGCCAATTTTGACCCCAGGGAAATAATTTGAACAATCTTTGTAGAGTTCCACTAGAGGGTGCTAAATGCCAAATATCTAAGCTCTAGGCCTTGTGGTTTCAGACAAGAAGATTTTTAAAGTTTTTCCTATATAAGTCTATATAAAATGAAGTGACCCCTGGGGCGGGGCCAATTTTGACCCCAGGGAAATAATTTGAACAATCTGTGTAGAGTACCACTAGAGGATGCTTAATGCCAAATATCTAAGCTCTAGGCCTTGTGGTTTCAGACAAGAAGATTTTTAAAGTTTTTCCTATATAAGTCAATGTAAAATGAAGTGACCCCTGGGGTGGGGCCAATTTTGACCCCAGGGAAATAATTTGAACAATCTTTGTAGAGTTCCACTAGAGGGTGCTAAATGCCACATATTTAAGCTCTAGGCCTTGTGGTTTCAGACAAGTAGATTTTTAAAGTTTTTCTACAAGTCTATATAAAATGAAGTGACCCCTGGGGCGGGGCCAATTTTGACCCCAGGAAAATAATTTGAACAATCTGTGTAGAGTACCAATAGAGGATGCTTAATGCCAAATATCTAAGCCCTAGGCCTTGTGGTTTCAGACAAGAAGATTTTTAAAGGTTTTCCTATGTAAGTCTATATAAAATGAAGTGACCCCTGGGGCGGGGCCAATTTTGACCACAGGAAAATAATTTGAACAATCTTTGTAGAGTTCCACTAGAGGATGCTAAATGCCAAATATCTAAGCTCTAGGCCTTGTGGTTTCAGACAAGAAGATTTTTAAAGTTTTTCCTATATAAGTCTATATAAAATGAAGTGACCCCTGGGGCGGGGCCAATTTTGACCCCAGGGAAATAATTTGAACAATCTTTGTAGAGTTCCACTAGAGGGTGCTAAATGCCAAATATCTAAGCTCTAGGCCTTGTGGTTTCAGACAAGAAGATTTTTAAAGTTTTTCCTATATAAGTCTATATAAAATGAAGTGACCCCTGGGGCATGGCCAATTTTGACCCCAGGGAAATAATTTGAACAATCTTTGTAGAGTTCCACTAGAGGGTGCTAAATGCCAAATATCTAAGCTCTAGGCCTTGTGGTTTCAGACAAGAAGATTTTTAAAGTTTTTCCTATATAAGTCTATGTAAAATGAAGTGACCCCTGGGGCGGGGCCAATTTTGACCCCAGGGAAATAATTTGAACAATCTTTGTAGAGTTCTACTAGAGGATGCTAAATGCCAAATATCTAAGCTCTAGGCCTTGTGGTTTCAGACAAGAAGATTTTTAAAGTTTTTCCTATATAAAATGAAGTGACCCCTGGGGCGGGGCCAATTTTGACCCCAGGGAAATAATTTGAACAATCTTTGTAGAGTTCCACTAGAGGGTGCTAAATGCCAAATATCTAAGCTCTAGGCCTTGTGGTTTCAGACAAGAAGATTTTAAAAGTTTTTCCTATATAAGTCTATATAAAATGAAGTGACCCGTGGGGCGGGGCCAATTTTGACCACAGGGAAATAATTTGAACAAACTTTGTAGAGTTCCACTAGAGGGTGCTAAATGCCAAATATCTCAGCTCTAGGCCTTGTGGTTTCAGACAAGAAGATTTTTAAAGTTTTTCCTATATAAGTCTATATAAAATGAAGTGACCCCTGGGGCGGGGCCAATTTTGACCACAGGGAAATAATTTGAACAATCTTTGTAGAGTTCCACTAGAGGATGCTAAATGCCAAATATCTCAGCTCTAGGCCTTGTGGTTTCAGACAAGAAGATTTTTAAAGTTTTTCCTATA
The DNA here is from genome assembly GCA_038501625.1 of Corbicula japonica. Taxonomy (NCBI): domain Eukaryota; kingdom Metazoa; phylum Mollusca; class Bivalvia; order Venerida; family Cyrenidae; genus Corbicula; species Corbicula japonica. The sequence continues at coordinate 5,295,329 of JAZAYU010000021.1, forward strand.
TAAGTCTATATAAAATGAAGTGACCCCTGGGGCGGGGCCAATTTTGACCCCAGGGAAATAATTTGAACAATCTTTGTAGAGTTCAACTAGAGGGTGCTAAATGCCAAATATCTAAGCTCTAGGCCTTGTGGTTTCAGACAAGAAGATTTTTAAAGTTTTTCCTTTCGGTTGCCATGGCAACCAGAGTTCTGCATGGAATTGATTTCTTTGAACAACTTTGGAAGAGCTTCATGCAAGGAACATCCGTGGCAAGTTTCATCAACTTTGGCCCAGGGGTTTAAGAGGAGATGTTGTTTAAAGCAAAAATTGACGACGCACGACGCACGACGGACGACGCACGACGGACACAGGGCGATCCTAAAAGCTCACCATGAGCACAAGTGCTCAGGTGAGCTAAAAACATTTATTACCAAACATAGTTAATTATAAATATCAGGGTCATATTTCCAGAAAAAGCAGGGCTTTTCATCCTTAGTTACATTATAATTTCCAATTTTCTGGCCAAAACCCCCATAAAAACTTTATATTGCTGCCCAAAAAGGGAGTTCAAATAGCCCAAGTGAACCCCCTCTGGATCTGTTCGTGCACCTACATAGATTTTAGACAGGTTCTTCGTGTCACCATAAAAAGACTGATCTCTGTTAGGCTTAGTCAAATGACCACTAACAAACTACAGCCTTTACACTGGTCTCCATTCTACAAGTATATTTTATGATTCTTTTCACACTTCCTTTATGGTTTCATTAATTTGTCACCATTTCTGTCAGTTAGTTAACTTCAAATGTTGGCATGGTTTTATACAAGTACTAATAAAATGCTTTGATTAAAGGAATTGATTAAGGAATTAACAAATCTCCATTCTTTTGAAAAATTTGATTTAGAACTTGGCAATGAAGACAGACGTCAAGTGTCTATAAAGTGAAGTCACTACTGCCAACCTTTCAGTAATTCAGTTTTGTGCTATCAGTAACAAGCTCCATACATGGTATAAACTAATTCAATGCATAAAATTAACATTAGTCGTTGAAATCATATGTTGTCCAATAGAATTGAATTAATTTTCAAATCGTTTGAAAATTTTCTATAAATCACAACTTGCACATAATTGAATGGTAAGTGAATTGATTTACTAAACACAATTTCAACAACTAAGTCAGTTAGTGTTTATTAATAAGCATTTAAAAATTATATCGGTCAATTTCATTTTGTAAATGTTCATTAATAAACATTTACTATACATAGTGAAGTTCTATAAATCACCAATAATGTTTTAATCATAATAGGAAAGTTTACATTTAATGTATAACAGTACTATGGTTTGACTTTATTCCCTCTCAAAAGAGATGCCCCCATTCAGCGCTGGAATTCTGATCAACACGGAGATTATGTATAACTTTCCAACCAGATGACACAAGTTCATTCTTTAGGTCATACATCATTCTAAATTACAGCAAGGACTAACAGGGTGAATAGTCCCTTACAAAACCACCATGAAACTTAAACCCCTCCTTTACCCGTGATTAAAGGTTTTAATATGTTAGAAGTGAAAGGATGGAAAAATATGTTACTGAAAAGATTGCTATCAGCTTCAAATGTGAAACTCTGATTGTGTAACTGAGACATATCATATTCTTTGCTAAATCTTTATTCTTATTTCTATCTCACCTGGTTAAAATGTCATTAATTTTTAAGCCTTTACTCCATTTATACGGGTTTTATCGCATGTACGACCAGTGAAAATCCAGATCAACTAGCTCGTCCTTGCTGTATGATCTGGATCGACATTGGTCAGATCTTGGTCAGAAATAGCGTAACGGATCAAAAAGCAAACAGTGTAGATCATGATCAGATAGCACTGATATGTCGGCTGAACTGGATCTATTCTGTTTGCACAGAGGATAACAGCCATATCTCACGGAGTAAAAGGTTAAAAAGGAACACCATTTTACACAACCAGAATAAGTAGTAATATGCAAGCAGTGGATGGATGCATCCTATGTACTTACATAAGCACACCAATTTCTGTAAAATAACTATGGAACTGGGTACAGATTCAAAAACCACTCATTTCAAGAACGAGGAAATCAGAAAAAAAAACACAATGAAGACACATTATTTCATGACAAAGGAAGTCCAGGGCTCAAGATTATGAAGAAAGATTGGAGACCAGTCTCAATTCAAGAATCTGATAGGCTGACAGTACCATGGTCACCATTTTAGCCAATCAGATGCTTGAGAATTGAGACTGGCCTTCAATCTTACTTTTATGATCTTTGGCCCTGGTCTATGACAAAGAAAGCACTACTACATTAACCTACCCTGCGCCCTTTTCCTTGCCCTTTGTTGAAGATTCTCCTCCACTGTTCAATGGTAAGTGGGATGGACTTCCGTTCTGATAATGTATTGGTGGGGAAGATTTGCCATTCTGCATGTTTGGCGTATTATCATAACCAGTCTGGCTGAAGTTGTGTCCCTTTGGTGAATAGTGCTGATTAGAGTTACCTGCCTTTGGAGAGTATCTCTGTTGTGCATTGCTGGAGTCCCTGGGTTGATGACTATGCATAGGTCTACTGCTAGAGTTAGGTGATATATTCACATTCGATAACTGCGAAGAGTTTTGAACATTGCAGTTTTTCGATAACTCGTTCTGAGTCTGCGACTTGAAGCCGTATATATAAACACCAGGTTGATCAACGTTACTGGTTCCTGAGAAGATTGACAATTTAGAGTCAAGAATGACTTCACTGTGTGGCCGCTGTGGCCTACGTTTCGGACTGTCTCGTAATCTGGACTGCATTGTGGAGCGCATCTGATTTGGTATGACATCATCATCCAGACTGGTCCAATAGCGGAGCTTTGGACTGGCCCTGTGATCGTTAAACTCTGAGGACGCGGGTATAGCAGGTAATGGGCGATTCTGCATTGCTGATGGAGTGGGCGGAGCTTGTGACTGAAATTAAATAATACTTTTTAAAGGATGGGACATTTGCATGCTTACAAACCAAAAATATTAACATTTTATGCCAGAATTAATGGCAAAAAAAGAATTTAACAAACATGGTATGAAATTTCTGATCAGATGGCATGGATGTGCCGGCTGATCTGGATCAACATTGGTCGCACATGCGTAAAAATGCGTGTTTATGGAGGAAAGGGTTAAGCATATCTGGTAGCAATTTCTTTGATCTAACTATCCTTGGTGCATTCAATTGGTATGATTATTTGTAATTTTCTTCAATTTAATGACCAGCTGTTACCGTCCATTATAATATTATCTGTTTACTCCTTATACCCCGGTACGCATTTGAACACATGCGCAACATGTGTAGATCCAGATCAGCCAGCACAGATGTGCTGAATGATCATGATCAACATTATTTGCTTTTTTGGTCAGAAATAACCTAATTAATCAAAAGGCAAACAATGTAGATCCTGATCAGAAGGCACGAACAAGCTGGCTGATCAGGATCTACACTGTTTGCCTATGCTATAAAAGCGTATACATGGAGGAAAGAGTTAATTACCAGTTATTACCACCAAAAGTCCATGATTACAGTGCATAAAGTGCAACATATTTGCCTGCATCATGATCTGCAATATAATTATTTGGAGAAAAATGCAGTCTAATCAGGATCTACACTGTTTACCCACAGGATATAAGCCATATGGAGTCTTTTAGTTCATGGAGTATTCTACAGGAAACAGATGCCTTTGAACGGTTTTCAGTCATCTTTAAGACTATCATTTTCCTAACAACAGAGTCCTTATAGACACAAATCAATAGTAATTTCAAGAAGGAAGAAAATGTATTTATTGTAGTTCCGTGTGGCTGGGTTACCACGCAATGTATGGATATATCTACCAGGCGACTGACAGGTGGCTTCTTGCTGAGTAAGAGATTGAGAGTGCATTTAAATTGGAACCAAAAATTTTAATATATTCACTGGCAGCCGAGGCAAGTGACTGAAAATCTACTAGCCCAGCATAGCATAGGGCAAGTGACTCTGAAAATCTACTAGCCCAGCATAGCATAGGGCAAGTGACTCTGAAAATCTACTAGCCCAGTAAAGCATAGGGCATGTGACTCTGAAAATCTACTAGCCCAGGATAGCATAGGGCAAGTGACTCTGAAAATCTACTAGCCCAGTATAGCATAGGGCATGTGACACTGAAAATCTAATAGCCCAGCATAGCATAGGGCAAGTGACTCTGAAAATTTGCTAGCCCAGCATAGCATAGGGCAAGTGACTCTGAAAATCAACTAGCCCAGTATAGCATAGGGCATGTGACACTGAAAATCTAATAGCCCAGCATAGCATAGGGCAAGTGACTCTGAAAATTTGCTAGCCCAGCATAGCATAGGGCAAGTGACTCTGAAAATCAACTAGCCAAGCATAGCATAGGGCAAGTGACTCTGAAAATCTACTAGCCCAGCATAGCATAGGGCAAGTGACTCTGAAAATCTACTAGCCCAGCATAGCATAGGGCAAGTGACTCTGAAAATCTACTAGCCCAGCATAGCATAGGGCATGTGACTCTGAAAATCTACTAGCCCAGCAAAGCATAGGGCAAGTGACTCTGAAAATCTACTAGCCCAGCATAGCATAGGGCAAGTGACTCTGAAAATCTAATAGCCCAGCATAGCATAGGGCAAGTGACTCTGAAAATCTACTAGCCCAGCATAGCATAGGGCAAGTGACTCTAAAAATGTTATAGCCCTGCATATAAAAATCAAGATCATTTTCTGAGTAAGATTTTGTGAAGACAACATTTTTGTAACTTCGTGGATCTGGATTTTCTAAATTTGATTTTACTTCATTTCCTTATTTTGTGGTGGCTTAATACTCTTGGATCAATCTGCACATGAAATCAACAAAAATGAGCACACCACAATTAATAACCATTTCCTCCATCTGTGCCATCTGATCAGGATCTGCACTGGTCGCAGTTTGTTCAGAAATAACCTAATGAATAAAAATGCGAACAGTTTAGATCCTGATCAGACAGCACGGATGTGCCGGCTGATCTGGATCTAAACTGTTTGCCCACGCAATAAAGGTGTGTCTATGGAGGAAAGGGTTAATGACTTCAGAGTAAAGTCCCCAACTTACAAAGACTAGGAAACACGTAATGGGAGCTATCAGCATGAATGGAATTATCATTGATCAGATCATGATTCACCGCAGTCATCAAGTACTTCTTTCATTACTAATTAAATTTAATGTTGCATGCAGTCATCTTGGAACTGATCCTGAGTTCTCAATCCTTGAAAGCTCTTTCTCTGCTGACCACATGAAAGTGAAGACAATTGGAAGTAGACATTGTGAGTTGTACTGGTTAAAATCTTGAATGTAGATTCAACCATCATGAATTAACTGTACACAAGCACATAAATTGTTTCCATTACAGGGATTTACTTCAAACTTCAAATATTGTAACTACAGCCAGAATAATGTTGTAATTGTTTCCCTTAGTTAATTTCCTTTTGTCAGGAGCCTAATATTATTATTGTTTATGGGATTTACTTTAAAGATGAACTAGAGACTGCTTGCAACATGAGAAGGTGAAACGCACAAGAACAGTAACTCTTACTGATGTACTGATGTCATTTTTGAGTTACCTGCCTTTCATTATTGATTTCTGGCTGAAGCATGATAACTTTTATTTAACAGTCTTAGCACTTTTTGGTTTTGTGACCTTGACTATGAGCTAGTGACCTCAGAATCACTCTGGATAATCCTCCCATCAAGGGCTTTGCAGTTTTGGGCTATAATTTATAAAGCTAAGATTGGAAACAAGTCTCAAATCTCAGTCGCCATTTCAGCAAATCAGATGCTTGAGTTTTGAGACTGGTTTCCATGCTCAGATTTATAACCTTGGGCATTGCTGACTGAAGGCAAAATTTGTTGGAGAGTTATTGTCAGAACCAGAAAGTGTCCATAGACAGCTACAATGCAAAACATGATCAGTCTTACGACTGGTGTATAAAATGAAAAAAAATGACCTGAACTAAATTTTAACTAACAGAAATTCAGTGGGTTATGGGTTCACTTCATTTTTAGCCTCCCTAACACTGTATTATTCAAATCATTTCAATTACTAAACCTTTACACCATAAATATGCAATTTATCACATGTGAAACCAGTGTAGATTCAGACCAGTTGGCACAACCTTGCAGTTTGATTGGGATCTGCACTATTTGCTTTTTGGTCTTAAAAAGTGTAGATCCTGATCAGACTGCAGGGATGTGCCAGCTGATATGGATCTACACTGTTCGCCCACACAATACATTCATTTATTGAAGAAAGGGTAAATAATGTTCAATTTAGCCAAGACAATATAAATTCTATTTGAATGTGACAAACTGTCTGCCTTTAGAGTGAAAACAGTAATGGGATAGTGTGATAGAACTGGTGGACAGAATTCTATGTAACTTATACCAGACTGAAGATTGTAAAACTGAGATTGGGAACCAGTCTCAGATCTTAAGCATCTTATTGGCTGAAATGGTGACCAGCCATCATTTCAGCCAATCAGATGCTTGAGATTTGGGACTGATTTCCATTATCAGTATTATAACCTTGGGACTAGACTGAATAGAATAACTCCACAGACAATTGCTGAGAAAACAATTCAATTTGTATCACATCTCAATTCAATTCTGGGAATGATACAGATATATAATTTAAGAACAAGAGATCTGCAATAATCTTATCACTTAGGCTGAAGGATGTTAGAATTAACTGCAGGAGAACTTGGCACTGTGTTTTATGTAATCTGGTTTGAGATATATATTAATGGCTGTCAATTTCTTGATAAAAATCACATTATTCCTAACAGCTTATTCTTCAAGTGTCTGACTTGAACAGATCTTAACAACCATCAACTAAATTACTTCCAGCAATAAAATAAACCAAAATCAACAAGATGGGTGTTCGGTTGAACACTTTTGTCACCCTTGGATATACAGATACAAATGTCAATCCACCTTTATCCCAAAATGAAATGATAGCAAAATTTATTCCAATTAAAATCCTAAACAAAACTCAAACTAAATTGGAAACTGTATAATTATTATGTCCTTTTCAGTATGTATAATTTTTATAAATACAAACAGGCAAATCAAAACTGTTAAAATGATTATCATTTAGCCAGCAAAAGAAAACTGTTGCAAGTTGCTGCAAGCATACATAATTTGAAAAAAAAATCCTATTTTCTCTAAGGAAACTTGTGGGTGTGTAAAATTCCTGCAAGGCTAGTAGATTTTCAGTCTCGCTGCCCTAAACCATCTAAACCTACTAAAATTTGTTTTGGTGTGGTGTTTTACCTGGTCTTCATTATCATAATGGTGATCTAACATCTGTCTCTGAAGGCTGTCCATGTCATCCCCGACCGTCCAACCCAGGCCCGAATCTAACGTCCCGCCACCTGAATACCGCCTGTCTATCTCGTCCTTCAATGCCGTCACTGGAGAACCTTTAAACCGGTTTGAACAGTTCACATTGTTCTCTAAAGACTCGCGTATCGTTACAACTTGAAAGTTTGGTAAATTACACAGGTGGGGTGAAGAATTTCTCTTTGGAGAGTGAGAGTTCATATTCATGTTGGACGACTTAGATGGAGAGAGATGTACTGGTGTAGAGTTTCGTTTTGAAGCAGAAAAGTTTGGGTCAGATTTACGTGTTCCTTGTTGTTGTTGCTGTTGCTGATTGGAGCTTGATGGACGGGAGAAGGTGGGTGAATCACTTCGCACTGGGCCGTCAAGTGCACTACGGTGTTGTGTTTTCTCTATTGCATGTTTAGCCTAAAACAAAAACAGAAACACATAAAAATGTATCATAATATTTTTAAAAACACATAAAATAATGTACAGGGAAATATTTCTGTGGAAATTGCAGTTAGGGGTATCCATAAATTTAAAATAAAATAAGATCACTTGATCTATTCATTTTGATATTATTTTAAACACACTTTTTATATAAACTGGGGACATATATGAATTCAAAATCAAATAAAGAAGTCTTGGACTACTTTGTCCTTGTTATTTTAAATAAGAAATGACTTTCTGACACCACAGCGGTTATAATAGGCAAAACACAAAATGAAATGTCCACTGAGAATATTTATTGACTTTACTGAAAAGAAACACAATCATGTCACACTTGTAATACTTTCTTACACAAGGTTGAAAGAGTTACTCCCCTTTGTGCAAACTGACAAAGAAAAATAAAAACCTCAACCAAAACAATAAAATGTTATACTTTTATAGATCCCAAGATGTCCCTTTGGAAATGTCAGCATGCTCAAATTTTCTAACAAGAATTATTTGAGCAATTTAACCCTTCCCTCCAAATAAACACATTTTTATGCATGTGCGACCAGTGTAGATCCAGATAAGCTGACAGATCAGTGCCATCTGATCAGGATCTGCACTGGTCACATTTTGGTCAGAAATAACCTTACAAATCAAAAGGTGAACAGTGCAGATCCTGATCAGACAGCACCGATGTGCCGGCTGATCTGGATCTACACTGTTCGCCCACACAGTGAAGGTGAGTCTATGGAGGAAAGGGTTAAGAACAGTTTAAGAACCTTTGTAGTCATAATTTATTTTAAAACATTTTTACATTTTTGGATGGAGTGAAGGAAATGATGGGGGAGTGAATAAATTTGTTTCTATTTTTCTTTTTCCTAAGAATTTGCATGAACATTTAATGAAAACATATCAAATATCTGAAAAAAACATTTCTTTTTTTCTTTTCAATTTTTTTGGGGGGGGTGGGGGGAACTGTGCCAGCTGAAAGAGGGATTAGGAAGAATTTGTTTAAAGGTTATTTATAAATAACATTTCTGTTGGTATTAATCATACATTTAAAGTTGAAAAACAGCTATAATTTGGTCAAAAGACTGACAAACCTTGAAAGCTGAAGCTAAAGTAGTTTGTCAGATATAATGAGGTTACAAAAACCCCATGAAACCGTTGCAAAGGAAAACATTGAGTAAAATGGCTTGACATAAATATTCTGTGATATGTCAAACTTAAATGAATATGATTTTAAAACTGTTGATAAGAAAAAAAAGCTATTTTATAAAGGAGAATTTGGCCATGACTTGCTCACCTGAATACTGTAAACCCCCAGTGCCAATCATCTTTCCTCCATATATACGCCTTTTTACACATGTGCAACTATTTTTGATCCAGATCAGCTGGCACATTCATGCCATCTGATCTGGATCTGCACTGGTCACAGTTTGTTCAGAAAAACCTATAGCTTAGATCCTGATCAGATGGCACAGACGTGCCGGCTAATCCTGATCTAAACTATTCACCCATGCAATAAAGGTGTATCTATGGAGGAAAGGGTTTAATAATGCCTTAGTGCAGGAAAAATATAATTACTTCTGCATTAAGTATGTTGAAAGAACTCGTTTTTTTTTTTTCAGCACTGTCCGTGCCACTGGAAAACAGAGGTGTTCCCAAAGCAAACGGCCTGGTTCCCAATTATCCAGTCAACATTTTTCCAAATTGAGTTCATACACTCTTTCTAAAATTTCGACAAACATTGCATAAAATATATCGAAATACACAGTGAACAGTAGAGTAACTTCCCTTCATCTAGATATTGCCAGTGTTAAGTGATGTAATCGCATTTATTTTCTAGACCTTCTTCAACATTACAGCGATAAATTATACTGATAAAACTAATTCAGATCTATTCTGCACAACTTTACAGAAAGTACCTGGAACTGCAGAATATACATAATAATCAGACTCTTAGACACAATCTTTTTGTATTTTTTTTACTACCCTGTCACTATTTTTTCAAGAATTTCAATTTCATAAAATGTAATTTTAAAGAGCAAATTATTTTCTTATATCAGAAATAGGCAGAAAAACTCCTGTAACTGAAAACAATTCAGGTAAACTAAAGGATCAGGTGAGCACTATCAGAAATGACGAGCACGAAACAAGCTACAACAAAAGTACAATAATAACGTGTCTTTTTATGGGCCTTTCCTTAAAATGGAACAATTTCCCTTGCATAAAGCAATATTTTGTCTTGTATATTATTTATCAATATGCTTTCCTTTAATAATTTGCTTGATTGGATATAGCTTTTATCCATGAGTAAAACAGTGTAGTACCAGATCAGAATAGCTGTGCTGTTTGATCAGGATTGCACTCTTGGCCAGCAATAACCTTATGAATCTAAAAGCGAACAACATAGATTCTGATCAAGGACTAGACTAACATGGACATGGACTCAACTAACATGGACATGGACTCGACAGACATGTACATGGACTCGACTAAAATGGACATGGACTCGACTGACATTGACTCGACTTATATGGACATGGACTCGACTGACATGGACATGGACTCAACTGACAAGGACATGGACTCGACTGACATGGACATGGACTCAACTGACATGGACATGGACTCGTCACTGACATGGACTCGTCAGACATGGACATGGACTTGACTGACATGGACTCGACTGACATGGACATGGACTCGACTGACATGGACATTGACTCCACTGACAAGGACATTGACTCCACTGGCATGGACATGGACTCGACTGACATGGACTCGACCGACATGGACATGGACTTCACTGACATGGACATGGACTCGACTGACATGGACATGGACTCGACCGACATGGACATGGACTCGAATGACATGGACATGGACTCCACTGACAAGGACATGGACTCGACTGACATGGACTTGACTGACATGGACATGGACTCGACAGACATGGACATGGACTCGACTGACATGGACTCGACCGACATGGACATGGACTCCACAGACATGGACATGGACTTGACTGACATGGACATGGACTCGACCGACATGGACATGGACTCGACTGACATGGACATGGACTTGACTGACATGGACATGGACTCGACTGACATGGACTCAACTGACATGGACATGGACTCGACAGACATGGACATGGACTTGACTGACATGGACTCGACTGACATGGACATGGACTCGACCGACATGGACATGGACTCGACTGACATGGACATGGACTCCACTGACATGGACATGGACTCCACTGACATGGACTCAACTGACATGGACATGGACTCTACATGACATGGACATGGACTCGACTGACATGGACTCAACTGACATGGACATGGACTCGACAGACATGGACATGGACTTGACTGACATGGACTCGACCGACATGGACATGGACTCGACTGACATGGACTCAACTGACATGGACATGGACTCGGCAGACATGGACATGTACTTGACTGACATGGACTCGACCAACATGGACATGGACTCGACTGACATGGACTCAACTGACATGGACTCGACAGACATGGACATGGACTTGACTGACATGGACATGGACTCGACTGACATGGACATGGACTCGACAGACATGGACATGGACTGACTGACATGGACATGGACTCGACTGACATGGACTCGACCGACATGGACTCTACTGACATGGACATCGACTGACATGGACATGGACTCGACTGACATGGACATGGACTTGACTGACATGGACTCAACTGACATGGACATGGACTCGACAGACATGGACATGGACTTGACTGACATGGACTCGACCGACATGGACATGGACTCGACTGACATGGACTCAACTGACATGGACATGGACTCGACAGACATGGACATGGACTTGACTGACATGGACTCGACTGACATGGACATGGACTTGACTGACATGGACATGGACTCGACTGACATGGACATGGACTCGACTGACCTGGACATGGACTCGACTGACATGGACTCAACTGACATGGACTCGACAGACATGGACTTGACTGACATGGACATGGACTCGACCAACATGGACATGGACTCCACTGACATGGACATGGACTCGACAGACATGGACATGGACTCGACTGACATGGACTTGACTGACATGGACATGGACTCGACAGACATGGACATGGACTGACATGGACATGGACTCGACTGACATGGACATGGACTCAACCGACATGGACATGGACTGACTGGCATGGACTCCACTGACATGGACATGGACTTGACTGACATGGACATGGACTCGACCAACATGGACATGGACTCGACTGACATGGACATGGACTCCACTGACATGGACATGGTCTCGACTAACATGGACTCCACTACATGGACATGGACTCGACTGACATGTACATGGACTCGACTGACATGGACATGGACTTTACTGACATGGATGTGACTAACATGGACATGGACTTGGCTGACAAGAACTAGACTAACATGGACTGTACTGACATGAACATGGACTTGACTAACATAGACATGGACTTGACTGACACTGGTGGCACATGGAACATAAGCCATATCCCAAGGAATAAAGGGTTAATGTAAAAGGTATAATGTAAAACTTCCAAAGCTATTACAATAAATAAAGATGATAAATATACTGGTTATACTGCTAACAAAATGTGCAAACAAGTAAATGAATTAACCATTTACTCCATAGATACATTTTTATCGCATGTGCCAACAGTGTAGATCCATATCAGCCGGCACTTCTGCGCCAACTTATCAGGATCTGCGTTATATGCCTTTTAGTCTGAAATAACCTAATAAATCAAAAAGCAGTGTAGATCCTGATCAGATGACATTAGATGTGTCAGATGATCTGGATCTTCACTGTTCCCCAAGCCATAAAGGCCTATATATGGAGGAAAGGGTTAATGAATTAAATGAAAGAAGCAAGAGCTGTGCTTTGTACCTTACGGGGTGATCTGCCAAGTGAATACTGTAAGAGAATGGTTCACAAGTCATCACAGTAAAAGGCCTGGCACACAAGAACATAAGCCTGAAACCGGAGACCAGTCTACAATCTCGAAGGTTTGATTGGTTAAAGTTATCTCAGTCTCCAAATTGACCAATCACAAGCTAGAGTCTAAAGACTGGTTTTTATTCTTTGTTATAAGAACTTTGGTACAGCAAATGGAAACCAGTCTCAAAACTCTTGCCTTTGATTGGTCAATATGGAGACTGAACTCAATGTCAATTGGAATCAGTGCCCAAGGTTATCAAACTGAGCATGGAAACCAGTCTCAAATCTCAAGCATCTGATTGTCTGAAATGGCGTCCAGTAGCCATTTCTGCCAATCAGATGCTTGAGATTTGAGACTGGTTTCCATGCTCAGTTTTATAACCTTCAACCCAGTTTCAACTTATCAGCTGCTTCAGATTAAAGACAAGTCTCCTGTCTCAGTCCTGGGATGGGAAGTTTGGTGGCATTTTTGAACATTTGTGGATGTTGCCTTGGTGGTTTGTGCAGTTCTGACTACTACCAAACAGCTTAAGAAATTTACAGAACTTAAGTTGAATCCTCACATCAGTCAATCATGGAATTGACTAAGTTGCACTGGGCTCCACTAGGAAAACAAAAATAAATGATGTCTCTTAAACTAGCACAACATCACAATACTTCTAGGCTTCATTCTGCTACTCACTGCTAAATCCCAGAAACCCCCTCCCCCCCCTTAACCCTTTCCTCCATAGATACATCTTTATTGCATGGGCGAATAGTTTAGATCCAGATCAGCCGGCACATCTGTTCGCTTTTTGATTTGTTAGGTTATTTCGGACCAAAATGTGTGCGGTCTGATCTGATCTGGATCTACACTGGTCGCACATGTGTAAAAATGTGTATATATGGAGGAAAGGGTTAACTCTCATTCCTTCTACATGTCTGACTTCATTTCTGTATTCATATGCAAACTTTCTTTCCTCTTGGTTTTTACTATGGGGCTAGGTGGTATAGTCAGTAATACGCATTTCTATTTCTGCCCATGAACAGGCTCAATAAAACCAAGCCTGTGATACTTTGATTATTTATCGTGTTGGCGGCTTTCAATGTTCCTTTTTCATCTATTGACATAATTTCTTTCATTAGGCTCTTAATGAGAATATATTTCTTTCACATATTTTGTGATAAAACTAAAGCTGGCCAACTGTCAACACTTAAGAATACAACACATAACAATGGGTGGAGTGACACACTAGGACAAAAACTTCAGACAAAATAAAAATTACTTGAGTGGATATGTAAGGCCAAATACACAAAAGTTCCTGTAATTTTGTCTGAAAAATAACCAATATAAAGGCAGATAGGTACCAAAGTTGTAAACTTACGTCTTTATCATAATTTGTCTACACCAAAGTGCAATAATTACATTATGTAGTCTTTATGCTGCAAACTAATGCATTTTGTGTATCTTATCCATTATACTTTAGAATATATCAAAGAGACTTCTTGAATATTACCTTTAACATTTAACTGTCAACCCTTTATTCCATTTATACACATTTTTACGCATCTGGGCCCGGTGTAGATCCAGATCAGCCATTACATAAGTGCCATTTGATCAGAATCTTCACTGGTCGCATTTTGATCAGAAATAACCTAAATAATCAAAAAGTGAACAGTGCAGATCCTGATAAGATGCCACGAATGTGCCGGCTGATCGGGATCTACATAGTTCGCCCATGCCATAAAAGCGTATGTATTGAGAAAAGGGTTAAATCATATAAGTTTTTTTTGCACTTCTGTAAAGCTTACCCAGATTTTATTCTTCCCTGAACTACTTTCTTTCTCTGGGGTGGGTGGGGTGCTGCAGTTTGACTCTATTAGATCATCAGAGCTGGACTGCCGCCGCAGTTCCATCCGCTGTAATGCTGTCGGTGTAGCGATTTCTGTTAATCTCTGTTGTAATGCCCTGTTAGCTTTTTCCTGATACTCCGCGAACTTGGCTTTTTGCTCTATCAGCTGCCTCTCTATGATTTCATTAAAAGTTGGCTGGCGGGTTTTTTGCTGAGCATACGCCATCTTGAACGCATTACCAATGATTGTATTCAGTTCTTCTGCCTGAAAGTAAACAATAGCAGAATCTTTACAGCTACTGTAAATGCAATTATTTTTGTGGACATAAAATGTTGTGGTTTTCAGTAAAACAACATTTTCATGGGTTCTTATATTAGTGATTTTTTTACTTTCCAAATATTTTTTTCATACAATTCAAATAATTTTATATTTCGTTAGGCTTTACATTCGTGAATAGATCTAACCACAAAATCAAAAATTTAGTACTCCATGACAATTTATGATTTTACAGTATTACAAAGTCTTTTAAAGCTCATTTAATAATCAGTATGCTCAATTCATCCTTGTACATTGAATATTGCCCCTTTTTTATCTGATATAACGAATCCTCTCTACTCTATATAACAGTTAATATATCCATAGAACCATTTGTTGTTCTCTAACAACCAAATCAAACTGTTTGCACTTTAATAGCACAACCCAATATAATCAGGTGTGCTACTTATGCGCTAGCCCCTTATATACAGTAGCTGAATTTGGTAATCAGTTATAGAACAAAATCTGGTATACTTATTGACATTTACTGGAATAATTGCAAAATAATAAACCAACAAGAGGAGACACAAAACAAACCATTATATTAAATAGTCCTTCCCCTAGTCAAATAACACACTTAATAATGTTCTCATCTAATGAGCACATGGCGTTCCCTTTGTTTTAGCTTCATTATTTTGTACTGTTAACAGACCACCAAGTACACTCCATCTGATAGAGAAGTACTTCTACTAATTGCAAACATCCTCTTGACTATTGAAAATCACACTGAACAGAACTGTGGACAATAAAGTTACAAAATTAATTATAGGCAACAGAAAAATGTGACATTATGTCCCATTTGTGAACATTAATACTCAATAAAATGAAAAATATTACAGGATATGTGTACCAAACACCCAATATATCACATGAACAAAGAATTTATAAATGAAAATGACGAAATACTGACCCATTTACAGGTCAAACAGTAAATTGCAGTTTGATAAAATGAATAAATTCCATGCCTTGCAGGCAGATTAATTAATTACAAAGGGAGTTAACTTAAGAAAAGCTATTCTAAGCTAACATGCATTGGCCCCCCTTTGATCCTTTGCACCATGGAATATGGCTGTTGTCCCAGGGGCAATCAGCATAGATTTAGAACCACTGGCATGGATCAGGATCTGAACTGTTTGCTTTTTATTCATTAGGTTATTTCTGACCAAAATGTGACCAGTATAGATCCAGATCAGATGGCCATAATGTCCCAGCATTTGTCACACAAGCAATACATCCTGTATTTATAGTGTAAAGGGTAAAATAAATGATGAAGCACAGTGGACGCTCCAACTGGCAGCATTGCATACCCCAGGTACCTTTATGTCTGTAGATTATTTGTACTGTATGACTGATAATGGATAAACAGAAAGTCACAGAATATGATGTGTATATAACAAAGAATGATCTGATGGCAGATATGAGCAAATCAATATAGCAAAGAAGCTTGAAATTTGCATTGTTGCGACAACAGAAAGAACAAAAAATCCAACTGGCCAAGGACAGCATAATTTGCCCACATGTAAACTTATAAATGCCAATATGGATGAAGATGCAGTGTTTTTTCTCATGGTTTAAAATCACTTGCTGGATGAATGACAAAATGACATCATACTGCTGGGTGTTCTAATTTCTTACGTCCAAAAACCAGGACACAAAAGATGTTGTAGCGACGACATTCCTTCCTGATTACTGAGTGTTCCATTTGATGGCTCAGCCAATAACGCAGACCCTCATGAAACTTCAAATCGATCACAACGAGTGACAGACTGACAAGTGGTGCAAGCTCTAGTACTGATTGTTCCTTTAATATTATTATGATTGACTGACTGAAGAGCATACACCATGTAGACTCCGACCAGATAGTCCGCCGTTCACTCCTTTCCTCCATAAATATTTCCCTTTTTTATGCATTTGCGACCAGTGTAGATCCAGATCAGCCGGCACATCTGGTCGCAATTTGGTCAAAAATAACCTAATTAATCATAAAGCAAACAGTGCAGATCCTCATCAGATGGCACGTATGTGCCAGCTTATCTGGATCTACACCCTTCGCACATGCATTCAATGTGTGTCTATGGAGGAAAGAGTTAACTGGAGTAATTTTGATACCTGTAAATCCAGATCAATTTTATGTAAGTGCATGCTGTTCTGGATCTAAACTGGTTGCATCTATGTCTGAAAATATGGCTTAATTTTGGACCAAATGGCTTTAGAGTTGGCTGTATCATATGGATAAATCCATTTACAACTTAACCCTTAACTCAATAGGATATTGTAGTTTTCTCTTGGGTGAATAGTGTAGATCCAGATCAGCCAGCACATCTGTATTTCATACCACGAAGCCACCAGTTTAGCTCCAGATCAGCACAGATGTACTGGCTGATCTGAATCTAAATTAATTGCACTTGCAATAAAAAGCTTATTATATGGAGTACAGGGTTAACAACTTAAACATGACAAACTCATATATTCGCTGGCTTATAATTATAATCTTTCATACAACAAAGTAATAAAGTCAAATAGATCCAAACGATACTCGTTAAGTCAAATCAATTATCAACTTGAATTTCCCATTTACAGTAAAGATATACTGGTAATGAGCACTTCATCATTATTTGATAGATTATCATTGAAAAGATGTCTTTTCACTGCATTCATGAAGTAATTATCTGCAGGGATATAAATCTACTAGATTCAAACAGATCAAAGGATTTCATTTGAAAATCAGCACAAAACAAATGCTGTGCTTGCAGACACAGGAGTTACCATTTCAATCATGTTCAACCCTGTGCCACACTAAATCAGTGGAGATAAACATCTGTAACTCTGAACTCTTTAAAATGGTTGAAAGCCATTGCAACCGGAATTTCCATGAAAGTAATTATCTTTAAACCCTTTGCATAGATATACCTTTATTGTGTTGGTGAACAGTGTAGATCAGCCAGCACATCAGTGCAATTTGATCAGGATCTACACTGTTTGCTTTTAGATTCATTAGGTTATTTCTGACACAGATGCAACAGATGAACATCCAGATCAGATGGTATGGATGTGCTGGCTGATCTGGATCTACATTTGAGGCACATGCATTAAAATGCTTATAAAAAATTGTATGGAGTAGATGGTTAAAGTTAGCCATATAACTTGTTGATGATTTCTAGCCCTTTTTTAAACTTTGCAATTATTGATGAAGACAATGACAAATTTCTGTGGGAGGCCAAAAATATGTCATTGAAAGTGGAGAAACTCTTTATTTTCATTGTATTTTATTGGAAGTCTGATCTAACAATATTAAATAGATAATCTTTCAGTTTGTTAAACCATCACCCTTTGAAGTTGATTTCTGTACTTATACAGGTATTTCATGAATCATACTGTACTTGTACCTTCAAATGATCATCATTTTAATTTATAGATTCCTTCATAAGAAATGAAGTACTATACTGTTTTTCACAATACTTGGTAAGATGAGTTTTGGTAGGGGTGATTTATATTTTATGAATACAGATATCAATACAAAAGAATTTCAAGACTGATTTACAAACTGACCAATCACAGGGCAAACTTTCAAGACTCTTGTGGTCTTTTAACTGATCAATTATTAAAAAGGACAGAAATTTTAGACTGGTCTCTAAACTGACAAATCACAAATAAACTAGAGTTCTAAACAATCTAGACTGTGTCCTCAGGACACTGATGCCCCCACTGCTGCAACAACATTTGTTACAAAATTTTGTACCAGGTATTAAGAACATGTGGTGATCATGATTAGTAAATGAGGAGTAAGTGCCACAAATTTAATAACTAACATAAACGAAGGTCCATAACTCTGGTGAAAATTGTTGCAAGACAATGTCCTTTACAACAATCTTCACATCATGTCTAATCATCTGTGCAAGTTTGAAAGAAATCAGCTAAATTGATAATGTGGAGTTGATGCCACAAAATTTTGTAAGTGAAATAAACAAAGGGCCATAACTGTGGTAGAAATGGCAGCAGGAAAAAATCTTTTCTTTATGATCATCTACCCATCCAGCTTGATAATGAGTGCAAGTTATAAAGAAATCTGTCCAAAAGTAAATGTGGAGTTAATTCCACAAGATATTATTACTGAAAAAAACAATGGGCCATAACTCTGGTAAAAATGGTCGCATGAAAAAATCCTTTCTTCACGATCATCTACACATCCTGCTTCATCATCTGTGCAAGTTTGCAAGAAATCCCCCTAGTAGTTTAGAAGGAGTTGACGCCACAAGATTTAATTACTGAAATTAACAATGGGCCATAACTCTGGTTAAAATGGTCGCAGGAAAAAATCCTTTCTTCACGATCATCTACACATCCTGCTTGATCATCTGTGCAAGTTTGAAAGAAATCTGCCTTACAGTTTAGGAGGAGTTGACGCCACAAGATTTAACTACTGAAATTAACAAAGGGCCATTACTCTGGTAAAAATAGTCGGAGGAAAAAATCCTTTCTTCACGATCATCTACACATCCTGCTTGATCATCTGTGCAAGTTTGAAAGAAATCCGCCTTATAGTTTAGGAGGAGTTGATGCCACAAGATTTGGGGACGTATGGACGTACGGACGGACGGACAGACGGACGAGTGCAACTCTATATGCCTCCCACTTTGTGGGGGCATAAAAATGAAGTCTTGGATGCAGAATTCATCTCTGTACCACAGAAAACTATGTTATCAGACGTCCCGAAAGTTGCCAGACATAAGGACCTGTCTCTTAAAATTTGGGCCAGTCCGACGTGATTTCTTATGTTATCAGACAGAAATGTCAGACAAAAAATTTGAACACCTAATACTTGCTAATTCCTTTTTAACATGTTTCTGTCCATCAGAATTTGTTTCAGTCAGACATATTTTCACATCTTGTCTGACCAAATGTCTGACACTTTTTTTTATACTTTCGGGAATTCTGTGCTATCCCAAATTCATACTGGATACAGTACAGAAACATCTGTCAACAAAACAAATACAATTTCTTACACTAAAGAACAGTGAAAACCTTAAGTTGACTTACATACATTAATGATCAGTAATATCAAATAGACCGCCCAAATTTCTTTCATTAATGCCTACGTGTTTTCTTACAAAATCAATTGGTATTTTGCAGTTAGTCAATATCATCATAAAATCCATGCTTAAACAAATGCCAACATTTCTCAAATGTTATGTTCAAAGTATTAAAATATTATTATACATTTTAGGCAATGCAAAAAATTTCTACACTGCTTTTCACACTCCTTTATATAAACATTTACTTTGCTTGAATAAATAATACAGATATGCACAATCATTTGATATTGAAATATGTATAGAAATAATATAACAATAAATGCCCCTGAGATAAATTTATGAATTTCTGGTCACATCACATACCATATTTATCCCTTTCCTCCACATATACACATTTTTACGCATGTGCAACCAGTGTAAGATTCAGATCAGCTCGCACATCAGGATCTGCACTGGTCGCATTTTGGTCAGAGATAACCTAATAAATTAAAAAGCCAACAGTTTCGATCCAGATTAGACAGCATGGATGTGCTGGCTGATCTGGATCTAAACTGTTTGCCCATGTAATTTAGGTGTATCTATGAAGGAAAGGGTTAAGGCTATTTTCATAGGAAAATTTCCCCTCTTATAACAGATCAACCATACTTAAACACTTTTAAACAAAAATGTAAATATGAGGTCAAATGGCAAATAAATAATTTCAAAGCGACAGCACCAGCTTTCCCCAAGGACCTCTTTATAGCTGTAAAAAAATTCAATCCTGAGATATGTGACAGTTATTTTGGAAAGAAAAGTATTACATTGAATTTAAACAAATAATGTCCCTTAAAAAAGTCTGAACCTTTGCATGTTGGTCTTTTGTCTTGACAAGTGTACTTTTACAGAGATGATATAAAATGCTGAGAAAATTATGGTTTTTGCAAAACAAACACATCAAACAAAAAAACTGATACTCATTAAAATCTGATTTTTGCACTGTTGAAATTTGTACTTGT
Source organism: Corbicula japonica (assembly GCA_038501625.1). Lineage (NCBI taxonomy): Eukaryota > Metazoa > Mollusca > Bivalvia > Venerida > Cyrenidae > Corbicula > Corbicula japonica. Next base: position 5,316,333 of record JAZAYU010000021.1, read on the forward strand.
GAGTTTTTATAACAAAGAAATGTTGAAAAAATGATAATTGTAATGTTAACTATGCAGAACTACCTTAATAATAAAGGGTAACTTTAAAGATGCCCAGTCAGGTATCAGGATGAAAATATTTATTTTTAAATATTAAAGTTTAAAATTTTAACTGCATAAGAGCTGTAAACATTGTAAATGTTATGTAGTAGTCTTATGTAGTCAACATAATTATGAGAAAACAGAGAGTGGTTGCTGAGAAATAGGCTGGAAACAAATGGTCTTATAGCAAACAATAAAAAAATAAAGGGACAATAACTCTGTGAAAAATCATGAAACTGGAATGTGCCGAGTTAATGCCCATTCCTCATACTGGTGAATCTTCAATTTCAGTGTTACTGAAATCAAGAAAGTGGTTGCTGAGAAAAATGCCAGACACAAATAGTCCTATATCATACTGTAAAGGGGCCATAACTCTGTGGAAATTATTTTGCTGGAACATGCCGACATAACACACATCTACTCTTGTTAGTGAAAGCTCTCCATACATTGTCACTGAACTCCAACATGGTTGCACAGAAAGTGCCCAAACAAGAATAGTCATATATCTTATTAGAAATAACAAGGGCAATTACTCTGTGATAAATCAGAGAGCCAAAAGGTGCTGATAAACATGTGCACATCTTACTGTTAGTTAAGATTTTATTAAAGTGTCAGTAAATTGCAAGGAATACCCACGATAGGGTGGTCCTTATTTTTAGATGGAAAATGGTGGAGATCTGTAAAAATGGGATATTGAAATAGTTGTCTTATTATCAACATGTTCTCAATTTCAGTGTGGTCTTAATGAGGGGTTTCACAGTATCTGGACTGAAGGTCATAAAACTGAGTTTGGAAACCAGTCTCAAATCTCAAGCATCTGATTGGCTGAAATGGCTACCAGTCGCCATTTCAGCCAATCAGTTGCTTGAGATTTGAGACTGGTTTCCATGCTCAGCTTTATAACCTTGGTCACTGCTTTCCTGGAAACTCAATCATTTCACCCTTTTCTGCAGATACAGACTAATGAACCGTGAACCAAATAGACCGTAAGTGGCCTGTGTCTACACTGGTTTAAACAATTCATAGTGCCTTACCCTAATCACTTTCTGGGTTACATACCAACTACAAAATTTGTAAAAACAGCAAGTATCAGATTAATTAACAAACAAAGCATAATGGATGAAGCAATATTATAGGTAATTTGAACAAACACAGTGTACGGGATTCAGCAGTATAGACGTACAGTTTATCATTTGATCAAACATTCCAAAACTGTAGAGCTTTGTCAAGAAGAGAATATTGGTTACACACACAACTGAATGTTTTGGAATGCTTCAACAGTTGGAAAAACAAGCAAAAAACAGTTAACATCTTGGAAAATTAATACAAGAGTTCATCTTTCCTTAACTTAGCTTGTCAAGGCAAGGTTAATCCTCCCCCCTCCCTAACCACACAAAAACCAACTACCAACCTACTTCGCACTGAGAAAATTAAACATGCATAATTTAGTTTTAATTTATTTTACATCTATTGTGAAACAAGTTATTCCAACGTATATAAATTACTCTCTATGGCTGCTACCTCCAGGGTCAAAACTATTACTCGCGCGGAATGTGGATTGGGGAAACTGCAGAAGAATCTCATCCCTGGTGGGATTCAAACCCCTGGTCCCTCCTCAGATCTGGAGTCAGACACTCTACCCCACAAGATTATCACTGTTCCTATAGCATGGGTACTTTTGTACTTAAACACGCACAATAGTAATAAGGGAACGAAAACAGCACATTGTAGAACCAATAACTGTAAAGACATGCAAGCTGATTTTGGTCTACATCAGTCATGAATGCATGGTATGTTAAGGATACTAAAAAGTACTTTGCACTCGTGTGACACACTTCTTGTTTCCTTATGCTGTTTCTGTTACAAGTGGAAAACAAATATGGATGGTATCTATAATAATCACAGTAAATAAAAGCTGGGAAGATTGCAAGTGAACAGCTTTATGTCTGTTTAATATGTCATTTCAATAGATTCTCCATGAATATGTCATATATCACATGTGTGGCCAGTGTAGATCTAGATCAGCCTGCACACTGAGGGAGTCTGATCTGGACCTTGCTTTTAATTTTTTTTTTATTATTTCTGATATTTAAACCCTTTCCTTGATATAAATGCATTTTTACGCTTGTGCGACCAGTGTAATTCCAGATACACCTTTGTTGCTAGGGCGAACAGTTTAGATCCAGATCAGCTGGCACATCCATGCCGTCTGATCAGGATCTGCACTGGTTGCATTTTGGTCAGAAATAACCTAATGAATCAAATTGCGAACAGTTTAGATCCTGATTAGACGGCATGGATGTGCCAGCTGATCTGGATCTAAACTGTTCGCCCTAGCAACAAAGGTGTATCTGTACAGGAAAGGGTTAAGGTCATGATCAGAATGCTGTGATGTGCAGGCTGACCCAGATCTACACTTTAACTATAGTATAAAACTTTGCCCATGGAGTGTAGATCCAGATCAGACGGCACATGTTTGCTCATGCAATAAAGGTGTAGTTTTGGAGTAAAGAGTTACAATTTTAGTGAAAAATTCACCCTAGGCATATCATTGGAAAAAGTTTAGGACATCTTAAGGACTATTTCACTCACATTTCCCTCTTAACTATTCCCTGTACCATTTTAAGCTGATTACACAAAATAATAAATAAATAAATGATGGACTTTTTAACCAGTTACAGTTATTCCTACAGTTATATAATGAAAATAAAAAACCTTACTTTTTTTACTTATCACCATATAATCCTGTCTTCATTTAATGTATCCAAAACACAACATTACTGATTTAAATAGTTTACATCTTGTGTTAAACATCCAGTCATCATTTCATCTTTGCAATGTTAAACTATAAAGATTATGTAGATAGCATTACAAAAATACAATCCTTAGTGAAATGCAGACATATTAACATTTAACTGTACCACTTTACAACAATATAACAAAGTACTTCATGAAAGGCAGTGAACAAGACTGGATTTTACGTCTGGTTTAATTTACATCCCTTAATATCCGTAGATACACCTTCACTGCGTAACGGAAAAGTGTAAATCCAGATCAGACAGAACATCTATGCAGAATGATCAGGATCTACACTTTTTAGTTTCAGATTCTTTGGGTTATTTGAGACCAAGAGGTGACCAGAGTAGATCCTGATTAGAAGGCATGGATGTGCTGGCTAATCTTGATCTACACTGGTCTCACATGTGATAATCTGTAAAGGAGAATGGGTAATAACTTGAGCAAAAAAATGATGTAACAAAACTGACATAGATCCGGATCGATAAACAACACTACATGCCCAGAGGGGTCTACACAAATCTCATCAGCCAATAAATCTCTGCTACATTAATGAAGCTGTCGAAACCTGAACATGATTGATAGATATTTAATGTTCAACAAGGGACCTCTGTCAATAGCATTGTCTATGTGGCACACATGCCAAAGCCATAAACTGTACATTTAACCTTTTACTCCATAGATGCAGGAATTCTACACTGTTTGCTTTTAGATTTATTAGATATTTCGCATCAAGATGCTGCCAGTGTGGATCAAGACCAAACAGCGCAAATGTGCCAGTTGATCAGCTATCTGTATCTACACTTGTCGCCCAAGTGTTAAAACACATTATGGGCACAGGCTATTTTTAGGTAACTAAGGGTTTACATTGGTATGCATAGTTTCACAACTTCACATATCATGCACAAACTACTAATACCGAAATCAGCCTTGAAATCAACTGTCAATGTATTATTTCTGACAGTACTATCATTCAGTCTAACTTACAAATGGGCTTAAATATAACATGGGCAAGTTTTGAGTTGTGTGCTTCATTTTGAAATCTAGTTAATAATACTGGTACAAGCCCTTATACTCTAACAAATTTTTTAAAATATTTTTCATCAAATTTTATTAACTTACTCTTTTTGGCTAATACCAGTACATGTATATCTTAGAAACAAACTTTAATACTAATATGATTATAGAATTCTTAAAATTTGATCCAGCAATCACTGGTTTCACCAAAGTGCAGCATACTTGGACTGTTGCATTTCTGAATGTAAGCCTTTACTTCAGGGTATATGGCTGATATCCCCTGTGATGTAGCTTAAATCCAATTGACAATCAGTGTCTGCACAAACACATCCATGCCCATGAGATGAAGCCATATCCATGGAGTATAGGGTTAACCCTTTCCTCCATAGACACATCTTTATTGCCTGGGCGAACAGTGTTGATCCAGATCAGCAGGCACATCTGTGCCGTCTGATCAGGATCTGCACTGTCTAAGCTTTTTGATTTGTTAGGTTATTTCTGACCAAAATGCAACCAGTGCAGATCCTGATCAGACGGCACGGATGTGCTGGCCTGATCTGGATCTACACTGTTCGTACATGTTTAAAAATGCGTATTTATGGAGGAAAGAGTTAAACAAGCGATACTGGCATTTCTGATTCTACAGTATGAATTGCTTACTTTTGAGTCCGGGCTCTCGCTACAGGAAGACTTGTGAGAAGTGGTCTCCCAAAAGTGAATAAACCTCTCTTCTTTGAGCTATGAGCTTTGAGCTATAGGATAAGTGATTTTGTATAAACTATAATGATAGGGAAAGAATGCTGTTGACTGAAAACATCTCCATAACTCAGTAAAATTGTGACAAAACCTCCCTGATTTGCAAGTCTAGTGAGATCCCTGTGAGTTACTCTCTTGAGCTAATGCTGACTTCCAAAAACTAAATATAAAAGGGTACATTCGATCATAAAAATGAGATTAGGGAGGAGCCAGCGTTTTTTTGCCTTCTTTAACTACCTCCCCAGAAGATTTACATTACCAAAGTTGACGGGAGTCTTCCCAATTCAATCACCGGACCTTTCCCATTCCCCAAAACTACTGTTCCCAAAACAAACCGTGCCATTTCCCTAGTGCCAATAGAGTTTTTTGCAAGAAATGTCGCACAGTATAAACAAACCGAACTGTCCAAAATAGAACTAGATTTTGAGAAAGGTCTCTAATTTTAGTTAAATGTGCTTTTCTCATCTCAACATGACTAAGTGAATTTTTTGTATCATTGCCTTGTGGGTTGATAGTTGTCAACATATAAAAAACATCTTCATTTACATTAATTTATCATTTTTTACATAAATTACCATATTTTCTCAAAAATTCTTTATCATACCTATTTTTAGCTTTTAAAAGTAAATATTGTTTACAGAATATTAGACACAATAACTAAATTGAAACTCAAATGGCAAAGTATCATGAACTGCTTATTTTCTACATGTTACAGTAAGATCATTCCAGTGTCCTTGTTTTTACCCTTTCCTCCATAAATACACATTTTTACGCAGGTGCAACCAGTGTAGATCCAGATCAGCCGGCATGCTGTCTGATCAGGATCTGAACTGGTCACTTTTTGGTCAGAAATAACCTAATGAATCAAAAAGCGAACAGTTTAGATCCTGATCAGACAGCACGGATGTGCCAGCTGATCTGCATCTAAACTGTTTGCCCACGTAATAAAGGTGTGTCTATGGAGGAAAGGGTTAATATTTGTTGTGACTGACCCCCAAGCTGTTGCTGCAGACCTGTACACATTTATCATACCATGCTAAGCCAATCTTGCTTGTAATTGATGTAACAAGAGTAGAACATCAATACAGCTCAAGCAATTCCATCCTCAACAGGAACACTACTCCACTTGTTGACTGCTTTGTGAATTTATCGTCACCTTAGTGCAATAACAGTGTATTTTCTTCATATTTCAATGGTACTTACACCATTATTGCACCCAGGAGATGTTATATTAACCCTTTCCTCCATAGAAACACCTTTATTGCGTGGGCAAACAGTGTAGATCCAGATCGGCTGACACGGATGAGCCAGCTGATCTGGATCTACAGTGGTGCACATGCGTAAACATATATATGGGGGAAAGGGTTAAACAATAAACAGACAGGACCAAGTAATTTACACTAACAACCAATGGTTTGGTTTCCCAAATCCTATTAAAGAGCAGTGATCTCTTAATAAATGTTTTTCTTGCTTAGTGACTGAACATTAACCCTATACTGCATAGGATATGGAGGTTATCTATGGGCGAACATAATAGATCTAGATCAGCCATCTGATCAGGATCTGCAATGTCCACATTACTTTTGACTTAGATTAGATCCTGATAAGATGACATGGTTGTGCTGGTTGAACTGGATCTACACTGTTAACTCATGTGATAAAGGCATATATTATATGAAATAAAGAGTTCAACATCAAACAGATATCACCAAACAACTTACACTTACAACCCATGGTTTGGCTGGCTTAATTCTGACCAAGTGGAATCATCTATAATTAAAGGCTTCTCATTGGAATGACTCCGTGGAAGAAACAAATGTAAACAAAATCAAAAATTTCTGTTGCCAGCCATTATCAATAATGTTAAAGAATCTTACCAAATCAAGATGTGTTTGAACAGAGAAAATCCATTTATTTAATATATTTTTCTTCTTCACAGTAACAAGTCTCCTTTACTGATAGCATGAATATTTAACATTCCTATAGGGCATGTGTTAGTGATATCTAACTAGGGTTATCACCTACAAGTTGACATGCATGTCAAAAGTTGCAGATAAATAGTAAATATCAATATTTACTAAAGGTCAATTTTCTAGTAATATAGCTGATTACAAACCACTTAATCAAACAGTAGTGTGTTAATCCTAGTTGATGGAGTTGTGTCCCTTTTCTCTATCATATTATGTATAAGGGAAGTAACTGCTCTACAGTAGAATGTTAAAACAGTAAATCATACAGACTTTGCTCCCTTGACAGATGAATATGTGCAATGGCTATTGGTGGCAGAAACTTATGTAACTCAATAACAGAATCCACATTGTAGTAATCATAGTTCGAGGACTGCTTTGTGAACAGGATATCCCTTACTGATTTATCAACGTTTTTTTCAGTTGTGTATTCAAGTAAGTTTCAAGACAATCATTAACATACATGTACAAACACGATAATTAGGTGTTTTCTGTGAATAATTCATAACATTAAGAGTCAAAGCAAAACAAATGGATTGGTAGAAGTTCTAAAAAACATCTGAAAATTTACCTAAGGGTACAGGGGGCCGTAAATGTCCCAAGTGTGTCCAGGGCAAACGCCATGCCAGGGGCAGGCAGCCCCCAGAAGCTCATGGATTATAGCACAACCAAATAAATGCATTGTTCAGGAATCAGACCAGAGATCCCTTGATTTAATTCCTCCTGGATTTATCTAGGTTGTGAGAACAGTGCCTAAGGTTATAAAACTGAACATGGAAACCAGTCTCAAATCTCAAGCATCTGATTGGCTGAAATGGCGACTGGTCGCCATTTCAGCCAATAAGATACTTGAGATTTGAGACTGGTTTCCAATCTCAGTTTTATAACCTTCAGACCAGGAGTACCCATGCTTTAAGTCTTTTTTATGGAACTTAATAATATGGAAATAATAAAGAATTATTCATTAGGATGTCTGAACAGTTTACTTTTTAGGGATTCTTTGATATGACTTATCTACTGTTCTCGCAAGCTGGCTTATGAAATGGTTTTAACCCTTTTCTCCATAAATACGCATTTTTACGCATGTGCAACCAGTGTAGATCCAGATCAGCCAGCACATCAGTGCCATCTGATCAGGATCTGCACTGGTCGCATTTTGGTCAGAAATAACCTAACCAATCAAAAAGAAAACAGTTAAGATCCTGATCAGACAGCACGGATGTGCAGGCTGATCTGGATCTGAACTGTTCACCCACGCAATAAAGGTGTGTCTATGGAGGAAAGGAAAGGGTTAAAGAAAACACAATTACCTCTTCGGGTGTTTTAGTGATGAAGGCATGGCAGAACTGTATGTTGATATGACCTTTAGGTTCACGAGCCAGGAAGGCAAACTGGCGGTGTTCTGGATCACACGCAGCATAGGATATCCTCTTCAGGGCATGAGCCATGTACACAGACTGTAAAACATACACAAGATTACGAGATGCAAAGCTTCAACTGTGGAATAAGTCTGTTATTAATGGGCAAAACAGTGTAGATATAGATCAGCTGGCACATTTATGTCATCTGATCAGGATCTAAACTATTTGCTTTTCAATTCATTAGATTATTTATGACCAAGAGACCAAGAAGTGAACTGTTTAAATATGAAACTAAAAGATATTGGTGTTTTTTTCCACAATAACAACTATAAAAGAATACTAATAACTAATATTCTCATGAACTAACTGATATTGATATTGGAATTTCAAATTTTGCAAAATAGTCCACTGAAAATGTATTAAAAGGGAATTTTAAGTACAGATTTTGAAAAATTCATGTTTATTCAAACAACATTTACACAAGTTCTTAAATTTCAAAACATGTTTATGAAGATTTCTATATTTATTTCAGGTTTTAACCTTCTATATCAACCTGCCCACAAAATTCATGAAAATTTGTTCCCCAAGAGTATTAATGTAGTTTGCATTCCTTGTATGACAATGTTAAGGTCAAGGTCACTTCTATAGTAGGAATGGATGATCGTCACTCATTTCAAGGTGGAATTACTCATTTTTAGTCACCATACTGCAAAAAAGTGTATCTCCTTATTATTTTAATGGTACTTATACTGTTATTGCACTAAGGTGACAAAAATTATATGTACGGAATATTAATGTAATTTAAAGGCTACTATATGCATATCCACAGTTGAACGCAAAAATATAATTAATATGGAAAAAAGAAGCAGAAAGAACAGTTTTATTTCATGTAATAAACAACAGTTGCTTGAAGCATATTCTTTATGTATGGCATGTCAAACAAATTTCATCAGCGAACAAAATCAGCGAGCAGCATAGTGTCACTTATGTAATGACTTTCGTATCGTGAGTCCACCAAAATTTCTAATTGAACCCTTTACTCTAATGATAAGGCTTAAATCCCATGTGCTACCAGTGAAGATCCACATCAGCCTGCACATCCATGCAGTGTGATCAGAATCTACACTATGCTTTATTAGATTGACTACTTAGTTTTTTTAAACCAAGAAGCAAACAGTGCATATCCAAATCAAACTGCATAAATGTACGATGATCTGGTCCCAAGGTTATAAAACTGAGTATGGAAACCAGTCTCAAATCTCAAGCATCTGATTGGCTAAAATGGTGACTGGTCGCCATTTCAGCCAATCAGATGCTTGAGATTTGAGACTGGTTTCCATTCTCAGTTTTATAATCTTGGGCACTGGATCCACACTAGTTTTACATGGGATATTACTCTTATTCCATTGTATATCACATAGGATCATGCCAAGGGAGTTTCATTACTTTTCGATTTTCAAGTGTCTAAATGTATACATACATCTCCATTGCTACAGCAAACTTTCACGCCAGACAGTGACATCACCAACAGAACTTTCTTACTCTTTTCCACATTCTGTAAAACAACAACATGTAACAACATTAACCCTTTACTCTGTAGACACATCTTTATTGCGTGGGCGAACAGTTTAGATCCAGAACAGCTAGCGTATCCGTGCCATCTGACCAGGATCCAAACTGTTAGGTTATTTCTGACAAAAATGCGACCAGTTCAGATCCTGATCAGACGAAAGAGGAAAGGGATACACAACTATTTCTTCTTACATTTTAAATTAAAAAGTGGCATATCTATGATGAAATAAGAGTTACAAGACTTGTCCTGATAATTGCTATTGTGATTTCAGACAATTATTTTATGTTTGAAAGCTCCACATTGAATGGTTACAGAATAAAAGTGAACTTTAATGAGGTTATGTGCCGGCTGATCTGGATCCATACTGGTCACATCGTCATCTCTGTGCAATAACAGTATAAGTGCCATTGAAATATGATGGAGATATACCGTTATTGCACTAAGGCGATGACATGCGTAAAAATGCATATCTATGGAGTCAAGGGTGAACCTTTTACTCCCGCAATACAGCTTATATGGTAATAATCTGCCTGCACATACATGATCTACACTGTTTGCCTTAAGTCATGAGATTATTTCTGACCAAGAAGTGAACAGTGTAGATACAGATCAGACTGTAGAGATATGCAGCAGATTGCGATTAATGTTGCCTCAGTGATATTATTGTGCACTATGAAGGAAAGAGTTCACTACATTAGTGCTTTTCAGTTATTTCAGTCGTGACAAATAGTTCTAGCCAGCATAGGAGACATTCTGTAGGAAAGCAACAGAAAAGCAAGCTTCAAAGTAAGCAATGTAATTTTTTTAATTTGTAGTTTTTAGATTTTTGAATTTGCATTCAGACAAATGCCCTTATAACAATCCTGATCAAAATCAAACTTGAATATTATCTTGATAATACCAGACAATGTGACCGAATAACAAAATTCTGCACAATGAAATTAAATAACACAACAGCTGTTCGTGAAGAATGGCCTGGGTCTACACTATTCAATAAACCTACGCTTTTATCATGACCAAAGCATATTTAACCCTTTCCTCCCTAAACACGACTTTATTGTGTGGGCGAACAGTGTAGATCAAGATCAGCTGGCACATCCATGCCGTTGTATCAGGATCTGCACTGTTCGCTTTATGATTCGTTAGGTGATTTGTGACCAAAAATGCGACCAGTTCAGATCCTGATCAGACCACTCAAATTCATATCCGCCATCTGATCTGGATCTACACTGGTCGCACATGCGTAAAAATGTGTATATAGAGGAAAGGGTTATACAATACCAGCACAGTGCATTATCGGTAAGTAGTGTCAGATTCATATCAATCATGATATACACAACTATTTCTTCTTACATTTTAAAATAAAAAGTGGCATAACTATGTTTAAATATGTCAAGAGTTATGAAACTTGTCATGATAATTGCTTCTGTGATTTCAGACAACTATTTTAAGTTTCAAAGCTCTACATTGAATGGTTCCCGAAAAAAAAGTGAACTTTAACATAAAACTAGAAGAAACATTGCACCCACCCAACCACCAAATTTCATGCCCCTATCTTAAATCACACCGGAAAATTTACCCAAGAACCAGGTTAAAATTAATTATTTGTTTCTATATGTTGTGGCATTGACAATTATTGTAATATAGTGTCAGGTTTTGTAGCATAATATTACATTAAAGTCAACATCTATGCTGCCATGCTACTATATGGTTGTATTTTGTCCCATGTTATTCTATTATAGTCCCTAAATGAGAAAACAAGGTGAGATATCAAAATATAATATACTGCTTGTTTTCCAGGACAATGCACGCTGAGAAAACATGCATAACTTTCCAAACTACCAATCCCTCTGAAAATTGGGAACAGTTTGACATCAATTACAGGTTTCTTTATTATCTTCCGCCAAGCTTCAATCAGTGTTATTTCTCATTTTATTTCAAAATTGATTTTCCTTGCTGTGGTTGAAGTATATACAATATCAGTCTGCCCGGCCAACATGCTATTTCAAGCTGCTGACATTTTCCAAGAAAGGAATATTTTATGTCAGCTATATAAGGGATGGACTATTTCTGTGATGTTACCACTGCCCTCTTAAATTAAACTTTGTCTACACTGCCATGGTGTTTCTGACTTTAGGAACGATTTCCATTTTGCCTGTCAACAAAACATGGTGGCATTAAATAAAATCTTTAAAACAGACTGAATAAATGTATAATCTGATCCAGATCTACACTGATTGTATGTAAGATATAATCCCTTGGAGTAAAGGTTTAACCTGTTCAAGCCTTAAATCACACGGGCAACAAGTGTAGATCCAGATCTGAATTGGTCATCTATGTGATAAAAGCTATATATCCCATGAAGTGAAGGGTTCAGTTGGCTCATGGCTGCCCCATCATATATTTAGCAGTGTTCTTCTGATGCTAGAAGACTCTAAGAATTACAAGAAACAATTGTTAACCCTTTCCTTGATATATACGCATTTTTACGCATGTGCAACCAGTGTAGATCCAGATCAGCTGGCACATCCGTGCCGTCTGATCAGGATCTGCACTGGTCGCATTTTGGTCAGAAATAACCTAATGAATCAAAAAGTGAACAGTTTAGATCCTGTGCCGGCTGATCTGGATCTAAACTGTTCGCCCTAGCAATAAAGGTGTATCTATACAGGAAAGGGTAAACACACAATTCATCTAACTAAAGAGTCTTTGCTATTAGAGTTGACAGTGTAAAAATATTTAAATATGCGGTGACTGGTGTTTTTCATATTTCAAGGATATGAGGCCAGCGCCTAATTTTAAGGTGAAACTATTTAAGGCACTTCCTAAAACCGAGTATACATCAAAACACAGCTTTTGTCTTTCAAGACAACATTCTTTCCAGTCTGCTATGGATAAATGTATTGCACAGATCCAGTGCATTACAAATGTGCAAATACTTCACTCTTAACATAATCTCATTGCTAAAGCAGATATTCCTGTTGTTATATAACAATTCATTTGCTGCTCATCATCATCATTATCATCATCATCATCATGGTCATCATCATCATCATCATTTTCATGATAAACCAATTAAGTACTGTAAATAATTTGTGTTTTAAATGGGGAAATTTGCTGAAAAGCAGTTTCGGTGTTTTAATTGTGAAATCATAATAACCCTTTCCTCCATATATACGCATTTTTATGCATATGCGACCAGTGTAGATCCAGAGCAGCTGGCACATCCCTGTCGTCTAATCAGGATCTGCACTGTTTGCTATTTGATTTATTAGGTTATTTCTGACCAAACAGCTACCAGTGCAGATCCTGATCAGACGGCACAGACGTGCCGGCTGATCTGGATCTACACTGGTCGCACATGCGTAAAAATGCATATATGGAGGAAATGGTTAAGATTTAGTTATAACTAAATTATAATGACTAAAATCTGTGACTTTAAACTTTGGATAACCTTGATTCCCATGATGGCAATAAAAAAAATTATAATTATGAACTGTTATAGTCATTAAAAATTCCTTCAAAAATAAGGTAATTAGTAAAAGATTAAAAAATGAAACTCCTTAATATCTTGTTGCATGTGTTGCTGCAGTCAAAATCGATGAAGAAACTTATAAATTTTCATTCAAAACATGTGATAATTATGTATATGTGACGCAGCGTGACAAATTTTCTCATGTTGCGTAACATATAAATTCATATATACATGTAGATAGCTAATTGAACACAATAATGAGATGATTTTGACCACTGAGCCTTGTCATAAGCTAATATCATGTATATTATGGTAATACATTTGGTCTGTCTGATGCAGCATAACTAGTTTTTGACAGCTAGTTAATCAATGGATATGGAAGCATAGCAAGCTGCCTTTGGATAAGAAGAGATACATTGATTTCTCCATATTTTTTAAACTTTGCAGATCAATTTCCTCTGATCATGAAACATGAATGTAAGTATTGGATAACATTCCTTCTTACTGAGCAGTTGTCTGCAGACGCCTGTTTTGTTGGCATAAAATTCAGTATGACTGCAATGTCTCAGGAATTCCAGTTGTTGTTATCCCTTTATGCATAAAAAAAAGCAGATCATCATTTTGAACAAGGTTTTCTTGTTGGTCCCCATAGCATGCATCAACCCATCCAGCACTCCCTGCAGCAAAATCCATCCGGACCACACAACTAGCCACGGTCCACACACAACCAACACCAACTGTGTTCTTGCGCCAGCTTGTTGGTCCCCCTGGCACGCATCCACCCTGCCTAGCTGGTAGGATCATCATTTTAACAAGGTTTCTTTGGAAAAACAAGGGTTTTTTTGGAAAACCTTGATTATTTTAGATTGGGCGGGCTGGTGTAAATATTTTATAAAGTTTTTTTACACTTTCTCAGTAACCATTCAAGGTAGAGTTTTGACATCTGGCATCACAATAGCAATTATCAGGACAAGTTTCATAACTCTGGACTGTATTTTGTTAGTTATGCCCCTTTACACTTTAAATTTCTCAACGTCTCAAATTAATCTCTTCAAACAAAAGGGAACCATAATTATACCCCTGTTGTAAGACATTTCTGATAAAGGCTACAATGTCGACGTTTTAACACCTGTCGAAACCTCTGGTATAACACTTACATGCATACTTTCAAGCTGGCGCTGTACAAACTCTGTTCTTGTGCTCTGGTCTTCACCACTTACAGAAAATGATCCAATGTACTGAAAAAAAGAAACAATTTATCAACAAACATGATATGCTGTTATTCACTGTACTAACCAATTTATCAACATTTAATTATTTTTCAGCTATTAAGCATTTATTCTTCACACTGTGATAATGGGGAAACTAACACTGTTCATTGTTATTAATGTTATAAACTCAGTGCCCAATGTTATAAAACTGAGCATGGAAACCAGTCTCAAATCTCAAGCATCTGATTGGCTGAAATGGCGACCAGTCGCCATTTCAGCCAATCAGATGCTTGAGATTTGAAACTGGTTTCCAAACTCAGCTTTATAACCTTCAGCCCTGGTCTCTTCTTTGCTGACAGTTCTTAACCATTTACTCCATATATACACATTTTAACCCTTTTTTCTTCACAGATACTTCTTAATTGCAAGGGCGAACAGTTTACATCAGGATCTTTAAACTGTACACTTTTTAATTTTTAACCAGCAAAGCTGGTTTTACTAATCACAATTCTGAAATCGGTATCAAACCAACTTGCAAAAGGCGATTTACGCATTTCAGAGAAATCAGAGTAAGTAAAGTAGTCCCCAAGTTTCCTGTTACGTGTTAAAGTTGGTATTATCTACGTCATGTTGATAGGACAAAACCTGTGCGGTGCATCAATGGTAAATGTAAAATCGGTGCGGTTCATATTTCTAGGACTTGATCGGTGCGGTGCAACAATGGTCAAACATTGTCCGTGTCCGCGATTTTTCACTCACCAAGATATCGTTGGGTTTATTCCATACCTCCGTGTCCGTCCGACGTGGAACGGACACGGAGGTATGGAATATGGGTCGCACTAAAATGCGGTCCAATTAGCGGACGATATAGAATATCGTTGAAAAGTGCGGACGACAAAAACAAAGAAGGAGCGTCATTTTTCGTGTTCATTATGTCTTTGGGATGTCAGTACACAGATTTCACTATTACAATTTCTTGCCTAAAACCCTTTACTCAATATATACGCCTTTCATCACATAGGTTACCAGTTCAGGTCCCAATCAGCTGGCACAATAGTGCCATCTGATCTGGATTTAAAATTTGTGATTACTGGTCAGAAAAAAATGATAATAAAAGCGAACAGTTTAAATCCTAATCAGATCGCACAGATGTGCCAGCTGATATGGATCTAAACTGTTCGCACAAGCTATGAAGGTATATCTATGGAGTAAAGGGTTAACAGAAGCCTTCATCCAGATAATACATGGAAACCCTTATTTCCACTATCATTTAGACAAGAGGAAGTTCTTTGCGAGTGAAACAAGTTTTTTTGCTTTTTCGTAAATGGATACATGTATGAGAATCATGGCACTGGTTGTTCTCAATAAGAAAAAAACGCTTCGCTGGTTTTCTGTACTTTCAGTACTTTGATTTAGGTTATCTCTGATCAAAATGCAACCAGTGCAGATCCTGATGGCACAGATGTGCTGGCTGATCTGGATCTACACTGGTGGAACATGCATAAAAATGTGTATATATGGAGGAAAGGGTTAAGGCTTGTGCAAACACTGTAGATCCAGATCAGCAGGTACATCAGTGCTGTCCGATCTGGAACTACACTGGTCTAACCTTGATCAAAAATAACCAAATGAATCAAAAAATGAAGTGTAGATCCATGAAAGATTGCAGGAATGTGCTAACTGATCTGGATCGCAATAAAGGTGCATATATGGAGTGAAAGGTTTTGTCCCTGGTGTCAACAGGGCACATTTTGCTAGCATACAACTATAAAAAATTTTGTGTGATTTCTGTGAGAAAAAAAAAGAAAATTTCAAATGAATAGATATAAACTTGTGTTTTGATCATGGACAATGAACTTTAGGGCCACAAGTCAATCAATCGATGAAAAATCAATAAATAAACAACATCAATGGGAAAAAAATCAATAAAAATGAAAAATGTCCTATTAATATTAAACATGAGTGCATTCTGCAATCTGTAAAGCTCCAAGGTTAATCTTATTATATTTTCGTATGAGTAGCTTCTATGTTTATGAAAGACATACACAGTTGGCAATATTACAACTGCCAGATAGATAAAGATATTCAATAATACTACCAGACAATAACACATCAGTTTTCTGTATTTTGTGTCAATCTCTCACACAACTGCAAATTGCATCTACCACTTAATGCTTATTTCTAAAGGTACCAGAATAGCCCTGGTAAAAAGACAATGCTTACAATAAATTAATCTTTTTAACCCTTTACTACACAGAATGATAAACCTTTATTGCATTGGTGAACAGTAAAGATCAAGACCAACAATGTTCGCTTTTAGATTCATTAGGTTATTTGCGACCAGTGCAGATCCAGATCAGATGAATATTTGTAAAGGGATAATCCTTTTAACAGAGTGGGATGCAAGTTTAGGACAGTCTTAGGGTAATTTCATTTATAATTCAACTTTTTGGCTACAATCCCCATGATATTTAAATATTGCTGCTGCTGCCTTAAACACAGGGGTTAGAGCAACCCCACTGAAGCCAATCTGGATCCACCGTGCTTTTAACTGCATCACATATTGTTCTTCATGCAAATAAGTTGCACTATAACCCTTTACTCCATATATACGCATTTTTTATGCATGTATGCCCAGTGTAGATCCAGATCAGCCGGCACATTCAATCTGGATCCAAACTGTTCGCCCTTGCAATAAAGGTGTTACTATGGAGGAAAGGGTTAAACAAATTAAATATTAATATCAACAGGAATATATAAATTTTAAATATTAATATCAACAGGAATATATAAATTTTTAAGATGACATTGGGTTGATTGGCCTTTGATCTTTGGTCTATTAGCAACCTTTGAGTCTATTTAGAATTTTTACATTGTAAAACAAGACAAATATTTCACCAGAAACAATAAACCTTTAAACCTGCTTCAACTTCATCCTGTGTGAAACCTGCTAAAACAATTATGCTCTTTGTTCTACAGGAGGTATATAGCTGGCCGGCACCTTTAAACTCGAGTGCCAGGTGGGAAAAGCAGTGCTGACTCATAGACGGAGAGACAACTGTTCTCTAAGCATTGCTTCTATAGTTTACAGCAAGCCTAATGGCTTATTAATTGTTCATGAAACACACCACTTCTGTTTTGCATCCTCTTACAACAACACAATAAGCTCAATATTTTTGTATTATTCATATTCTAAGTATATGTGTGATTCTTTATACATCTCAGGCTATTGCTGCACTTTTGGATTCCTAAGAATCTAAGCTATATGTATAGCAACTGCAGTCATCTGTATGTTCACCACAAACTTATGACCATTCTTCTTCAATCATTGCCCAAGGTTATAAAACTGAGCATGGAAACCAGTCTCAAATCTCAAGCATCTGATTGGCTGAAATGGCGACCAGTCGCCATTTCAGCCAATCAGATGCTTGAGATTTGAGACTGGTTTCCATGCTCAGTTTTATAACCTTCAGCCCTCATCACTGTAACAATGGGTCAAAGTTTCTCTCAAATCTGCAACCTTATATCAGTTCACTTATAATCATTTCAACAGCATGCAAGAGGTTAGTGATGATATTTTTGATGATCAACTTAATATAAATCTTTTGAATTCCATATCTGCACATCTTAATTTTGTTTGCAAAAAAAGATAGTGCTCAAGACCCGTGTCAAATCTCAAGCATCTGGTTTGGTTAAAATGGAGACTAGTTTCAAATTGACCATTCAAATACTATCGATTTGAGACTCATCTCTAATCTTGGGCTCAAGATCATAATTTTTAATATAGCACATATGATTGCAGTTAGAAATACAAATAGACTGTTCAGACTGGAACTGATAAGCCTGCTCCCAGCTGTGACATTGTAGGGCTTATCAGATCAGAAAAGAACAGAACAGATCTAGGGGTTATCATGCATATGTCTTCCAGCAATTTTTCAGGATTTATCTCAACATTATGTGTAAAGAAATAATAAAAATAAATAATGATAAACATATTAATAGAAACTCTTACTACTATGTAGCAATAAACAAAGAAAGATCAGGAGATTGTGATCAGCACTCCCTCTTGGAGTGTATCTAAGACAAAAGTACATTGATTAGTTATTGTAAACAAAGGCAATCATCTCTCAATAATTCCCAAGCAGACAAAATGCTGTCAATCACAGGTAATTGCTCAACAATCCATAACCAGGTGATGACAAGATAACCAGCACATCATCTAGATAACAACCTATAATCCCCCTATATCCTCTAGGTCATTCACTTCCCAGAAATACCATGTGCAGTCCTAACTGGAGTTTGCTCCTCCTTTGTCCCAGCAAAACTGCTCATTATAGGATTTCAAAAATTTTGCTTAAACCCATCTCAGTATTTTTACTATTTACAAGTTTTTTTTTCTGTGCGATCAGATCTAGATCTTCGCTGGTCGCTTCTTCGTCATAAATAATCTAAAAAAATAAACAGCAAACAGTGACAGATGTGCATGCTGATCAGGGTCTTCGCTGTTAGCTCATAAGATAGAGTTTACAAATGGTCCAGTTTGATTTTTTACCAATTTACGATCATTTTTAATAACCTCGTTAATATTAATACAAGTTTACAACCTTACATTTTTACTTAAAATTAAGTACCTGCTCACAGGAGAATTTAATGGGATAATGTCAGCTCTTCATTTCTTAGCAGGATTGTCATCATAAAATGTTTAAGTCAGCTTTGTCAATCATGTAGACCAGTAATTGTCTAACAGAAAGTTGTTACCATAAGCTATCACAGCATGTCTGATATGTGTCAAAATTATAATTATAGTAGCCCGTTACTTCATACCTATGCATTTTAACCCTTTCCTTGATATATACGCATTTTTACGCATGTGCGACCAGTGTAGATCCAGATCAGCCAGCACATCTGTGCCGTCTGATCAGGATCTGCACTGGTCGCATTTTGGTCAGGAATAACCTAATGAATCAAAAAGCGAACAGTTTAGATCCTGATCAGACGGCATGGATGTGCCGGCTGATCTGTATCTAAACTGTTCGCCCTAGCAATAAATGTTTGTCTATACAGGAAAGGGTTAATGCATGTGCGACCAGTGTAGATGCAGATCAGCCAGCACATCAGTGCCGTCTGATCAGGATCTGCACTGTTTGCTTTTAGGTCAGAAATACCCTAATAAATCAAAAAGTGAACAATGCAGATCCTGATCAGACGGCACAGATCTACACTGTTTGCCAACGCCATAAAGGCATATATATGAAAGGGTTAAAGGCAAGATTAGGTAAGATCTAAATGAAAAAGTTTTCACTTGAAAAGAAAACTCTTTTGTAAGCTGTCAATGACTAGATAACTACACTGCAATTTACACTGAGGTCATTGCCATCACGAATAAGGTGTCTCAACTTTCACCAAACACAGGATGTTTAGCCACAGGGCTTCAAACTACTGGATTACAACCACTGTAATATCTGGACAGATGGTGATAATCACTATCTACTTTGTTGTCACCAAGTGTTTGACTTGGAAGAATATTGCTGCCCTGGAGGGCCCTAGCAATCACCAGAATCTAAGCCATTTTAACAAGTTGATAATATTGTAATTTGTATAGATAAAGTACCAATGTATAAACAAGGATATCAGTACTTGTTCCAATGCAGGGCATTTTTTTAATGCTAGGGGAAGGGGCCCAAGCCCTTCAATTTTGGGGAAAATAGCGTGATTTTTTCTCTGAAGGGGAATAAAAAAACCTGATGTGAAGTTACTTTTTGGGGAAAACTGCATGATTTTAAAGAAATTTTCTGAGGGGAAGGCGCCCATAAACGGCCCCTTCTAAAAAAGGAAAAAAAGCCCTGCAATGATACATGCATACAATTGACATGTTAAGGAACCAAGGGGTCTCTTCTATTCACTGCACTATATTTTCTTTATTTCAAATAATTACTTTCCATCAACAGGGTTTAATATTTGTTCAGATTTTTCTTGTCAACATTCATCAGAATCTATACTGTTTCCTTTTTTTTATTCATCATGTTATTTCTGATCAAGAACCCAACAGAGTAGATTATCAGTCAGCTGATCTGGATCTACACTGTCAGCACATGCCATTTATATAAAACCTGTATATAAAGTAAGGAGTTAAGGGCTAGATGTTTTGTCTGTCGCAGAATAAATTCTTAATGGTGTTATATCAGCACAGAATCTCCATTTTTCCCCGTTCATGTCCAGAATGATCCTACACGATGTGATCTTTCTTCAACATAAATACAGTAAAACTTCGATAACTCGAACATCGAAAACTCGAGCACTCAGGAAAACTCGAAGTAGTTTTGCTGATCCCAGCAATTTTCTTATATATTCTATATAAAAATACCATGGAAAACTTGAACTTCGAAAACTCGAATTCTCGAGGACAGGTGTCGGTCCCTTGAAGCATATTTCTTCTTTGTTTATATTGGAAAACTCGAGTAATAAACGACAAATAAATTGTTCGCACCTCGCGGGAGTAATTGGCAAACAGTGACGCGTAGTTATTCACACGTTGTGACGGGTTATAATTGGCAGTTAATTGTCAATCGCCAGCGTCTATTGTGTTTTAATTGATCTGATCAAAGCTTTAGCTCAAATAAAAGAATATGAAACGAGGTTATTTGTTGTTTTTATGTTGACGAGACCTAATAAATTATACATGCGTATAAAAATAACGACGCACCGTTTGTAAAGTATACTAGTTCTCGGACAATGTCAACACGAAATGTTTAAAAAGCAGTTTTCTTGAAAAAAAAAAACAAACCCAAAAATCTTTTCAAACAGGTATAACGGTTTAAAGAAAATACAGTGTGAAATGAATCTTTTATTAACTTAACTGATATTCAGATGACATACTAAACAACAAGGTAATATACATGTGTTTATACGACTTGACTTAAAAATCGGACCTCATAAAGTGAAGCTTCGAAAACTCGAGCACCATGGAAAACTCGAACATTTTCATATTCCCCTTGAGTATTTGAGTTTTCGAAGTTTTACTGTAATTGGAAATACATGTACTGGGAGAATTGTACAATAAAATTATTAACTAGAATGTGTCCTCGTACACTGATGCCCCCACTGCTGCAACATAATTTTTAATAACAAAGGGCCATAACTCTGGTAAAAATGGTCACAGGAAAAATCCTTTCTTTACGATCATCTGCACATCCTGCTAGATCATCTGTGCAAGTTTGAAAGAAATCCACCTTAGTTTAGGAGAGTAGATGCCACAAGATTTGGGGACGTACGGACAGACGTACAGATGGACGTACAGAGGGACAGGTGCAACTCTATATGCCTCCCACATTGTGGGGGCATAAAAATCATTTCTTGAAAACCATTATGCTATCATTTTGTTAGTTGTAACAAATCTGACTTCAGTGAGACTGGCTTTGAACAAAGTTCTGACTGCTTTGAACAATAATATGACTTTTGTTCCGCAGGTCTTGGATTCATTTCTTATCCTGCAATGTCCAAAATACATGTTTCAACTTTCAGTGCTAGTTTTAAAGCAAGAAAGCTGTACTTCAAGCCTTTGTGAAAAAACCTGGGATGTCAAATAAATAATCATGCTATTTATAATAAATGAATGTTTGTATTTACACATACATGTATTATGAGCTACTGGCACTCTGTAGTAATGTTTGGTTATTTCAGGACAGTATGACAGATATTGTGAAGTTACAAACTAAACAGCTAGTGTCACATAAACAACAGTAACTGTTGCTCAACAATGACCATGATCTATTTTTTTTTCCATGTTGTATAAGTTAGTGTATAATGTACATGGATGTAAACACAGCTGTTAAACTGATGACAGATTTACCATTTTCAGAATCTCAGCTGCATGCTAAACCATCATAACTGATTCTTGACTTTCCTCCATATATACGCATTTTTACGCATGTGTGACCAGTGTAGATCCAGATCAGCCGGCACATCCTTGCCATCTTATCATGATCTGCACTGGTCGCATTTTGGTCAGAAATAACCTAATGAATCAAAAAAACGAACAGTGCAGATTCTGAACAGACGGCACGGATGTGTTGGCTAATCTAGATCTACACTGTTCGCCCTAGCAATAAAGGTGAATCTATGTAGGAAAGGGTTAAATGTAGTTACTTCAGTCTTGCATGTAATCCTAGCCTGGTATTGCATGAAAACACACCAGTCCTATAACAAGATCTGAAGAATGAATACAATTGGTTACATGCACATTGTTGTTCTATATTGAGGTTAAAATGACACCATGTTAACATGATGTAGGTAATTTTAATTTGTTACTTTTATGATTGTCCAACCCCTTCAGGCAATGTTATCTCCAGATTGACATTCATTTCACCACAAAACATGGACAAAACAAAACTGCAGTTGTCTGTCTCTTTCTCACAAACATTTTAATTACAAATACCAGATGCAATCAATATCTATTGAAAACTGATAGAATACTAGAAATACTAACAATACATCAATAGCTAACACCACAAAAATGTTTGGGAAATGAATCATAGTACCTTAGTGTCACAGAAAATAATATGCTTAATTTATTAACTAATTGTTTTACTTTCATGATAGTTAAATTTCACAACAAAAAAGTTCAGTTCTGTTGCTCAGGTGAATTATCTCATCATTTCAACCTGTTGAACAAAAATTTATCAAAGCTAATGCTGAACCATTTTACAGCCACAATCAATGCCTTTAAACCCCTGCATTGCAGTCCAAAACAAAGCACAGTTTATACCACTGGAACTGTGGAATTTCTGTTACTTTTTATCAATGACTGACAAAGTTAATTCTTCTTATTGACACAATGATCAATGATTTTATTGTTGATTTAATCAGCTAAGATCTTAGAAAAATAGACAAATGCATTAACAGTGAATGTTAACCTAATAATGAATGATTAATATTTCAAATGATTTGACATACATGGAAGTATGTAGGGTTAAATGGTTTTGACCTTTGCTGACTTTTCACACCACCGGATTGCTCCAGATTAAATTATTGACACTTCAGTGGCTTTGTTGTGATGAATGTTACACCTTTCTGACCTTGTGATGATTCATTTACACCTGTCTTCCTATTTTAATTGTAAAATTATAACATGATGATTTAGACCACATTAATGAGAATCTTCAATTGATTTTGAATCCTTTATTTGGAGTTATTTCACCAGGACAACTTGTACTTGCATGTTGATATGAGAATCTGTTGGGGCAAGTATGAGGTTGATGCACCCTAGAACCTGGTTTAAAATCCCACTGGCAATTTTATTTGCCACGGACTGTTCCAAGACGGTAACCCCTCAGGTTCTCATTTTTGTTAATTCTTTATGGTGTCTTTTTTGAAACTGATCATTTTGTTTGACCATGCTCTCTCTATCTTCTTGACTGTGTTGGGAGGCTGTTTTTCTGAATTCCTGACATGCATATTTCACCTTTTTATTTCTGTGCAGTCTGATCAATATCAACACTGTTCACTTTTTGGTTAGAAATAAATAAATAATTCTAAAAAATGTTTAATTCGACAGATAAAGCTTATTTGTTCTAAAAGCGACTAATGTAAATGATGAGACTACAAGGATGTGGAGACTGATCAGGCTCTAAACTGGTCACACATTGGATTTTAACTGTATCAAGAGTGAAGGGTTTCTTTTCTTGTTTCGATGGTGTTTAAACCCTTTCTCCATAAGCTCCACAAGTTGGTTCTGACGTAGTGACTTGTTAGCTTGGTTTTGTCATTAATAGATGAAAAGCGAACTTTGAAAGCCGACGAACACAACAAATATGAAAATATTGCAGGCTCAATTTGATTGAGTAAGAAATACTGTGCAGCCAGACTTCTAGGAAGTTCTCCCCAAATGCTAACTAGCCCTTTATTCCATACATGTATATACAGGTTTTAGATGTGTGTTCAATCATTTTTGATCTAGATCAGCCAACAAATTCATGAGGTCTGATTGGAATCAACACTGGTTGCTTCTTGGTCAGAAATAACCTAATGAATTTAACAGCCAATCAGTGAAGACACAATGTACACTAGGGATAAGAGATACAACACAAGGAGTAAAGCCATGACAGTGGCATCAGCCTGTACTGCAATTGCTACTGACCACAAAAGAGTAAATTCACTATCTTGGATATTAAAATATTACATAGAATTATTAAATAGCTCACATTTCATGCATCCATTGTACTTTGTAGTAATTTGTCTTTACATACTCATAGTTTAAAGTTTGAGTGATTGTTTTATAATAATTATATTTATGCAAAACAGAATACCGTCAATATGATTTTTTCCAGTTAGGAAGAACATTTGACTTCTGGATTGGAACTTCAGCCCTTAACCCTTTCCTTGATATATACGCATTTTTACGCATGTGCGGCCAGTGTAGATCCAGATCAGCCGGCACATCTGTGCCGTCTGATCAAGATCTGCACTGGTTGCATTTTGGTCAGAAATAACCTAATGAATCCAAAAAACGAACAGTTTAGATCCTGATCGGACGACATGGATGTGCCGGCTGATCTGGATCTAAACTGTTCGCCCTAGCAATAAAGGTGTATCTAACAGGAAAGGGTTAAAGACTTCACAAATGCTGAAATTTAAGACCATGAACCATATTAAACATAAACATATGGCTGCTTTTCCTAATTATTTTAATATTTTAATGATGATGATAGACTGTGTGTTTATTGTTCAAAGTGTAAACTCAGCTGTTTTGTGTATCTGCATTACTTTCTAAAACAAAGTTCAATCCTTAGCTGAATATTTTCAATAATTACACCTTAAAATGTTAGTCCACCACACAATTCATTAAAATGCAGGTGATTTCAATTCATGAAAGAAATGTAAAATTGATATCCTCAATTATGTCAAAAGAGATAATTACAATAGAAAATAACAGCAATTTAGATTCAACATATCTCTAGTGAAATGGGGTAATTGCTAAATTCTCTCATGTGAATTGTACATTACAGGTATTTTTCAGCCTTTAAAATTCACATCAATACATTTCACAGGTTAAAACTAACATTACAGTTTTAAATAATTTCTTCATTATTTTTCACACATTTGTTACACAAATATATGATTTGTAAACCCAGATTAAATCCATTAATCTGTGAGTATTTCCTAGTCACATATAAATTTAAATCGATGGAAAAGGATGACTTACAGCAAATATCACCAACTTCTTCTTAGTAACTGAGCCAAGAGAGATGCAGGGGCTGCTAAATCCGGAGGGTCATTTTTATCACATTTTAGGGGATGCAGCCAAGTAACAGTCAAAATTTATTTAAGAAAAAATACCCATAAGCTAACATTGTTAAGGGTCAAAATGAGGCTTTTTGGAAGTTTTAAGAGTCAAACGGTCATCTCCTGAGTCAAATGAAATCCCTGGAGATGGTTTTTCATAAAGGAAGGTAAAAACTGACAGTAACGTCTCCAAGTCTCCAAAAGAATTGTAATACTTCTCCCTGTTCTGAAAACCTAAACCAATTCCTGGTGAGAGCACATAATTTATTTCTAAGTCAGGTATAGCATTTATTAACAGTTTTTCACACCAGCTGAAATTTGCATGACACCCTAATCTTCAGAAATGGGAAACTGTAGATGAAATTTCACAAGAATTTTTCACCTTAATTAAACACTATATAAACACAGATATGGCTATAGATATGGCCCATGGACAAACAGTGTAGAACCAGATCAACTATCACATCTGTGCCCTGTGATGGGGATCTACATTGATCACTTTTAAATTCATTAGATTATTTCTGAACAAGAAGCTACAAGTGTTGATCCAGATCAGATGACAATGATGGTGGATGATCTGGATTAACACTGGCCACTCATGTGATGAAATCTGCATACTAGAGTAGATTCTGTATTAACTGTATGGAGTAATGGATGCATACTCAGGTCAAAACTTTAAAGGGTCTTTCAGACTCACACCAGTTCCCATGTCTTAAGCTATATTAAAACAGTTTTTAAATATTGTCAAATGTTTTGGCTCGCCAAAGTCAATGACTGACCTATTGGCATTTTGGAATTGCAAAATGAGTGGCCTACCACATTACAAGTGAAATAACAAAATATCAGCACAAATTTACTGTGAAATCTGTGTAAACATGACTGTGCATCTTAAGCTTAAAGTTATTTTTGTACTTTTTCAATTCACAATTCTAAACTTAAGAACACAAAACAAATATTGATATGCATCCCGACACCATTTCATATTGTGATTGCTGTCAGTGATGACCTTAAATTTTATTCAATGCTATTTTATTTAAGGAACTTGTTACAAAATTCAAATGATAATCATATTTAAAATCACCCCAGTCATGTAAATTTTTACTGTTTTCAGCCCATGGACTATAGAATCTTTCCCAAAACAATCAGAAATGTGTATATTTTTATTTAAGGGTATACCTCTGCTTGTCTCGTCGCTGTTCCAACATCATCCGTGCTCACATTGACACTTTTTAACCGAAAACACGCACCATCCGGTAACTCCTCCGATTGGTCTTCGCCTGTCGTTGCTGCGTTCTCTCGTTTCGACAATTCGCGTTCTAAATGTTTTGCTTGTTTTTCCTGAAATTCCTGTTGATCTAGCTGATCAATAGTTTTCTTTGCACGACCTAAATACATTTCCTTTCACTCTATTTTATTTATCGATGAAATTCAAGAAATTTCTTTGAGAATATTATCCAGCATCTCTTTGTTTTGCCTTGAGAGTTCAACTTCTGCACTTCCGGGTCACAATTATCCTAACTTGCAAATGAGGCTCGGAGGCGGGGCTTAAGTTGCGTATCACTGAACTGTGAAGTTATTTCGATACATTGCCCGCAGGCGGATGATAGACATTCAAAGAATTATATATGCAATTATCAGACATGTGCTAATATTTTCAGATTAAATAATTAAAATTGCATAATTTGTAGGTAAGAACGGGCTCTTCAGCAGTTAGATGTTAAAGAAGCATTGAAAACTAAAAAGGCACAGAATGACATGAAAATTAGGATCGGGTGCAGACGGGGTTCCGTAGTATTCCTTGTACATTTTTTTAGGAGGGGGGGGGGGCGTAGCTGCCTATTAAATATGAAATTTTCATGTTTTTTTCTTTAAAGAAAGTTGGAAATTATCACCTTAAGACAGCCTCAAGCCTCAAACGAGCCTTTTTCTGGAAATCACGGTATGTATCGGCGCTCGGATGACAAGGTCAGGCTCGGATGATAAGAGCGGCTTGAGTTGTGGACGAGAGTGAAAATGCGTTAATATTTTTACTTTTATCTTTTACTAATGCCGATTTAAATCACGTTAGTGATTGCAATTGTTCTGGGCCGACATAAGCTATATAAAATTGCAATGGTTTTTGCAGACAAATCACCGAAGAAGGTGGAAAATTCGATCCATCGCTCAAAATTAAACAAGTTTCCATCTGTATTTAGGTAGTTGAGAGAAGAAAACATAAACAATCACATCATGGTAACACAGTTCGGTAAAAATCTAAATCTTACTTTTTCTGAAGATGTCAAAGCGAGGTGGATAATCGCTGGCTTCAGTAAAATTTGTTAAAGATAATAGGTGGCTCAAACTGAATAATGACCAGGCTTATAATTTTATCTTCAGGAAAATGTATCAATACTTAATGTTTTTATCATTTCTCAACTGTGAAATCGCGTTTTATGTTCGCCCTTTGTCCGCGCGCGTGTGTGTCAATAATGTCTTCAAACGACACCTCATATACAGGCCAAATTTTAACAACATGTTTTTTGATGAAGGGATTCACACTTGTAAAAGTTCTTTCTTTGACAAATTGTGGTTTCTTTTGCAACCAATAGAAATAACAGATTCAACACGAAACGAGAAATGAAATAAAATGTTTATTTGAAAAATATAAAGAAGAGCTGTCGGTATCTTTCTGCTAGATGGATAAAAATTATAATAAATGAAATAAGTCACAAGTGACTTTTCAATTGTCTTTTGCCAGAAAAACTTATATTAGAAAATTATTGGAACTAACAGGACATTCTTTTGTTTTTAAAGGTGTTGTAGCGATTATCTCTTGTGTGTCATCTTTTTTATGAATGATGAATATAATCCCGTCTGTGACTGTGATGCATTTTTGTTGGGATGTCACTGCTTTTGGTATGACACTTGGTAGAACTCGAGTACGGTATCCTTTTTTACCAGTTGACTCATCTAGTAGAAATTCCCATGTAAAAGCGTCAAGTGGGAGACAACCTCTGTCAAAGATTCCCACTCTGTGCCCCACTAGTAGCATTTGAAAGCAGTGCTCATAGTTTCTGCAGTGTAATTAAATATGCAATTTATTACACTTCGTGGCGCTTAACTTGACAAGAGTGTGAATTGGTTTTAAGAAAGAATGGTATATTTGTAAGTTTCATATTGCTAAGCATCGTATATCAAAACAGACCATATATCTATGGATAAACATTGGAAATTTTGTATCACAGTATGGTGTTCAGTACTGGTCACATCCAGGAGCGTCACCAGTGTCAAGAACTGGGTGTGTGTACAGAACCAATGAATGATTTTGAACGTTAACAACTACACGCTGAAAACTAGCAAACTAGGTTATCTCAAAAGGGCGTAAAACCTGAATTATGATATGATATGAAATGATATATTGTACATCTAAATCACTTAAGATTACTATAGTGCCAATATAAATTGTATGACCTTCATTATTACTTACCGAAAATAGATAAGTTGTTGGACAATGACTTCTGGTCCTGGAAGATAAAAAATGGATTTAAAAACTAATAATCATTACTTTAAAGCTAATAAACATTATGATGAAAAGGTCAGTTTGTTCATTTTCCATACAATTTTAAATGTAGCCAGCTATTATCTTCATTGAAGCCAGCAATTATTCATCTCGCTTTGACATCTTCAGAAAAAATTAAGGTTTAGATTCATTTTTACCGAACTGTGTTACCATGTTGTGATTCTTTATTAACAGAGGGACAGTAAAGGATCAAATAGTAATGTTTTCTTCACTCAACTACCTAAATACAGATAGAAACTTGTTTAATTTTAAGCGATGGATCGAACTTTCCACCTTCTTCGGTGATTTTCACCACAATATAGGGACTGTCTGCAAAACCATTGCAGTTTTATATAGCTTATGTTGTCCTAGAACAATTGCAATCACTAATGTTATTTAAATCGGCATTAGTAAAAGTAAAAATTAAAAAAACTAACGCTTTTTTCACTCTCATCCGCAACTCGAGCCATTCTTATCATCCGAGCCTGACGTTGTCATCTGAGTGCTGATTATTGGGATACATACCGTGAAATCGTGCATCCGATTCTGAGAAATTCAAACTAACCTTCAGGATCTTAAAAACCTATTGTGTTCGTACATTAACCAAGTTATTTAATCGTTGGATGGTGTCATGAGTCAATTTGTTCGACCCAAGATGTTAAAATACTTAAAAACAGATATAAAGATTTTCAACCCTTGTAACTTGTCCACAAGAACATTTTCTAAAGTTAAATATGCGCACAGAAATAGTTTTTAAAAAAAACAAACAATGTTTGGATGGAGGTAGGGGCGGGTAGGGGGAGACTCCAAAGAACATGGGAAAAAGGGGTAAAAAGAACTATGAAAACGGTCCTGCGGGATTAAAATGCTAGCTCATTTTGAGGTAAATGTAGTTCTGTAGTTCAGTTTTATCATGATTGGTGTGATTGATTGATTGATTGATTGATTGATTGATTGATCGTGCGGCCGCTTGTAATCTGGCTGGCTGATGTAGTCAATGGTTGCAAACGTGCGGCTGTATGGACGGCTTGGGATGGCAGCCTGCCAAATCTCCGGATTTTATCCGGAATTTCAGGATTTTAAGTTACTTCTCCGAATCTCCGGATTTATAGTCAAAATCTCCGGATTTCTATGAAATTGCGAAAAATATAGATTAAACCTAATTTAAAAGTTGTGCAATAAACGTAATAGTTATTCTACTGCAGTCGCACATTTCCTGTTTATTACTAGATAACGAGGACGAGGTCAGTTACATGCAGTCTCAATGCCTCTGGCACAACTATACAATAACCGCGTGTCATAAAATAAACAAGGGCCTCGATGTTTCACCTGCCTTTATCTTTTTTTCACTGCATGTTCATTCTAATATTGTCAAAAGCAGGTCTTAACAGTTAAGAAATGAAGGGTAAAAATAGACAAAAGTCATTTTAAAACATGTTCTTCAACCATCATCATCATCATCATCATCATCATCATCATCATCATCATCATCACCATCATCATCATTTTGTTCAGTCACAGTCATAATGAACAGCAGAAACAAAACATTAAAACAACAACAACAACATCATCATCATCATCATCGTCGTCGTCATCATCATTGACATATTCAGACAAAATCTCCGGATTTTTAACCAGCAAAGCTGGTTTTACTAATCACAATTCTGAAACCGGTATGAAACCAAAACGAGGCACTGGCAACCGGCGATTGACGCATTTCAGAGTAATCAGAGCAAGCAAAGTAGTCCAAGTTTCCTGTCACTTGTTAAAGTTGGCTCTTGCCACGTTAGTATCGCTAAAAGAATACTTGACTGCTTTACTGCGCTGTCCCTAATTCAGAACACAATAGTAAACCAATTTTATCTGGGGGTTGTAGCCGCCAGGGATTCTTTAGCGAGCCACAGATATGTTACCTTTAGGTAGACTAGAGATATAAAATATATTCCCGATGTTAGGATATTACAATAGCCAAATATTAATTCTGAAATATTTCATATATCTTTTCTGCTAATTCGAAGCTAAATATAACAGTGAAAACATTTTCTTTATTTTGTCATTTTAAGGCCCGGTCACACAGAACTCCGCGTCTAAATCACGTACAAAAAGTCATGAAAATGTAGTGGACGTGGTCGTAAGTGGTAATTTTTGGTCAATTTTGGCTTGGCCGTGCTTTGAACGTGGTCTGGCTGTCAGCGGCTGTTCCACTGCTGAAACACTGCCTAAGCACGGCTTACCACTTCCAGCCACGTGTAAGGTTAAAAATAGGTTCGCGCAACCTTGAGTCCTGGTGCAACCCATAGCAACCTCGAGTCCTGGTGCAAGGGGTGCTCTCCAGTTGGAGGTCTCTTTGGTAAGGGCTGGTGTCAGTCTCTGCACAATTTCATCGTACATCGCAGGAGGCATCCTCATAAAGTTCTGAAAGGCTCTTGGATCTTCGTTACGCAACTCGACCATAAGACGGTCGTAAAGCCCCAGCTGAGGTCTCCTCGCAATCCAGTCACGCACCCAGATGTTCCGTACCACCCTCCTCCTCCTCCTCCTCCTTCTTCTTCTTCTCTCAGCAAGGATATGTTGGGCCTGTATCAGTTGGTTCTGTTGGTGCTGAAGCATAAAGATGAGGGCATCACGACGTTGAGGGTTCATTTTCACCCCTTGACATCTAGACTGCAAGTGCTGAGGTCTCAGAAAATTGCGGTATTTATGTGCCGCAAATCAGAAGTGATACAGAAGTGATTAGGCAGTGAACAATCGTATTTAGCACTTGTTCCAGACGTCGTTTAAACGGGCTTAGGTAGTGCTATGTACGCTGAAAAATCCACTTGTCAGTGATAAGCCGCAAAACACACGCTATTTCCCATGATACCAACGCGTAACACCCGTCCGATGACCGTGCTCTGCCAGTGACAGACCGCTAAACTTTCGCGTCTCACTGCGTCTCCCCAAGTTTTAATCACTGCCGGAACACGGATTATCACGTGTGTTTCACGTGTGTTGCACGTCTTTACCACGTGTGTCGCCCGTGGTTGTCCGCGGGCTAAAATTTTGAGCAGTTCAAAACTTTTTGCCGCGTCCGACGCCGTTTCGAATTCTCCCCGCGTCCTGCCACGTCCATAAATCGACTTTAGCTCGTCTTAAACTCGACACCAAGGCGAACAACATTGTCTGCTTCACGGGAGACCACTTTTTGACGGTTTTTTGCCGTGATTAAGCCGTAAATCGCTGTGTGACCGGGCCTTAAAGCCATTTCAATATTGGACGTTTGTTCCGCGGCTAAGCTGTTTGTTTCACGAAATATGTTGGTTTTTTTTGGTAAAAAAGGAATTGCAGGGCTAGGCGCTGTTGCCGTGACGTAGCGGTTCCGCTCCCAGCTAGAGGCACTATCATTTTTTATTTTTATCATTAACAATAACGATAATGATAAATTTCCATCCTAGCATATTTTTCTTCAATTGTCCACTTTATGAAATCAATGCGCAAATCCTTTCACTTGAAATTTTCAAGACATATTGCGAACATTTGTTTATTATTTGATGATAGGCGTCAATGAAATCTTACTTCCTGGTTCAAAGTGGAAGTAGAAAGTGAAAGCATGAAGTAAGTTTTCATTGAATTTCTTGATAACCCTGACATTATTTTGAAGGATTGGCAAATAAATAAATAAATGAAATAAATCCCCAATATTGCTATTTTCCTTAGATTTAGTTTTGACCTTCACAAGAAGGTTTTCGCAAATTTTTAAAACTACGGAAGCCAATACGCAGCAAAACCATGACTATAATTCTTTTAGGTTAATTGTCTTATTCGTGTTTTACAGTCAATATCGGCAAATATGGAGTACCTAAATTTATTTTAAATGAAAGTATAGTGTATAAACAATTGTAATGTAACACATATTTATGAATTTTTTCATCATTATTTACAGAGTCATATGGCATTTCCATATCATCATCACTCGACTATGAATGCCAACCCAAGGTAATAGGGTGTATCTGTATCTTTATGACTAAATAATATATTTTGAAATACGGATATTTATAACAACAGAAAAAATGTCATTTAATAAGATGGAAAGAAACGTTGGGATTTTTTCATTAAGTACAGGTTCAGTTAATAATCACTATTGCATCCAGGTATTTCACAGTCAGTTTTCTATCGAGATTTTATGTATAAACTTAAGAAAATAAAATGCACCTCTTTGGTTGCACGACGGTGACATGGGTTTAAGAGTTTATGAAATCGTGTAAAAGAACCTAGATGCTCGATTTTTGTTTCTTTTATCCGTGTCATCTTGTTCTTGCTGATTTGACTCCAGACTCTGGTCTCAGTAAGATCATTGACTATCTGCCTTTTTGCATTACAATGCTATTAGCTTCTTATGTTTTATATGTTTGTGTGCTTTTGCGTGCAACAATGTCGAGTTTTAGGTGGGTTGGAGTTATTACACCAAGACAACTTTTACGTGTTTGTTTATTTGGGAACTTGTTGGGACATGGGTGAGGTTGATGAATACTAGAACCTGGTTTATACCCCCAGTGACAAATTGTTTTATCACTGACCGTTCCTAGGCGGTAACCCCAATAGATCTCTTTTTTTGTTTATTGTTTGTGGTGTCTTATTTGAAATCGATCGTCTTATAACACATGCTCTCTTTTCCTCTCTAAGGTTTTGGCTGCTTGGGGAGGCTGTGTTTTCTGTTTATTCCAATTCCTGACATGCATGTTCATATTTTTAAATACAAGTTTTAGAAAGTCGATATTAGTTTGCAAACGTAAATTGAACAAGCAGGGTGTGTTTTGCATCATCAGGACTGTGGTTTTCATTCTTTCATTCATCCTTTCGGTTCAGCTAATATGAACATAAACTTCTGAAATGGTGGAAAGAGTAAATTGTTTTCATTTTAAATAAATGCTGTTACGTTTATATATATTTGACTTGGATTTTGTAATTAAAATCTCACTTTCACATTTATTTTTTGCAATTCATAATGGCCAATTTTTATTATTTATTTAAAGGCCGTGACACACCGTGGTAAAGGTTATTGCACCGTCAACAGAACCAGCAAAGATAGAATCTTGTGTATCCACGATGTTACACAGACCATATTTGAGACTCTCTTCACCCCAAAACCACTGTGACTACAATAACAATGTAATAATGACAATTGCGTCACATGTTCAATTGTCACATTTGATTTTCGTAATACTCGGCTAGTTTTTATTGCAAGCATGGTAAAATTAAGTCTGAAGAGAGGTACAGATGTTTGTTCTGTCAGACCCATCGAACTTCAAGACACTATATATACCAGAAATGTAAAAAACAGAATAATTAATGGTTCCATTGTAACCCGGTACTAACTCAACCATACCCGGGTTACACCATGAAGTGCTTTGACAGACACTGAACGTGCTGAGCAAGAGATCACATGTGTCGTTGAAGAAGACTCAGCACAGAAAGTGTATGTGAGATCCGATATAAAGCATAGAAGACCATCAAAGAGAAAGATCTAGAACATCAAAATATGCAGTCTGTGTTTTCTGAAATAAATGTGATCTGTTACACATGTACTTCTTTTTCATGTCAATACTGGTTGTGATTTAACTTCTAACATATTTAAAATAGGAAAGTCAACTGCCGTGAAGGAGTTGATTGTTAATATAGACGCAAGAAGCTGAGGAACAGTTCATGGCGAGTCAATCAGACAAAGATGTTGGAAAACTAGGTGAAAAGACTATCCTCATGTTATAAGACAAATCTCCACCTATATCGCTAGATACGCCAAGATCAAAAATTTACAGTGAAGGTGATGAAAAGGACGTTATTTGTACAAGTTCATACATTATCTCCAACATTAGACACAGCATTTTTTTTATTATAAACACGTTTATATTCAGAGCCAGATCTGGGTTGGAAATACAATGCTTAAACCTGAAGACCAGGGGTGGGATTTGACTAGTAACAAGTATTTGTTCTCTGCCTCCTGCACATGACAATATTTTAAATGCCAACCGTTGCCTTTATTAAAGTAACAATGTAGTACTTTAAGGAAACATAGCTTGGAATGTTATTAGAGTTGTAGATTTTTAATTGAGTGTTGTTGCTTTGGGTGTTCAAATTCTCCAACTCTGGCAGAATTAGATATTGATGAATACATATGAACTTGAACAACCCTTTTCTCTAAATATACGAATTTTAACGTGTTCGACCACCTACCATGCATGTACAGTTTTCGTTTTCTTAATTATATTGATATACAATGATTATAATAAACTTAGGTGTATCATATTTATGCAGTTTTACATTGTATTTAAAAATTGAAAAAGAATAAAACAAATTTATATTGTATCAAAATATTAATATTTACTTTAGTGGGTGGGGTAAAATAACCTCTAAATATGTTCTGATTTTGCAAGATTGCAAACCGAAATGAAACTATGGCAAGTTTTGAACATTTACTACTTCAATAACGACATTCTCCAGTATTTTTTTACGAAAGTTTTATTAAAACTATGATCAATGCTTTAATTTTATCAAAAAAATGGATATTTTTTAAATTTGCACATTTTATCGGTCAGTCAGTTCAAGTGTTTTTTAGTTTGAAATTTCCAGTTTTCAAATTGCAACTTTTTGTCCTTTCAAGAAGACTTGTGTTTCTTACAAAAACATAAAAATCAATTCTTTTATATTTTCCTCACAATTTGATGCGTTTTGATTTTTTTAAGTGGGTGGGGTAAAATGACATCTAAAAATGTTCTGATTTCGCGGGATTGCAAACCAAAATGAAACTATGGCAAGTTTTAAACATTAACTAGTTCAAAAACGTCATTCTCCAGCATTCTATGACAATAGTTTTATTAAAACTATGATCAATGCTTTAATTTTATCCAAAATCGGTATGTTGAAAATATGCAAATTTTTATCGGTCAGTCAGTTCAAATGCGTTTTTTTCCCAATTTCCCATCAGTTTTCAAATTGCAACTTTTTACCCTTTAAAGTAGACATGTTCTTCTAACCAAAAAAATACAAGTCAATTCTTTTGCATTTTCCTCACAATTTCATGCCATTTTGATAATTTTTAAATAAGTGGGTGGGGTAAAATAACATCTAAAAATGTTCTGATTTCGCAAGATTGCAAACCAAAATGAAACTATGGCAAGTTTTAAACATTAACTAGTTCAATAACGTCATTCTCCGGCATTCTATGGCAATAGTTTTATTAAAACTATGATCAATGCTTAAAATTTATCCAAAAATGGATATGTTTAAAATTTGGAGATTTTTTTGGTCAGTCAGTTCAAATGCGTTTTTTCCAAATTTCCCATCAGTTTTCAAATTGCAACTTTTCACCCTTTAAAGTAGACATATTCTTCTAACAAAAAACCGACAAATCAATTCTTTTGCAATTTCTTCACACTTCGATGCTATTTTGGGGTACGCTGACTGGCCTAAATGACGTAAAATTCGGGTTATCACTGAAAGAAAATTCGGATTATCCTTGAAAGACTTTAACGGGAATATAATAAAACAATAAAATGCAAATGATGATTCCTCTACCTGGGAGCAAACCCGCACCATCACGGCGACAGCACCTAACACACAAACATATAAAACAAAAGAAGCTTATAGCATTGCAAAGCAAAAGGGGCGGGTACTCAATGATCTTACCGAGACCAGAGCTCCTGGAGTCAAATCAGCAAGAACACGATGACAGGGATAAAAGATGAAGAAACGACAACACTATAAATAGATTTTTTTCCTTAAAATGGACTTCGATTTAATCATTAATTTTCTTATCAGATTATCTAAGTCACATATAAACAGTTTTTAAATACATGTATATGATGTTTGGGAGAAAATATGACATTCACATGACTTATACTGTAAAAATTCTGATTGATGATTCCGTGTTATTCAAAATAGCCACTTAAGCAAGGACGTTTATTAATATAAAGAAAAATCAACGTGTTTTCTGTGACAAAACAGGGTAGGTTTTTGAAACTTGATTTTTTATACGTTTAAATACGTTTCGGGCTTCCTCCAGTAAATCAAGGTCAAATTTTATCACGTTTATATACATTATGGTCCCGAAAAGGATACCCATATGAATAATAAGAACAACGTGCGTTCGTTGACAGGAGAGGTGTATTTATCATTGGGACCAAAAGTTCTATCAGAGTCAGTTTGGTTCCCGATCCTACAACAATATGACTGTTACAGGATCGGGACCAGACTATACAGAGTCAGTGTTATGACCTAGTCATCATGTATACATGCAAAGTAAGATTCCGGTACAGCCAGTATTGTAAAGGCAAAGCAGTGCAAGATGATTTGCAGGGTAATGGTTGGTTGTAGTGTATTGTATAACAATATGATGCGTACATTCTTCGTTCATTATTATTACCAAAATTGCACAAGTAAGAAGGGAAATAACATTTGTGTAAGGCTCAAACGTTTACAAAAAATTTTAAACAGTTTCCTCAAAAAAAAGTAAAATATGCATATCAGGAATCGCCACACTCAGCGAAAATACACCATGAATTAATATGTCTAAACAGAAAAAATGAAATTGCGCGAATTTATGACCTCGCGAATAATATCATTTTGGTTTAGCGCGAAAATTCATCACCGCGAAATTAAATGTTAACGCAGTACTATGTCACTTTGGTGATAATTGCCCAAGGTTATAAAACTGAGCATGGAAACCAGTCTCAAATCTCAAGCTTTGAGACTGGTTTCCAATATCAGCTTAATAACCTTCAGCCAATGTGTCACTAGCCGGAAGATAGTGAAATGATGGCATCCTAGTCGCAGACCAATCTCATTTTTTATTCAAAAAAAATGAGGTCCATATTTACACATTTCCAGAGACTTGTTGCTGAAGTGGCATGTTGATTTTTTGCACATGTTTTTTAATGTATACCAATATACTGATGTATAAGAAGTCGATTTACTCGTGTATTAAACGTTGCACGTGCAAATATGTTTTATTGTAAATCGGTAAAACAAATGCCACTCTATATATATCATTTGCCACCATTATTTGACCTTCAGAAAAAAATCGTAATGTACATTCGCAATATATAAAAAAATTGAAATTATTCTAGCTATCAAAGTCTTATGAAGATTGTAGTGTGGCGGTCGTCAGAAGTCTCGGGTACATTCAAACATTGCTATTATCATTTAGACAAACCCATTCTTTTTTAAGGCCCTTATGCAAAATCAGTAAATACATGTTATGATTACCGCCATACGCACGTCATTCCCGCTGCATAATTTTGTAATTTGTTCATTTTCAAAGGGACACAAGAGACAAAAAATACGCGATTTATCGTCTAGGGGTTTAAACCAGGATCTTGGCAGCACCGACTACTCATTAGCAACTTCCAGTTATCACAATATTATGAATAATTGCCTGCAATATGTTAATATGTGTCCTGTTTGGTAACTTTCGAAGTTCCATAAGTGCACATATAGGACACGAACACACCCAATTAAGTAACTGACTTATGTGATACGGGATAGATGTAATTAATTGTTTATTATATTTTGAGTCAGTCGGGAAATCACAAACAATAAACACCATAATATGGAAAACAAGATGTTTTATTGACATATATGCATTACATAGAATATATTACCTAGTAATAAATTCTGTCAAAGGTGTGTTTAAAAATGTCACGCTAATACAATACTATTTAATGATTTCTTGTAAGTACTTTAGCCCGTCGAGATTTCTTGATTTATTTGTAATATCGGAATATGTGGGGAAAAACGTGTATTCTTTTTCTGTGAAATCATAGATGTTGGACTTAACTAAGAATTAAAGAGTGCTTTTTCATAAGCGTACATTTTAGTTAGCGGTACTTTTGAACAAATTATCATCATTTATTGTTTAATTCTGATTCGTTACAAATGTACCGAAATTCTATGTATTTAAAGAAATAAATGAAAATATAGGATTTATATTTTGTATTTATTATACTTTACTTGTGGACGTTCAATACCTTTTATTGAGTTTTGCATTGTGTGATCTAGCTTGATATACAGTTTTGTTTTTGTTTTTTGTTTTAAATAAAACTTCGCAAAAACATATATGCGTAAAACAAACTGAATTCATTTATATTGTTCTGCTCATTATAGGCATGCTTATTTTTCGTTTGTTTGTAAGATCGATATATGTCCACACACTGTTGTTGTTACGCTGGAAAATGGCTGGGTAGGTTACAAATAGTTCACCATGGCATTTTCTATTCAGTCCTGTTTTTAAAGAAACGGGGAAAATGGTAGGATTGATACGCCATTAAACCTAAAGAACATTAAATTTTGTTACCTTGACCTTTGCTGATTCTAATCACTATTGAATTTATGTGATGTCGGAATTATTGAAATCGATTATAATATTTTTAATTGTATTTTCTTGGCTTGAGGGACATGAATGTGACATTGGTGACAAAAAGTATTTTTAATGGTTCAAAGAATTATTATTTCTACCGATGAATGTTTCTAGAAGTTTCATACAAATTACCATAAATATGGTGGTTATTAACTGGGTCATATGTTGATTTGCATGATAATTGCGTGATTCGGAGAGAATGATATTCATGCGTTGAGCAATACATGGTCATTCATTGTCCCTTGTCATGATTTGACCATCTTAATGAAATAATCATTTCCGATCTTTGCATATACCAGCTGTAACAGCAATATATCGCGATGTGACATTGTAATTAACGACTATGGTGTTCTTCACAAGAGCCAAAGGACGGCACACATCTGGGTCAGTGGACTTTTTTTCTGTATTTGAATCAAATACGTTTGCCAACTTGTTTCGTCGAAAAATAAACCCTTTGTATTTTTTTTTAAATTATTCAGAAAACCCGGTTGTTGTCTGTTCCTTCTAAAACATTATAACATTATAAGTTGGGTATGTTTTGTCATATACATGTATATATAAATATCCAGATGATTTTATAAAAATGATAAATTAATTTAAATTGCTAGTATTGAAGAAAAATATACTAAAAGGAAAACTTTTAATACCAGAACCCAATTCAAGAGTCTTTCATTTGGCTGCTCCGTTTCGTTGAATGAAAAGTGTTTGAGATGTACATTTTTTAAAAATTATTTGTGTATGTTTTTAAGATTGGTCTTAGATAAAGCTCTCTTTCTTCTTTTGTATATTTTCATGATCTTGGTCCCTGTATAGATTCAGTC
The DNA here is from genome assembly GCA_038501625.1 of Corbicula japonica. Taxonomy (NCBI): domain Eukaryota; kingdom Metazoa; phylum Mollusca; class Bivalvia; order Venerida; family Cyrenidae; genus Corbicula; species Corbicula japonica. The sequence goes on from JAZAYU010000021.1 coordinate 5,356,599, forward strand.
TAAAAGTACGGAAAGGTGAAAGTACACAAAGGTATCGTATAACTGTATATGTGTAACAATATGTTCAAAGACATTTTCAGAGCGTAAAGAAAGAAAATTAAAAAATGTTTTATTTCAAATTTATGGTTGAAATCAATGATAGAAATCTTACGGACGCTTCTAATATTATTCCTAGGAGACTTGTAGCAATACGTTATGGGACCTTTGGAAGTTTGTTGATTGGAATCTCTATAAACTTGATTTGCATATATATCAAGACTGGCGAAATAAATATGACATTGTGACAGAGAAGGTTAACACGCGCGGCCAATGAAGTAACAAAGTTGTAAGAAAACAAATGGAGACGCTGTGATTGTAAAATGGAGAAATGAAATCTTACTGGCAGTTTCTATGCATAGCTTTTATGTTTTGTTTTAAGAAAGAAAAGAAAAAAAAAACAACACAAAACAATAACATAGAATGTTAAGAAAACACTTAGTTTTCTTTCTTAACATCATAAACTCTAGCGTATTTTTAACAGTTTAAACTGGATGTTAAAGAAAAGTGCCGTTATAAATCTTTTTAGAAAAGAAACATTAAATAAAAGGTATTGCAAAGCAAAGCAACAATGTGAGCATACAGAGTATGTCTGCAGCAGTATAAACATATTTTGTTTGAACAATTATATCTTTAATTTCAAAATCTAAAAAAAAAAAAAAAAACACGGACAAATAAGAGTTACTTCATAGTTTTCAAAATGGAGAATCATCGTTTTCTGTCTATTCGGACAATGAATGCGGCAGATAAAAGGAAGATAATGTTAAGGAGAAGGAGCCCGGTTACAGAACCTGCGAGACCTAAGGGAATCCTTAAAAAGCGTGAGTAGTTGTCTTTTTTTTTATTGCAAACCAATATTTAAAGGTAAACTTAATGTAAAGTATGTTACAGTCTTAACATTATTTTAAACTCGGGCGGTCAACAACCTATATGCAAGGGTAACATTTAGTGGTGTGTTGTCTACTCTGGCGTTATTTCCCGCCGAAATGTCAAAAGGAACGCTGACGGAAGCGAGTGTGATGGACACAATTTTCAGTGAGATAGTGCTTTTATATTTATTTTAAAGGTAATGACAACGCATAAAGCACTTAGAGTACTAAAGCATATAAGTATGAGGAAAACCCTTCTTAAAGACCACCATTTAATTATGACCACCCCAATAATAAGACCACTTTTTCAATTCCCCTATAAAACTTTTGTGCACCATTTTCTAATTTACCCTAGGAATAAGACCATCTTATTATCTAAACCACATTTATCCAGTTTCAGAGGTGGTCTTAATAGAAGGGTTTCACTGTATATGAACCTTACAATGAAAATGTTTGCTGTACTTTAATACTATTACATAAAAAAACATAGACACCAAAGTTTTCAGTTGTAAGGTTAAAACTCTTTTTCAATTCAATTTCAATTTTTGTTTTAAAATGACCAATAAAAGCCTCAAAGAAGATTAAATACTTTACTTGTGATTAACAGTTAACAGATTAAGCTTTTAATCCATTTAACAAAGATAAGACCTAGACTATGTTTTTAGTAAAAGCAAAGATTTGTTTCAAACATCCTGATCACTAATCATTGGGTGTTCATTTTGTTTAGTTTTTATTTAAATTTTCATTATATTGTAAATATAAAAAACTTGATGCAAAATTTATTGTTATAGTTTCTATAATTTTGTTATACATTAACATTATTCTGTTACGAAATTGGACAAATGACAGCTTTTTATTTTTGAATAAATTATTTCTGAAGTGTGCCCACACCCACAAACTTATTATTTTCTATTTGCCTTTTGTAAAAGAATATAATGTATTTGGCATGTGATTAAATTCTGAGAGATAATTTCAAATAATTACCGCAAAGATGGACTTGATAAAAAGGATTGTCTCTATTGTCTTGTTCCATGCTATAGTTTGACAACTAGATCAGTTCATAAGACAAAATTTGTAAGGATTACAATAGAGAAGATGAATTCAGGATGTTTTTCATATTAAGTGGGTTAATAAAAAGTAAGTTTGAGTTATTTTAAATTTATGTTATGTAACTTTGGTTTTGAAGGAGCTTTGGTTTTTTTAAACCAATATTAAAACCTCAATCTGCCAAAATTAAAGGTAGTAAACTAAGTTTCTGTTAATTTGAGCTAGTCATTTATTATTTATAAGGTGTTTTTATAGAAAATTATTAACTGTATTTATGAACTGAATAGCAAAGAGTGTAGAACCTGGCCCTAAGATTATAAAACTGGGAATGGAAACCAGTCTCAAATCTCAAGTATGTGATTGGCTGAAATGGAGACTGGTTGCCATTTCAGCCGATCAGATGCTTGTGATTTGAGACTGATCTCCGAACTTACTTTTATGATCTTGAGTCCTGGTCAACAGTGGTTTCAAATATGACATAAACACTGTGCTTAGCTCTTTGAGACTTTACATTTGTCTGTTTTCATCTGTTTTGAAAATAATATCTAAGAATTGGAAATGTTAGAGGTATTTTATTGAAGTTGGATCATAATAGAACAAATAGATCATACAAAATTCTTTGAACAGTGCAATATTTATGTCTCAAATCTCACAGGGTCAGATACATATAGTGATTGCCTTGTCCATCCGCCTGTACTTCCGTCACTGCTCTGGTTTAGGAAACATATCTTGAAATAATGAGTTTTCTACTTAACTTCAAACAAGCTTTCACCTCAATAAGGTGAAGTGTCACCTCCAAGAACCATAGCCCTACACCAATGTTCAATGTCACACTTTATGAATAATTCTTTTCATTAACCCTTTCCTCCATATAAACACATTTTTACACTTGTGTCACCATTGTAGATCCAGATCAGCCAGCACATCCATGCCATCTGATCAGGATCTTCACTGGTCGCTTTTTGGTCAGAAATAACCTAATAAATCAAATAGTGAACAGTGCAGATCCTGATCACTGATGTGCCGGCTGATCTGGATCTACACTGTTTGCCGATGCAATAAAGGACTGTCTGTGTGTATGCAGGAAAGGGTTAAGTTTCCAAACACTGTTTTAATCAGGTTCTTGATTGCTTACTGTTTGTTTTTGATGCAGGCATGCTGCAGCATTTCCGATACACTTCTAAAATTTTATAAGCTCTTAAAGTAAAATTGCAATGGTAATTGGAGACAATATACTTTTCTTGTTTTCTTGTGTGTTGGCATGTTTTTAATTTGATTGTCGTTAACACTAGATATTTGCATGGTTGGTTGCTAAGTGATTGTTTTGGTCGACCTTATCTGTTGGGGTCGTCCGGGCCCAAGATCATAAAAATGAAATAATATGAGACTTGTCTCAATATTTTGGTCAGTTTAGTAAGTGAGCACAATTACAGCCAATCAGCTGATTTCATCTAACTTGACATCAGAATGTTTGTTTGGATAAAATCATTGACAAGTTTGAATGTTAGAGCCATTTAGGTTGTCTAGCACCATGACTGCTTTTGTCTTTTTTCCTACATAACTGTAAACCTTAAAAAAGAAAAAGAAGAAGAAGAACAACAAAAGTACAATTTTACAGTCTCTCTGCAAGTCAGAAAACTCTCTAAAATACTGATGCCAGATTACACTATTTTGTGTCCTTGCTTTTATTTCAAAATTTTCTGTGAATGCATACCGCTGTTACAATCTTAAATCTGACCAGATACCATTTTGAACTAGTGGTCGTCGGTGGGGATAGACCTAATAAGGCAATAGAAAATTAATTCCTAGATTCTCATCCTAATTTTGGGAAAAACTGGGGTGGGTGGGCGGGTTTTATTGTTTATTTATCATTCTCACTGTTTCTAACGACGCTTGTGTAGTTTAAATATAAATAAGAGTCCAGCCGACTATGAATTGCCGATTCGCACTTAAATGTTTCATACTGCGTTTTCGTACTCTACAGATTCGTACTCGTAATATAAATTTTGATGTGCGCATTTTTTTTCAAAATAAAAAAGGTTCGGGCGGAGTGATTTTTTAGGGGCGGGCGGGGATGAGAATCTAGGAATTAATTTTCTATTGCCTAAGTAAGATTTGTTGAACTTTGATGAGGATATGTAAAATGTTTCAAACAGTACAGCTTGAGCTATGGAAAAATACCATAAAACAGAATGTTGAAAATACTTGCCAGTGCTATGGTTTTATCCAAGAGTGAACCAATTCACCATTCTGTGCCCCCTTGGTCTAAGGGAGCTTACTCTAGCACCTCTATTTTACATACATATTTTTCTCTTCCCTGTTGCTTTCCCTGTTGCATTTGGAGTTCATGTGTCGGTACATCAATTTGATATCTTCCATATCTGTACATTTGAATTGTAATAACTTTCAAATTGAAGATTTAACTGTTGAACTTGAACTTATTTAAAAAAATAAAATATCTACAAAAAGAATATGTGATTATTCAAAATACATTGTAATTATGGTTTATAAAATTTTCTTGGTGGATATGCTTTTCTATTAATTTTTCAAGTAAATTTTGCTGTGAAATCATTACTAGATAATACATGTACTCATTTTTCTTGTTTAACAGTTTGCAAAAAAAATAAATTCTCTTAATGGAGGTTTCTAAGTGTCAGCATTTTGATCTTCAGTTTATTATGCTTCCCAATGACTGTAGGGAGCATACAGTGGCCAGGTTGTCTGTTGTCCATTAGTATGTTCATCCTTCCCGAATTCGTGTCCGAAATTCGTGTCTGAAATTATTTGACATATATAATCGCCATATCAAGACGACATTTGGCTTGTAACATTTGGTCAAGGTCACAGCATGACCTTGAAGCAAGATCGTGTTAGGTCTATAAAAGTTATTTATAGTTGGATTTTTAAATTATCTCACAGAAATGATCAACATATCCAGAAGACATGTCACGCGCAACATTAGGGTTGATACCTTGAAGGTCAAGGTCACTTGAAGCAAACCATGTACAGCAGGGATTCTAAAATTTCAAATTCCCAATCGGACATTGGCGCCAAAATTGACTATTCCCCGACTTCCGGTTCGCACGAACAGCGACTTCCGGTCTGCACGAACTGCGACTTCCGGTCACCGCGTTCAGTGCATTTAACTCTCCCGACCACAGTTCATTCCTCCCTTACAAAATAAATTCTCGTCGGCGATGTCCTACAACCTTCCAAGAGATTAATTTCGTCATTTTCGGGCTGTAGACGGAAAAATTCTTTGATCGATTAATTAGAGCGGCACGCGACGTTTGAAGTTTACGGCATCTTTGTTGTAATACACAAGCATTCCATGCATTGAAAACGTGACGTAACGGTTCAAAATAGTAATCTTTAGCAGTGTTCATAGCGATTTTGAAGCGGATTTTTTAGTTCATTAAACATGTATTAACTCTCGGAATTGCGGGAGGCAAGTATTCGCTTTACATAAATATACGTCGATTATGTCATGAATTAGTAATTCTTGAATCTACAATCTGCGTGTGCAACATTCATTTCCGAGTCGGAAGTTAATGTTGCGTACGTAGACTACGACGTAGATTTTTGTAAATTTAAAATTTATTTGAATCGTTATGGCCGTAAGTAAGCAAGCCGGTTACTCGGTTAATTTTCACATTAAGTATCTATTCATTATAGCCTTTCAACTTTGCTGTGAACGGCAATCGATTTAACTAAAATCCACATTGTAGAAGTTTTCTTTGAATTTGCGAAACAGCATTTTAAAACGTACTTTATTTTATTTGATCAGCGGTCATTCAGAATTACGCACATTGACTAACACTTCTTTCAATAAAATGCTAACTGTTTTTTTGTGTGTACGTTAATTAATAAAATCACGGATATTGCCACTTTTAATTCTGACATCAAACAGCCTGATTAGCACAGTTCATTTGCAAATTAAACAAACCCACCCGTTGTTAAAATGAGATTGACCACATCCCGTTTCATCTATGCTGCAGGCCATTCACAGGATGTGTAGTCGTGGTAGTCATGGTAGCAGAGTTGTGAATTCGATAATTGACAGATTAATAGCTGATTAAGCTGTGAAAAAATGTACATGTTGGTAATTTTTGTAACAATTTATTGGCCACTATTCATGACCGATGTAAAAATGTACAAGTTTGTAATTTTATGTAACAATGTATGGGCCACTATTCATGACCGATTTTTTTTACCAATTTTGAAATTTCGATCGGACATTCTTCCCGAAAATCGGTCAATGACTGGCCTGCCGACGATTTTAGAATCCCTGATGTACAGCCCATAGCTTTGTTATTTGCATTCACATTTTAAAATAATTTCACAGAAATGATCATTATGCTCCCCAAATGAAAATTCAACAAAATTCATCCGAAATTAATAGTTATACAACTAACCATTTTTGTGACATAATACCCATTTGGGGAGCATCACCCAGTCTGATGTTTTATCATGTTTATAGCTTTCAAATAAAATTGTTACAAAATTATTTTTATCCCTGAAACATTTATTTAACCATTTATTTGCTAATTGAAGGCATGCCAATTACTATTCCCTCGTGACTCAATATGACAGACAAAACTGTAATATTGATTTGAATAAATTGCTCATTCCCCAAGTAAACTCTGTATTTAAACAAGTTTGTTTGTCATATAAAAAAATATGTATCTGTGCTATTAGCTGTGGGATCGTAATGTATGTAAAAATTGCCGCTTAAGTTGCCCTATTTATAATTGTTTGTTGTTTGTGTTTTTAAATTTAGTGACTGGTGTTAAACGTAATTTTTGTCAAAATATATCTACATAATTGCCAATTCATATAACAAATCTTCACAATGTGAAATTATTTTGGCATCTTCCGGATTTCAGTTATATTCATATATGAAATTAGTAGAGATGCGATGACTCGACAGATGTGATGACTTGACAAAATCAGCCAGTCCCCAAGCACTTTGAGTCGTTGCGATTGGACTGAATATCCTTTTAACGTGTGAAGTTATGGCTTTGAAATTTTGCTTATTTGATATTGACAGTATTTAAAACAAGTTTCTGAATTTTTATTGTTGTTTGATGCATATAAAAGTCCTCCTTCCATTGATACCAAATTTATGAGTGCGTGATAAAAACAATAAAGATATTGTAGTTTTTGTAGACCAGACAAGACTTTTGTCCATAAGCATACTTAACATTAACCACTGAGAAGCAACTTCTCATATGTCAGCATGCAGGTGCTGGTATTTTTAGCAGCACTTAGTGGCACTTCCCAAAACAGTTACCGAGACCTTACATTAGTGGGAATTCTTTTTCTACCAATAATTAAATAATTTATCACCTCTAACAATTAGGTTACAAATATTGATCAGATTTCGGAGGGAAACAAATATCATCACTTTGGTTTTGAAAAGATGTAATTATAAACTAATAGATTCTCCCAGTTAGTTCAAAGATGTACAATAGCAATAAAGAATACAGTGAAGACCTCTCTTGGAAGTGGGATAAAGTGGTCTTTATAATGGGGTGGTGTTTATTTTGGGGTAGAAAATAGTGCAGAACTGAAATATGGGACATTTGAATAGTTGTCTTATTTTTAAGATGGACTTATGATCAGGGTGGACTTAATGAGGGGTTTTACTGTATCTGCATACTGGGTTAACAACAACATGGATTTTTGTTGCTTTGTCACATTTTAAAAAAAATAATGTATTAGATGTTACAGTGACATCATAGTACTTACATAGCACTGGTTTGTCTTGTTGACATGACAGTCCTTTTAATAGCATAAGTTATAACAGTATTTAGATTTGTTGTGACATTATTGTCATTATTGTACAGTACTGACTGTTGATGTGCCACTATAATACTTTCACAGCTCTGGTCTGTCCAGTATTTACTGCTAAGGTGAAATGTAGTATTTTTATAGCACTGGTCTGTCCACTATTAGAGATCTGTAGATCAGACAGTCTAGTCATTTCATAGCACTGGTAGATTAAGCCAATTGTCTGCTTACTGGTACAGTCAACCAACTGTCTGCTTACTGGTACAGTCAACCAACTGTCTGCTTACTGGTACTGCCTACTTTCTTGTAAAGTCAACCAAGTGTTTGCTTACAGGTACTGCCTACTTTCTTGTAAAGTCAACCAACTGTCTGCTTACTGGTACTGCCTACTTTTGTTGTACAGTCAACCAACTGTCTTCTTACTGGTACTGCCTACTTTCTTGTAAAGTCAACCAACTGTCTGCTTACTGGTACTGCCTACTTTTGTTGTACAGTCAACCAACTGTCTGCTTACTGGTACTGCCTACTTTTGTTGTACAGTCAACCAACTGTCTGCTTACTGGTACTGTACTTTCTTGTACAGTCAACCAACTGTCTGCTTACTGGTACTGCCTACTTTCTTGTACAGTCAACCAACTGTCTGCTTACTGGTACTGCATACTTTCTTGTAAAGTCAACCAACTGTCTGCTTTCTGGTACTGCCTACTTTTGTTGTATAGTCAACCAACTGTCTGCTTACTGCTACTGCCTTCTTTCTTGTAAAGTTAACCAACTGTCTGCTTACTGGTACTGCCTACTTTTGTTGTACAGTCAACCAACTGTCTGCTTACTGGTACTGCCTACTTTTGTTGTACATTCAACCAACTGTCTGCTTACTGGTACTGCTTACTTTCTTGTCAAGTCAACCAACTGTCTGCTTACTGGTACTGCCTACTTTCTTGTAAAGTCAACCAACTGTCTGCTTACTGGTACTGCCTACTTTCTTGTAAAGCAAACCAACTGTCTGCTTACTGGTACTGCCTACTTTTGTTGTACGTTGTACAGTCAACCAACTGTCTGCTTACTGGTACTGCCTACTTTTGTTGTACAGTCAACCAACTGTCTGCTTACTGGTATTGCCTACTTTCTTGTAAAGTCAACCAACTGTCTGCTTACCGGTACTGCCTACTTTCTTGTACAGTCAACCAACTGTCTTCTTACTGGTACTGCCTACTTTTGTTGTACAGTCAACCAATTGTCTGCTTACTGGTACTGCCTACTTTTGTTGTACAGTCAACCAACTGTCTGCTTACTGGTACTGCCTACTTTTATTGTACAGTCAACCAACTGTCTGCTTACTGGTACTGCCTACTTTCTTGTACAGTCAACCAACTGTCTGCTTACTGGTACTGCCTACTTTCTTGTAAAGTCAACCAACTGTCTGCTTACTGGTACAGTAAACCAATTGATTTATCCACAATAATATATTTATTACAATCATAGGTACTGGTAATAATAGTAAAGTAATCCAGAAAAGTGATGCATTTTACCTTTGTAACACTGGTTTTGTTGGAAAGGATACAAATGTTCTATACACATAATCTTATTAAGAGACTCTTCTCCATTATATTGTGCTATAATCTTGTAATTTAATTTAACCGTTACATTGTAAAATGCTCAAGTTTTACTATGTTTTGTGGAAGTTGAAAGAGTACTTTTGTGATGGCTTCAAAGGAACTGCATAATGTGTAGATTACAGATTATACCATAAAATCCTTTTAACCCTTTACTGTATAGATACACCTTTATTGCGAGGGCAAACAGTTTAGATCCAGAGCAGCCGGCACATCCGTGCCATCTGATCAGGTTCTAAACTGTTTGCTTTTTGATTCATTAGGTTATTTCTGACCAAAATGCGACCAGTGCAGATCCTGATCAGACGGCACGGATGTGCCAGCTGATCTGGATCTACACTGGTCAAATATGCGTAAAAATGCGTATATATCAAGGAAAGGGTTAAACACCCTGTGGCGTTACAATTTCTGAAAGTGCGGGAAGAGGCTCTAATTATTTATATTATTTAATTTTATTCTAACATTAGATTCTGAAGGATATTGGATATTATTACACCTCACGTGATTAGTTTACTATATAGCGTAATGTGACGTCAGAGGGAGATAATTTCTACTGTCACATATGCGACAGTATACTGTCACCCTCGCGTGGATCTAAAAATAAATATCTTGGAAATCCGATTACAAATTAACTTCTACGCATGCGTAATTGACCAAGGGAGATAAGCAATTAATTCGGTCATAGTCAAGATCTCTAAAAAAAACAAATGTTCGGATGTTCGGTGTAATAAAATAAATATCACATCCCATTGGGGGAGACAGTACGAAATGTTAACCCTTGAGAATGTAATGTCAACCTCGGCTAACGCCTCGGTTGACATTACTTCTCTCGGGTTAACATTTCGTACTGTCTCCCCCAATGGGATGTGATATTTATATAATAAATATGGATAAACTGATTTTTTCCGTAAAAATAACATGGGGGCATTTATTAGGGTAGGGGCATTTAAATGGAGTTTTACGGTAGATGTCTCTTCAAGTGCTCAATTAAGTAGGTAATTAATGAAATGGCATTGATCTCTACTGAGATAATTCTGCTGGTACCACTACCATTCCAGTGACAACTATCTGATAGATGCTGATTTTACTGGAAATTCATTGAATGGCAGTGTAAACATTCAGAAGAGAACACAAACAGACTATTTAACTACATGTTGAAGATCAGAAGATCTGGGTCTGTTGATCACTATTGGAGAAACTGCAGATTTTTTACAGGCATGTGCATGTAAAATGGAATCTGAAAATCCATGCCAGATAATAGAATAGTACCCACATACACTTGCATGCTGGCTGGATGCTCTTCAGTACCGTTATTGAAGCAAAAACAACACTGACACTGTACATACAACACTCATACACCCCTTTCAGCTTGGGATCATCTATTTATCTATTTTCTGTATGAGGTCCAAGGTTGGCTGATGCCATTATCCCTTCCATATATACGCCTAGATGGCATGGGTGACTAGTGTAGGTCCAGAACAGCCGGCACATCTGTGACATCAGTGTGCCATTTGATCAGGATCTACTTGGTTAGCTATTTGATTTATTAGGTTATTTCATAGCAAAAAGTGAACAGTGCAGATCCTGATCAGATAGTAGTGATGTTACTGTTCTGGATTTACACATTTTGCACATGATAAAAAGCTCTTTGCTCATGTGATAAAAGGCATATGTTTGGAGGAAAGAGTTAAATGTTGTAACAATAGTGCGATAATTAGCTCAGTGGTTAGCGCGTCTGTCTCTGAGTCCAGGGATCACTGATTTAATCCGCCGCTACTCCAACTAAAATTTTTTACTAACAGTCTTTTGGAAGAGACGTTAAACAGAGGTCCAGTGTAGTGTGGTGGTGCTTATATACACCAGGCACTTAAAAGAACCAGGGATGATTCTGGAATTCGAGAGTCCTCTGTATCTTGCACTATCCTCCAAAACCTAAAATGACTAACTCTCTTCTGGAGGCGTCGCCCATATGGGCTTCCGAAACTGACGATAAATAAATTTAAATACACACAGTTGTAACAATAATTATTCTGAAAACACCATGCCACTGAACTGGTAATTGTCATTCTACCAGGTCTAACACCATAAAATTTGTTTTAATGGTAAGTATTCAGGGTTACAAATATACACTGTAAACTGGAGGCTAAAAATAGTTTAAGTTCAGAAGTGAACATCCAGAATTTTCTTAACCAAAGTCCAAAAGTTCAAGATGTCACACAGTATTTGTCACCACCTGAGAGCTAGAAATAATGGGAAAAGACAAAATAACACTGGAAAGCTTGGGTAATTTGCCGGAAAAGGTTATGAAGCAGTCTGCAAAATTGGTTATTAAATCTGTAGAAAGCAGAGTAATGTAAGTGGATTGTGAACATTTTATTGGATTACAGTCAGACATTGGAACCTTCCAATATAAATAAAGGGCCCAAGATCATAAACTAAAACTTGAGACCAGTCTCAAATCTCAAGCTACTGATTGGCTGAAATGGCTTGTTCTGTAGTGGATTTGCTTTTACTGAAACTAAGCCTGTCCATTCCAGGTTGTTGGATAGTTTTGACGGTCTATGGACCAGATTTTACCCTGATTAGCTTGCCTCAATACACATCGAAATATATACTGAAGAGATAAAGAAATGTAGGGTGACATAATTTGCAATATCTTGTGAATCAAGGTGGCTATACAAAGTGCCTTTTTGGATGTCGTGCACACACAAAATCACTCGCTTCAGGTATGTTTTTGCTTATTTCTCAGTAATTTCTGGACTGATTTTGATCAGATAAAGAGAACCGTACTCCTGTTAAAAAGAATTTTCATCAACCTTTTAACACTCATTATCAATCGGCTGCCGTTTTCTCAAACATTCAAAGACAGATTTTGTTTGAAAGTGTGAATTTGTCTTTGAATGTTTAAGAAAACGGCAGCTGATTGATAATGGATGTTACATGTCGATGAAAATGCTTTTTAACAGGATTACGGTGCTTTTTATCTGATCAAAATAGGTCCAGAAATTACTTAGAAATAAGGAAAAAACCTACATGAAGTGAGTGATTTTGTGTGTGCACGACATCCAAAAAGTTATTAATAATAAGTAATAATAAACATGTAAATATCTATTTAGAAAATATCTTTTATTACCAACATCTGGTATTCTTATCTCATTCTCTTATCAGCTACATTAACAACATTATTTACTCCTGATGAAGGCTGCATAGCCGAAAGCGCTCGAGTACAAAATAAAACTTTAAACCGTTAAAACAGCATTTTCTCAATCATAAATCAAATTATATATATATATACATGGTATTGTGGTCTGCTTTGAAATCTCCTATTCAATAGTACTGTGACAAATTCAAGATGCTGTGGATCATGCATGGTGTACAAATATAGTGAGAACTAAATTGAATGTTAATGGCCAGTAACCCTACAATTAACTGCCGAAGCCAGGAGACTGAAAGGTTAATGGGCACAGTATTTCTTTGACCAAGAACTAGACCACAGTTATAAGAAAAGAAGTTAGGTCAACGAAATTTGGTCTTGTTCTTGAAGGGAAACTTTAAGTTTTTACAATTAATTCTGCAGGGGATGAAATTAAAATTTAAAATGTTCGCCACCTTAATGCAAAAACAGAATAAGTACTATTAAAAAAATAAGGAGATATATGGAATATTATGATAGTATGCAATATGTAGGTTCGTATTTTTCAAGTTCGGTACGTAAACAATATCACGGAAGACCAAAGGTCGAGCTTGATGTGGTTTACATATGCAACAAGCAAAAATACAAAATGCCAAAATACAGAATCGGAAAACAACATTGTCCAATACGGAATTATTAATGCTACGAGTTGCATCAATCATGCTGATTAACGCTGCACAATGCTAAAATCATTCATGGGTAATAAATACTGTTATTGCACTTAAACTATTTGCAATATTTGAGTTTGTAATTTAGCAAAAAAGTAATATGGGTCAGATCAAGACTTTAGGAAAAAGGTATAAATATATTTTCTAAAACTAACTAATTTCTTAATAGAATCAGCAATGAACTAGCATTAAAAAATAACCCTTTCCTGTATAGATACACCTTTATTGTAAGGGCAAACAGTTTAGATCCTGATCAGCCGGCACATCCGTGCTGTCTGATCAGGATCTAAACTGTTTGCTTTTTGATTCATTAGGTTATTTCTGACCAAAATGCGACCAGTGCAGATCCTGATCAGACGGCACAGATATGCCGGCTAATCTGGATCTACAATTGTCACACGCGTTAAAATGTGTATATATCAAGAAAAGGGTTAAGATACCATTAACTATAGTATCATTTAATATGGGAGACTTAAAGAAGTAAAGAAGCCACAAATGACATACAAGTGTATGTTTTGAATCACAGAAAATAGCGGCAATTTTTGGGGCACTAGTAATTGTCATTATACAATGGTATCATTTAATTTCGAGGGGATCAAGTTTTGGTCAACAGACATAGATGACATTTTTGTGCGGACAATATAGATATATTCTTGGTGTAGTTATTTAATTCTCATAAAATTGAATATTCAATGGTTTTACTTCGATAGCTGGAGTTTGATTTTGTGCACTTTCCGTACCGTGGAATACTCAAATATTAAACCTGAGCAAAATATAATGATTTAAACCTGAGCAAAATATAATGATTTAAACCTGAGCAAAATATCATGATATCTCCATCAGTAACCAATTACATGATATTTTGAATACTTTTAAAAGTTCCGTTAGCAAGCTTGTGCATTTTATTTGGCTTAAATGTCCTCAAGATTTTGTGTTTGAACGATTTGCTTATTTTTACCTTTAAAAATAAATAGGTATTGTTCTTTTGTAATAGTTGTATGAAAAAGGATACACATGAACTGTGGCCTTTTGTGTTGCAACAAAAAAGTAGATAGTATTGGAAGTTTCGCTGATAGTGCCACTTTCCTGTTTAGGATTACTCCAAGTACTGATGGTTTTATCTAATCAATGTGCTGAAAAGATTTATTGTTTGGGATATTGACTCTGCAGGAAAAAATGTACAAAGTGCCCATATTGAAAACTTGGAAGTGTATAATTAACATATTGATTAGATTATCTATATCCCTTCTATTGTATTAATCCGGATCAGTGAAATTCTGTTTATGGATATAAAGTGAATTTGGTGTTGTTATATTTATCCCTTTATTTTAAATGTGGATATGCTTTTTATCGCATGGGCAATCAGTGTAGATCCAGATCGGCTGCCACATCAATGCTTTCGATCAGGATCTACACTGCTTTTAGATTCATTAGGTTAATTCTAACCAAGAAGCACCCAGTGTAGATCCCGATCTGACAACATAGATGTGCTGAGTGATCTTGATCTACACAGGTCACCAATGTGATAAAATGTGTATTTTTGGAGTAAATTATTAAATTTAAGATACGCTGTGATGATTGTGATGAGGTGTTAGATTACTGTAGATCTACATATTTAACGGTTTATCAAGATTTGTTCAAGCGTCAATAGTACTTTAAGTATTGAAGATCAGGAAGTTTTAATAATCAGTTTTGAAAATCAATGTAAATGAAATTGTGGAAAATGGGAATTTATATTTTATGATAGAAATGCTGCTATTTTGAACAAGAGAATAGGGGCTGGTATGGTCGGGTTCAACATCCAGCTCTCAGTGTGTTATATTGTGATAGCTTGTCAAAACGTTGTTTCAGTACCAGTTTCAGGCATTTATGTAATATTATAAAATGTGGGATTGTACTTCTGGCAGAAGTTAATGTGAAAACCGGAGACTTCGTGTACATGTTTCAATCTGTATAAACAGATTTTTCAGATGTTGTAATTAGTGGTTTAATTTGATCAAGCTAATTGAAGTTTTGAAACGTGTCTGTGGAAGTGACTTGGTAACAATCAAGATCCTGCTTTTTTCTGGATATTGCTTTTCTCTTGTCAGCTTAACTATTCCATGATTATTGCCTAACTATTCTACTCTCTTTTGGATAGAAGACTTAACCGCCACCCACTCTTGCTTTAGTCATACATGCGACTTCATTATATCTTACAAACTACTTTCAGATTTGGTACCGGTACCCATCCCACCTCTAGTAAGCCCTCCATTTTCCTTCTTTTTTTTAATCACATTTAAACCATCAATCATCAAATGAGTAGAACAAAAGTAAAAAAATTAAAAGCATCATTATTTATTGATGATTTGATAACAAACCATATGTGTTTACAGTTATCAAATTGTTTTATAGCAGTTCTTTAAATTAACTTGTCTTTTAATCTGTCTGTCAGTCCGATTAGATAATTAAAAACATTTCTGAATAGTTGTGCCTCTTTATTCAATATGTTTGGGTGAAAAAGGGAGGTAAAAACTGCAAAAAGTTATCAAATATATAACTTCGCCTTACTGATCATAATAATAGATATTTTGATTAACATAGGTTTGAGCCGGGCCATACACAAATATGTCCTCGGGACGTTGAGGTCTTTCTCTTCTAATCAGCTACTGTAATTCGGCATTTTGCAACCTGTGGGTGCTTCTATAAATCAGATTAACACTTTCCTTCATTTATATCCCTTTATGGCTTGGGTGAAAGGTGTAGATTCAGATCTGCCATCTGGTTGCATATAAGGGAGTACAGTGAAACCTGCCTTAGCAGCCACCTGCGAATAGCAACCACCTGTCTTAAACAGCCAGTTTGAATATGTTCTAAACTGACATTTTGTTCTCATTTTAACCTGTCTTTAACAGCCACCTGTATAGAGCAGCCACTTTTTGTCAGTCCCTTGGGTGGCTGCTAAAGATAGGTTTGACTGTATATATGGAGTAAAGGATTTAAATTTATTGATGCATTAATAAATTGTCTATATACTTGAACAAACTAGCTCTTTTTTAATTGATATACTATTTTAAAAAAAAACTTATTTTTTGTTATAATTCACTATAGTTGTGGTAGATTTTAGTCTTATATATTGAAATAATAATATTTAAAAAATTCAACTGTTTTCAAAATTGCATTTCTTTCAGTAAGTTGAGCATGTCTCCCCAGACTTCTCTTGTTAATAACAGGGGTGAGGGAACCAGAGGGAGTTTATTGAGGTTTCTTGAACTCTCATTTTTCAGCATTATTTGATTTCATGGAGATTTTGGCCAGAAAGTTGTAAATTGTCAGGTAACTGCCTTAAGAATGCACCATACAAACCCCCTTTCTGGAAATCTTGCTTCCGACCCTGAGCACTATTTTAAATAGTCATCCCACCCTGCCCAGTCAAACAAACATAATGAACCTGACTGATCAGATCGTAATTGTTTCTGATCATCATATTTTTATGCCCCCACAAAGTTGGAGGCACATAGAGTTGCACTCATCTGTCTGTCCATGGCTTTTTTTCACTGCGTGGGGAAGGGGCCCATGCCCTATAATTTTGGGGAAAATAATGTGATTTTTTCTCCTAAGGGGAATGAAAAAACCTGATGTAGTCACTTTTGGGCGAAAACTGCATGATTTTAAAGAAATTTTCTGAGGGGAAGACGCCCATCAGTGGCCCCTGCTATAGAAGGAAAAAAGCCCTGCTGTCTGGCTGTCCGTCTGTATTCATGTCCCCTAAATCTTGTGGCATCAACTCGTCCTAAACTATCGGGCGGATTTCTTTCAAACTTGCACAGATGATCAAGCAGGATGTGTAGATGATCAAAAAGAAAGGATTTTTCCTGTGACCATTTTTACCAGAGTTATGGCCCTTTGTTATTAAAAAATTTATGTTGTTGCAGCAGTGGGGACATCCGTGTCTGTGTACACATTCTAGTTTTTTACTTTTTTGAATAATCAAGCATTCTGTTTAAACAGGCTCTTGTGTTGTTGTTTTATGTAACACAAAAGAGTCTGTCTGAGAAGTTTAATTGCATTATTTTTATTGCCCTTATTTTGTTATTGCTTTTCTTATTGAATTAATTCATCAGTAAGCTTGGGAGAAATGGTATAGCATAGTATATGAGGTCTTTATTCCTTTACTCCATATGTATGTTTTGTCGCACATTTGTTCCATCTTATCAGGATCTAGACTGTTCACTTTATTTGTTTCACTAGGTTGTTTCTGGTCAAATAGCCAACAGTGTAGATCCTGATTAAATGGAACGGATATGCTGGAAGATCTGATCTGCATTGTTCGCCCATGCCATAAAGGTGTATATACATGTATTGAGTACAATGGGTTAAGCCGGATTCCATATACAGTATCTGGTGGATCCAGGAGAGGTTCATTTGGTTGCTCGAACCCCCTTTTTGGGGGCAGATTTAAAAAAAAAAATTCATGGGGATCTGACCTAAAAGGTAGTGATTCTCTTCTATTAACTACCCTAAAATTGCCCCAACAAAGACCTTTTTTTGAAAATATTGCATCTGACCCTGCAGTATGTCTGTCTGTCAACAAAGTTCAACAGAAACCTTTCAACTGCTTGAGTTATTGACATTAATCTTTCTCAGCTCTTATTACACTAATTTCACAAACACTATTAATTCACATAACTCTGATATTTTTGTCTGCAAAGTTAAGCTCCCTTGACACTGTCTTAAACTGCCACCTGTCTTAAACAGAGACTTTTTGTCACATGCCTGGGTGGCTGCTTAATACAGGGTTGACCAAACTGGTTTTAAATTTCTAAAGCTAAAAATAATGTTAATTCAAATGTCATTTAAATATTCAACATGTGCCATTTTAGAGTAATGCCTATATGATTTGTCCAATGAAATACCAGCAATTTGACAAAGCTAAACTGTTTTGGTTAAAAAAAATCAAGAAAAAGTGAGTTTAAAAGTTGCACTGCAAAGATTTAATTTCAATTTGCTAACACAAATGGTGAAGGTATATTAAGAGATTGCTTCTATTCCCATGTTTTACAGAAATAGAATGATGTTGATACTCTAAAACTGTCAAACCAGAAAGGGAAGTTTCTTAGATGTAATAAAAATTAGCAAGTTATTTCAGTTCTATGGTTATTATACGTAAAGCAATTACAGAGAAGTAATGTTAAAGAAAAACTAAAATTCCTTAACATAAATTTCTTTTTTGAACATAGGAAATTCAGGAAAATCTTCAACTGTCGCGGATTTTAACATTGCTATATATAACTCTTTATTATCTCAAACTTCCCCACCCTAGGTTGATATTTGAAAGGTTATATATAACTCTTTATTTTCTCAAACTTCCCCACCCTAGGTTGATATTTGAAAGGTTATATAAAACTCTTTATTATCTCAAACTTCCCCACCCTAGGTTGATATTTGAAAGGTTATATATAACTCTTTATTATCTCAAACTTCCCCACCCTAGGTTGATATTTGAAAGGTTATATATAACTCTTTATTATCTCAAACTTCCCCACCCTAGGTTGATATTTGAAAGGTTTTCGTATGAACAAACATGTACAAATTGTCTTGGTGAATTAGCTTCAACCCACTTGTCAACTGGACAGTAATGCATGCACAAATACACAAATGTTTAACCCTTTCCTCCATCCGTGCCATCTGATCTGGATCTGCACTGGTCGCATTTTGGTCAGAGATAACCTAACAAACCAAAAAGCGAACAGTTTAGATCCGTGCTGGCTGATCTTGATCTACACTGTTCGCCCACTCAGTAAATGTGTCTATATGGAGGAATGGGTTAAAGCCCTCTTGAATGGGACAAGCCTGCATACATAGAGGCAGTTTCATTTGTTTTGAAGCTAATATATTGTTCTTTTAATTTATTGCTCTTTTTACAATTGCTAATAAAGGGACTTCTTGTTGGATTTATTGAAATATCTGTTTTCAAGTCCTATAGAAAATTCAAATTTTCGTTTGAAGTATGAATAATTTTTATATTATTGCCAATGAAATCAGATGAATCTTCTTTTAACAATATTGTGAAGTATTTCTTCTAAAATTTAAGCCGCATGCTACAGATTTGTTTTGTTGAATCTGTATTTTAATGGTTGTTGACTCATTAACCCTTTCCTGTAAAGATACACCTTTATTGCTAGGGCGAACAGTTTAGATCCAGATCAGCCGGCACATCTGTGCCGTCTGATCAGGATCTAAACTGTTCGCTGTTTGATTCATTAGGTTATTTATGACCAAAATGCGACCAGTGCAGATCCTGATCAGACGGCACGGATGTGCCGGCTGATCTGGATCTACACTGGTCGCACATGCGTAAAAATGCGTATATATCAAGGAAAGGGTTAAGTGGCTAGTCTTTTTGTGTCCACTGTATATCTAGATAAGTATGTGCATTAGCACAAGTGGATTAAGGTCTACACTGCCCATTATTCAGTAAATAAATTTCAATAAGATTTTACGAGTGCACAACTTTTACCAACATTTAAAGGATTAATTAACACTTGACTAGAATAAAAGGAAGCGTAACATCTGATATTTATAAGCACTGCATATTTTGTTTGGATTTTATCAGTTTCACCAGGATGTTTGTGTTACAAACAGTTTTCTGTGAAATTTGTTTAGAAATAGTGTTTAAAATGGTATTGTGCAGACTTTAAATGTTTCAGGAAAATCGGTATTTTTTAATGTTTAACAGGACACTATCATCTTTTGTGCAGGTCTAAAACAGTAATACCAAACAATGTGCAACTTTTTATTTACTTTAAAAACATAACAATTGGCAATATTTTCAGTATTTTTCACATAAATCTAAAAAGTGAATATTTTAACTCAGTTGATAAAATTCAAATTGTTAAATGAACAAAAAGCAAACAAATAATTAAAAAGTTTGGTATGGATTCATCTTGAAGAATCACAATACCATTCACGGATTTAAATGTTATTGAAAAAAACACAAAAAGAAATGCAATACAATTAACACAGATTACTCCAGTGAGATGATTTGTATACAAAATACCATCAATTACACCTAGTTGAGATATTGATGAGATATTCGTGTGTCAAAAGCTCTTTACTCCGTAGATACTCCTTTATTTCATGGGCGAACACTGTAGATCCTGATCAGCCAGTATATCCATGCCATCTGATCAGGCTCTACTCTGTTTGCATAGATTCATAAGGTTATTTCTATCCAAAATGCAACGTGTGCAGATCCAGATCAGATTTTACAAATGTGCCAGCTGATCAGCTGATCTGGATCTACACCTGTTGAACTTGAACCATTAAAACATGTATGTATGAAGTAAACAGTAAAATCATTGTATGGTAATGGGAGAACTGCATTCTTCACAAATTAAGATTTTATATGCTTGATATAAACATAAATTAAAAAATGAATAAAAAGAATAAAATACCAGAAAGATAGCCACTTACAGCCAATGTCTGAAAGCAAACCAATTAGAGAAAGTGCATATTAGGCAATAGAAAATATTTAAGTTCAGTAATAATTAATGGTGAAAAGATGCTGTGCCTTAACCCTTTACTTCATAGATATGCATCTGTATGCATGTTTACCAGTGTAGATACAGATGAGCCGGAATATCAGTGACATCTGATCAGGATCTGCACTGTTCACTTTTTGATTTATTATGTTATTTCTGACCAGAAGGGAACAGTGCAGATCCTGATCACATGGCACAAATATGCCAGCTGATCTGGATCGACACTGGTAATTTGTCCACACCAGATTTGAACCTAACTGTAGCATGCACCAACTTTACACTTGGGGTACAAAGGTCGCCATTTCAGCCAATCAGATCCTTGAGATTTGAGACTGGTTTCCAATCTCAGCTTTAAAACCTTCAGCCCTGGTCTCCAGTTTAAGTTTTATGATCTTGGGCACAGTACTGCAAAGTAAGTTTCAAACTCCTCGCAGCAGTTACTTCCCAATATTGTAACAGCAACCACTGCCACCTTGGACCATTTTTAACAAAATTTTATTTTTAATTTTTAACCTAACCTATAATTTTTTTTAATGATAACATGTCACCAGTTTCAGTATTCTTCTAAAATAATAAAATATAGCAGGAGAATAAAAAATATTCATAGGAAACGTAAAATATATCATTTACTTATTGACTTTTGAGGGACAGGCAGGGATGAGAATCTAGGGATTATTTTTTTCTATTGCCTTACTGGTACTGACAACAGAAGTTTTGAGCAGTTCAAAAATAATGAAAACATGCAGGAGTGGGTAATACAAAAACTTGCGGGAAGGGATAATACAAAAACTTGCTGGAGTGGGTAATACAAAAACTGGTGGAAGTGGGTAATACAAAAACTTGTTGGAGTGGATAATACGAAAACTTGCGGAAGTGGGTAACACAAAAACTTGCTGGAGTGGATAATACGAAAACTTGTAGGAGTGGATAATACGAAAACTTGCCGAAGTGGGTAACACAAAAACTTCCGGGAGTGGATAATACAAAAACTTATGGGAGTGGATAATAAGAAAACTTGCGGGAGTGGATAATACAAAAACTTGCTGGAGTGGATAATATGAAAACTTACAGTAGTGGATAATTATAAGTCATTCAGCAATGGAAAATATATAATAATAAAAAATTTTGAGGCCAGAGAAACAGAATGTTTTTCTCTGATCCACTGGTGATGTGGTTTAAGCCTGGGGTTAAGGGGCAGAAAACCCCTCCCCCTTTCATTCCTGGGCTTGCAGCTTTTTCCTTCAAGGGTAAGTTGGAATTGGGGAAAAATTTAGTTGGTCATGATTAAATTGTTGTACCTGTCATTCTTTTTCCTGATGGTTTAAAGCCTGTGTATTCTGAGGCCCGTCTGTCGAGGCCTCCCAGAAGTTGGCTGCCCACTGTGCATCAGTGCATTTGAGCCATGTTCCTTTCCAGAACTTTGGGAATGGGAAATTTTTTGAAATTTCTAACATGCACCAGGTACTTTGTATATATAAAGTGTTGAGTTTATGATCTCACAAACATAAAAGTGCAGGCAAATTGTAGCAGTGATTTATATAATGGCTATGGGGAAAATTTCCAGTTGATAATTGTATTGGTTTTCTGAATTCAGCAAGGTCTTTAGCGGCTTGCTCTTAAATCACATTTAACAAACATAATTATCAGCTTTTCGGCTTCTGAAAGATATTAAAAGCCTAATGGTAGGAGACAACAGTCTGTCACCTAACGGCTGCATGCTGCACTGATCCTGTCAATAGAAGTACCTTTCTGTGGAAGATTGGCCATCTTTGTTAGTGGAATAAGTACAGTCAAACCTGTATGTAAGACAATCTGTAAACAAAGACCACCTGTAAACAAAGACCAGTTTTTTTGTCCCACTGACTGATTAAAACAAAAAAATTCACATGTAAACAAAGACCACCAGCCTTCAAAGTCTACTTTGGGCTTTTTCCTTTGATTGTTCTTTGAAGACAGATTTGACTGTATTTGAACTTTAATTGTTAGAACAAGCTATTGGTTGGTGTATTTCTCAGTAAAAGTTTATAGTATATATCTGCCAGGCATAGAGTCCACTGACTCGATGATTCCTTAACCCTTTTCTCCATTATAAATGTTGTTTTTTTCATGTGGAAACACTGTAGATACAGATCAGCTAAAACATCTGTGCCATCAGATCAAGATATACACTGTTCTCTTCATAGTCTAAATGCAAATTGTGTAGATCCTGATCAGACAGCATTTGATGTGCTGGCTTGTCTAAATCTACTCTCTTTGCCCACACAATAAAGGCATATCTGTAAAATAAAGGGTCAAGGGGTTAAAGTTTGTGTAACTTTTCTATAACCACATGGACCCTTTGAGAAATAGAGCATCAAACTCCAGTTCCGGAGATTGCAGGTTTGAATCCCAGAATGAATAAAATTCATTTGCAGTTTTCATGATCCAATTTGATGCGAGTACTCAATTCAACCCAGGAAGTAGCCATCACATGTGATTTATAAAAGTTGAAAGAACTTGTATCACTATTGATGTAAAATAAATAACTTTAAACTAAATTTTACCCTTTGCACTTCAGAACTTTGATTGATCAGTACTGTGGTATCATTTAACTTCACAGTGACAAATGCTAATGCAGAAGCTGCTATGTTAATGATAGTTACTCCATTTACTCCATTATAAAAGCCAAGGGTTATAATACTGAGAATGGATAGGAGTCTCGAATCTCAAGCATCTGAATGGCTGAAATGCATGGTGACCAGTTGCCATTTCAACCATTTAGATTCTTGAGATTTGAGACTCCTTTCCATTCTCAGTTTTATTACCTTGTGCATATGTTTGTGTATTTCAGATGGAGCGCGTGCAGCCAGTGTGGACAGTCCTTTGATGTGTAAGAATCCAGACTGTACCAACATATCTCCAGAAGCTGTCAGGGTAAGACATTGTTTTTTAACTTGTCCTAAAAAGAACCTGGTTAATGTGTCATCAAGTGATTAATGTTATGTTCAGATTTGCACTGGCAATTGTTTGATCCAAACTTGAGTTCAGGGTTCACTGTTAAACATAACATGAGTAAATGGTTCACTGTTACACTGACTTATGTCATACAAAAAAATGAAGGAAAAAATGTCAGTGTTTCATTAACCCTTTCGCTGCCAATGTCGAAAACCCCAATTCTGTTTTTGCCCAATAAAAATCCTAATGTGTTCAACCTGTAAAATCTTAAATTTGCAGCATTTGTAAATAGATTTTCATGTTGACCTATGTTAAGCAAGGTCAGTAATTCTTACAGTATTTATAGGAGGAATATTGTGAAGTTATCTTTCTTAGATACAAGCTTTCTAGTGATTTATTAAATGGTGACCGTTTGTATGAGTCTGATATACAGTAATACATTTTATTAGATTTATTGTAATACAGTTTGTTATTAATACAATACAATACAGTAATAAAATTAGTGAGATACACTGCAATACAATTAGAGAGATATACTAGAACACAGTGAGTGAGATTTTAATATATGCAATTAGTGACATAAAATGTAAAAGAATTAGTGAGATACACTGTTATATAATAAGTGAGATCTACTGAAATACAATTAGTGAGATATACTGTAATACAGTTAGTGAGAAAGATTTTGTTAGTCAGAGATAGGTAAAGCCTTTCATTAGTTAGAATTTCTGAAAGTTGTTCGTTTGATCCTTAAGGGGCAAAAGGTTAGCTGCTAGGAGTATTTGATTGAAGAGTTGTGTTAAACTGACTGTTGGACTCGTATGGAAACCCTTTTGTTAATGTTTGCATAAACTCCTAGGAAAATAGCAGCTTTCCATATGTAGAATACATTTTATTTTATGTTTTGCAGTAAATGTTTGAAATACTTAAATCCGATATGATTTTAAAACTATTTTCTATTGCTTCATCAGTAATGATTGAAAGTTAAGCGGCTATTATTTTGGAGACCTCCACAGGGAACAAAAAAAACTATGCCACTTGTGAAAATATCAGTTTCTGGTGTTCACTCGTGAAATTAAATCGATATTTCATGGAAACAAACAAATATCCTCTATGACTAGCTGTTTGTCAGTGAAGTGACTATCTTGGTGCAGAAGTGTATGTGTTGTAACAGAAAATAGTCAACTAGCAATCCTTCAGTATAGTCACTATTCTTGTGATTCCACCCAAAAATGAATGCCTTGCTATTGTATCTTTTTCACTATCCTCATTCAGCAAAATGAAGAGTGTTTCCAACTGAAATGGGAAACATTAAATATTGAGCTTAAAGAAAAATTTTGACATATGTTGATATGCATATTAATGGCTGTTCTAGCAATCAGTGAAATAACACATTGTATATTCACCAAGTTACTACATGGTGACCTGCTTTTTAGCTTGACTATTCGAAGAATAGGGGAGCTATCCTACTCGGCGTCGGCATTGGTTTTCGTTAAACAAAAATGCACTTTGGTCCATAACTTGAAAACTACTTATGATATCATCTTAAAACTTGGAATATATATTCACCATCAAATTCTACATCATTACCAACAACACCCATAACTCTGCTGTCAATATATTTCAAGTTATGCCCCTTTTTCTTATAATTTGTGTTAAGCAAAATATGCATTTTGCCCATAACTTTAAAACTACTTGTGATATTGCCTTGAAACTTAAAATATATTTTCATCATCAAAATCTACATCATAACCAACAAGAACCATAACCCTGCTTCCAATATTTTTCAAATTACGCCCCTTTTTAAGCAACATATACACAACACTTGGCCCTTAACTTTAAAACTACTTGAGCTATCACCTTGAAACCTGGAAAATATATTCACAATCAAAATCTAGGTCATTATCAACAAAACCCATAACTCTGCTACCAATGTTTTTCAAGTTATGCCCCTTTTTCACTTTTTTCTTATATTTTGTGTTGAGCTTAATTTTTTTTAATTTTTTGACTTGATTTTACCAAACTTGCACATAACTCTTGCAACCATTGAGCAGTTGTTGACAGGTGAGCGACCCAGGGTCCTATGGACCCTCTTGTTTACACTTTAAGTAAGTGTTGCTTTTGTTAATTAAGAAAGACAAGATGAAACATATACCAACAGAATTATGTTGACAGCTCCATGAAAAATCCTGTATAACAGCAAGAAGGCCTCAATGGATCCATTTTTGTTGTTAGCCTTGAAGGATTGTTTGGTAATACATATGGCGCACGAAAAGGCTCAAAAGTAAAATGGAGGTGCACCTATATATAAAATTACTGGTACACCTGTAAATTTATGTGTTGGACATGCAAATTTACACGACGGACGTATAAAATTACATGTGCACCTATAAAAAACCGGTGCACCTCCATTTCAAATAGCGGTGGGCCTACAAAAATATACGTCCGTCATATAAATTTTATGCGCCGAACGTATAAATTACCGATGCACTGCTAATTTACAAGTGCACCGGCAATATGAAAATGATCAACCAATCACAACCCTTGTTTACAACAGTTGTTTTTGCTGAAAATAGTTATTTAAAAATTAAAATTAGTTACTTTTTATTTTATTTTTATTTTTGTGCTCTTAAAATTATACACATACGAGTAAACATTCACTGCATTTTTCAACATATCGTTAAAACTGCAAAAATTTAAAATGGCGAATGTAAGGCATATTTTGATTGGCTATCATTAATGTGGGTATAAATAGCGAAAGGGTCAAAATCTAAATGTAGGTGAACCGGTAAAAAATGAAGGTGCACTACTATTTGAAATGGCGCTGCACCGGTATTTTATAGGTGCACCTGTAAATTTATACGACCATCGCGTAAATTTAAACGTCCAACGCATAAATTTACAGGTGCACTGGTAATTTTGTATGTAGGTGCACCTTCAATTTACTTTTGAGCCTTTTTGTGCGCCATAAATACAACCTCTTTGTTTTTCCTTGATAAACCAGATCTGTCACAAGTTTTCTTTCATAAATACAAGCCAAGACATCTAAATGGTTTTGACACTTGTGAACAAACTGATAGTATTAAAAAAAGCATGCTTTCTGAGGTCAAAGGTCAAGGTCGCCAATAAACTTCAACTTTCAACATTATTTTTAACAATATTTAACATTATTGGTAGAAATACTGTGTCAAAGCACTAGTGTAAAAAGAATAGTTTAACCCAACAGAATCAAGCTTTTCGCATATCCATTAGTTTAGGATTTGTGAGCTTGGATTAGTGAAATCCATTAAAAACTAGGTCAGAAGGTTAAAATGTAGAACAACTCTATGGAGCTTTTTTTAAACACTTGTTGATGAAAAGTGATCACTAAAAGCACATTGATAAAATATGGGTTGTTTTTAGCCGGCACAGTTAGTTGGCTTTAATTGTCTTCTGACATTCTTTGAATGCTACAATTTAACCCTTTTCTCCTTAGATAAACTTTTATGGCGTGGGTAACAATGTTGATCCAGATCAGCTGCCACATCTGTTAACTTTTGCTTACAAATGCATATATAATAATGGAGTAAATGTTAATTTCTCAGTCCAATTGGTTCTTGTTAACTTTGAAAACCCATATGTTAATTTTAGCTGTTCAAATAAAGTTTTTGACTGGCCTGTTTTGTATTGATGTTCCAATAACATCGGATCAAATATAATAACCATGACCATCATTTGAATTTTATTTGAAAAGAACAAGTAAAACTTTATTTTATCTAAGGTGGTGAACCTTAAACTATAAAATCCATGGTGTGGATTTTAATGATGTCTCTTTACAAAAGAAGGCGTTATAACTGATGGGGTTCAATCTCTGATATTTTGAATAAATATGATATAAATTACGATATATTTGAGGATGTATGTAATCATTAAGACCATTAATAAAAGATACTATCAAGAGACCTGAAAGTATGGTTAAGCTATAAGAATCCTTCACTCCTTTACTCCATTTATACACGTTTTTACCCACGTGCAACCACTGTAGATCCAGATCAGCCAGCACATCTGGATCTGCATGTTTGCATCTTAGTCAAATTTAACCTAATAAATAAAAAAGCAAACAGTGCAGGTCCTGATCAGATGGCACAGATTTACTGGCTGATCTGGATCTACACTGTTTGCCCATGCAATTGAGGTTAATCTATGGAGTAAAGGGTTAAGTAAGTGTAGAAGAAAACTGCTCCATGATTATGTCACCAGCCCATGGTAGAGTACTTTAATCATATGGTCTTTCCACTGAGCTGACTTTTTATGCTTCATGATAAATTTCTAGGTGTTGCTTTACCATCTGTCCTTCAGTCAGTGCAATTTTTTTGTCTGCAGACTCTTCTTTAAAACATTGAAAGTTAATAAATTAATTAAGAGAAATTGGTTGATGTGCAAGAACAATAACTCTACCTTCAATATTAAGAGAATTGTTTCCCTTTGAAGTTTGTTTTATATGCAAAGCTGTCCATGGAAATTTAATGATTCTTGTAATATTGACAATATTGATAAAGGGAAATGAGAGAAAGTACAAAGGGAAATAGTGCACAGGTTCCTCTTCCTCAAGTTCCAGTTTATTATTACAACCATTTAACATATCTGATTGGCTAATAAGGGTCATGTGACTACGTTTCATTTCTTAACCCTTCTGTGCCGGCAGATCTGGATCTAAACTGGTCGCACATGCATAAAAAGGCATATATATGGCAGAAAGGGTAAAAAGAAATTTATTAACTGAAAATAGCCAACAGTGTTGACCCTCTGACCAAACTGTGGATTCTTGTACATGTAATTACAATATTTGGTCTAATAACTGACAGTGCTGTCTACAGTTAATCAGCCAAAGTGTTCTGAATAATTACACTTAGCTAGCTTCATTAAAATAAACTGCAGCTGAAGGAAAACATTATTGTTTTTGTCTTAATTAAGTTGAGAAAGAAGGACTCAATAAAAACATTTTATGAGGCTATAATAATGCTTATTTAACTGAAACCACACAAATAGAAACCTTTAAAACAAAATAATTGTTCTTACTGCATGAAGTCTATTTAACTTAATTGCCTTACAGGTTTTATGCACAAGCTGTTATGTTTTTGTTTGAACAGGAGAAACTATTATATATATACTATTTGCATTTCTATAACCATAACAGAAAATGAAATATTTTTTTAAACTTTACAGTAACAAATAGTTATCATTCTCTTTTAATAAAAAAGTTTAAGAAAGAATTCGGTGTTTCTAAAACGTATCCACATTATTTTATTAAAAAGAAATCAATTTCTCATGTTCTTGTAGTCAATTAAATCATAAAACCATCCATTAATAAAACAAATAGTCGACAATTAACAGTGCTAGATATTCCAACATTTCCAGTTACCCTCCCTTTTAACTGAAAATGTAGCGTTTTGAAAGCCTGTATTAATTTTTATTCTAAAAGCAGCTGCATATTTCTTGGTGTGGCAAATTATGTTTATAAGCAAATAAACTTAAAAACAACTGAGATTTTATGTGTTCCTTATCAAATAAAAGTATAAGCATAAACAGTGGATACTAATTATTTTTGCTGAGTATGTATTGTTAGCAAACTTAATATTACATTGTTTGCAAACTTCTACAAAAATATATTTAAGTATTTATTTAGCGAGTTCAAATGTAAAGCTACAGTCCCCCCTGAAGCTACCTAGTATCCTGCCACTTGAACTTGTTGAACTTGTATGTTTTGAATAGCATATTGAAATATGCTTATTTGCATACTTTGGAAATAATTAATCTGGCTCGTTGAAAATGTTGTAATTACACATTGTTAAGATCAAACATCTGTTCAACAAACATGCTTGTAATAATTGCATTCATTACAATTTTGAAATCATTATAGTAATACTTATTAAAACCAATGTCTTTAACCCTTTACTCCATATATACACCTATTGTTGCATGTGCAAGTAATAAAGATCCAGATTGGCTGGCACACCTGTGCCATCTGATCAGGATCTGCACTATGCAATTTTTCTCAGAAATAACCTAATACGTGTAATTCAAAAGACAAATAGTGAAGATCTTGATCGGATGGCATGGATGATAACTGACCACATCACATTGTAGATTCTGATCAGACAGCCTGTAAATTAGATGCTATGCTTAATTTCAGAGAAAGCAATGTCATTCACACTTACTTAAATTCTAATGAGAATATTTCAGGTTGAAGATTTGCACGCTTGTTGAGGAAGGTTAGGTCATTTCTGATCAAAGAGTGAACAGTGCAGATCCTTTTCAGACAGTATTGATGTGTCAGCTGACCTGGATCTGCACTGTCGTACATGCTATAAAATGTTTATTACGGAGTTAAAGGTTAAACATATTAAACCCTTTCCTCCATATACACACCTTTATGGCATGGGCAAACAGTGTAGATCCATATTAGCCGGCACATCTGTGCCGTCTGATTAGGATCTGCATTGTTTGCTATTTGATCTATTAGGTTATTTCTGACCAAAAAGCGACCAGTGCAGATCCTTATCAGATGGCACAGATGTGCCAGCTATCCATGCTGGCTGATCTGGATCTACACTGGTCACACACATGTAAAAATGTGTATATATGGAGGAGAGGGTTAATGGCATAAAGAAAAATTACCTGTTTATGGTAATTTGACTAGGTAGATGCTTTAGTGAGATATATGAAAGCTGATCAAGTCATATACGGGTAATAACATACGTAATTATCTTTTCATGGTCTCGTCAATCAATCTTTTTCTAACTCTGATTTACACCTTTGATAAGGTTACGAAGATAATGTAATGTATCATAAAGCACTTTGTCAATGAATATTCTATCCTTGTTTGAGATTTTGTGTTCATTTTGTTATCGCATATATCAGAACATTAATATGAAATAACGATCTGTGCCAAAGATCATAAAACTAAATCTGGAGATCAGTCTCAAATCTCAAGCATCTGATTGGCTGAAATGGCGACCAGTAGCCATTTCAGCCAATCAGATCCTTGAGATTTGAGACTGATTTCAAAACTTAGTTTTATTATCTTGGGCCCAGATCGTATTGTGTTTCAAAGTAAGTCTTTAACCGCAGAAACAAGCTGTTGACAAATATTGTAAAGATCGGTATTAAAGTATAATCTGAGCTATCCGCAGGGTTTCTTCACATCTCATTGTTGAGAGTCTAGCCTATCTAGATACCTTGTTCAGCTAATTGTTGACTATTAGAAGCTCTTTACAAAAGAAGAGGGTTTTAATCAGTAGAAGCTCTTCAATATTTAAGGGAAATTTGGTTGCATAATTCCTGTGTACTCTCTTTTTGGAGGTAGTTTTTGTCTATTTTGAGTCATGTAAGCTCCAAGATTTGAATGTTAAACCTTGGAAGATTATCAGACATGAAATAATGTGAAAATAAATCATGTGTTTTCGGTTGTTCAAATACTTTAAGATTGTGACTCAAAAAGAAATGCAACACATGTATACACTTAAGAATGTGCATTTCTTCAAAATAAAAGGAACAACCATTGCTGACTATGAAAATAAAAGAGACTACAGAATATCTTTTTCAGAAAGTATGTTTGAAAACAGATAATTTAGAAAGGAATATTTCGTTCTTTTTTTTTCGAGTGCTGTGTGATTTACAACTGACGTTTTTTTTTATATCGCACAGATCATTTAGAAAGGAATTATATAGTTCTTGTTCCAGTGCTGTGTGTTATATACAACTGTTGTTTTTTTAACCGCACAGTTTGAAGGATTTAATTTTAAAGGACAGGAAACTACATTGATGGGTTACTCATCTTTTTATGTCTCTATAGATGGATGATTCTGTTGATGAATTACCCTGGCTGCTCGGTTAAACATTGCTCATTATTTCGTTGTCAAAGAAAACGGTTTAATTTATTTCCTATTTTGCATTTTAATCTTACTCATCAGGGCATTTAGTTCTTTCTCACAAAGTAAATATAAATCAGTGTAATCATAATTTTCCCCACTTTGCACACATGTTTAAAATTATTGTGTAATTTTTTTTCTCTGAAGCTTGTCACGAAAAAATAAATTGAATTTTGATACAGACATCAATACACAAAAACCACATTGCATCTTGCCCTTATTTACAAGGTAATTTGTTCATGTTCTGCATTAAGAGATGCAAACTGATTTGAAAGTATTTTACAATTTATTTATATTAGACTTAATTATGTTGTGCTGTTGAGGTTGACTTCTTCTTAATCAAAAAATGAATTGGAAAAAAAATGGATTTCTTCATATTTGATACAGTAAGGTTGAAATAAATTACAATGTATACAAATATAAATTAAAATGAACACAAATTGGCATACATTATGTAAACTTGTTTAAATTGATGGTATCAAACAGGACGACTTTTATCTATTGACGCCTGAACTATCTCTCATTTTAACTGAATTACAGTTTATGTGTTTGCTCCGAGATCTAATAAGTGATATATTTATTCGGTATTTTTCAATTCAGTATTACTACTTATTGACAACCCAGTAATAAATCGAGAATAACGACCCTTTAGCATCAGTTTTATTATTTTCAATTGTGGAAATAGATGTTTACTTCTAAGTTAATAGAAATTTTATGGTAGCAATATCATTGGTACATTTCAAGCGATAGTGCATTCTTTTCATTTACCATCAATGCTTAGTAACTAAAACATACAGTATGTCATTATATTTTCTTCGGATATAAATAAAATGCACCTGCAAATAATCTGCATGTCAGAAAATAAAATGGCCATGTATGTCACCAGATCAGAGAAAATAACAGCTGCAATCCATTTTTTTTTTAAATTTCAAAAGACAACTCTTTCAGCTCAAGTTAAAAAGGTTACATACTATTTGTTTTAAAAATAAAAATAAATTAAAATTATATTTAGTCGTAAAAATTTGCAATACTCTACATGTAAAATTTTGTCCAAAAGTGTCCATATATTTGGATAATTGATAGTTTGGATATGATACAGTAATGAATTAACATCACATATTATTTTTAATAAATTTAACTTAATTTGGTATTTTAACTTATCTTTTTACCCTAGACTCTTTCAATACAGTAAACCCTTTTTAAATTAATTTTCAATTATTGAAAGGGAGATATTTTAGCACAGAGTTTACTCTCTTTTGTGTTCCATTTCTTTGTATAATTTAATATAAATGCATTTTTTACTAGCTCAAAAACAGTTTACTTGAAAAAAAGGTCTTCAGTGTATAGATCTTTGCCCAAGGTTATAAAACTGAGCATGGAAACCAGTCTCAAATCTCAAGCATCTGATTGGCTGAAATGGCGACCAGTCGCCATTTCAGCCAATCAGATGCTTGAGATTTGAGACTGGTTTCCATGCTCAGTTTTATAACCTTGGGCACTGGTGTTTATATTTTGCTGGAATAGTAATAGTCATTAATGTTTAATTAATTAACTTTTAATGTGAAAGAACTTTTTACATTTATATGATTAACTACCGTATAATTCCTTTTAAACAGCCTCAGCATTTTCTGAAAGGGGGGTGGGGCAAATATTATATATATTAATAATTATTGTTATTAATATTCTATTATGAGATTCTAAAGGATTACTAATTAAATCACAAAAATTCCATTGTAAATGTGGATTTGAATTTTCCCTAAAAATAACATGGGGTGTTTATTAGGGTATGGGCATTTAAAAGGAAGTTTACAGTGTATTCACATTTTCCTCCTCACAGTGTTTTATGTTTTCTGCAGTAATTCGTAGAATCATATCAAATGAATTTTTTAAAACCAGTTAATGTAAATTATGGTTGTCAAGAAAAATTCAGCGCAAAGAAATTTATTTGAATTATCTATTGAAGCAGATTGCTGACAAGATAAATAATATTTTGGCAAATACCTCCCTGTATCAGCATGTAGAAGTTATATAGAAGAAGAAGTTATTGAGCCCAAGATCATAAAACTCAATCAGGAGACCAGTCTCAAATCTCAAGCATCTGATTTGCTTAAATGGCAACTGGTCGCCATTTCAGCCTCTCAGATGCTTGAGATTTGAGACTGGTCTCCAATCTTATGATTTTGGTCCCTGGTAACACACCTAAATTTTGAAGTTTGAAGCTTTGGAGGCACCAGCAATGCTCACAGGGCTTCAGGGACAGATCCAGAGTGGTATCAGCCAAAAAGTTGGAAATTATCATGTAAATACGTCAAAATGTCCCAAACTAACCTCCTTTCTGGAAATTGTGCGTACAACCTTAAGCTTTTATTATTGTCCCTTAATTCTGTTCCAAAAATAATCTGTTCTTATAAAATGTTTTTAACAACATACATAGTGCTAACCTGCAAATAACAACCTAAACTGAAATTTTGCTTCTCCAAAACTGGAAATATAGTATTACAATTAAAACTGGAAATTTCACAGATGTTAAAAAAAAGAAAATCCCCTTTTGTGATTTAGAAGGACAACAGTTATTTAGGAATTCCAAAATGTTAAATTTATAAATTTTCAAGAGAAATTAAAAAGAAAATTAACAACATTTCTAGCACTAAATATACTGTGGTATCATATTTCGTAGGGGTTTGAGTTCTTCTATTTCATGATAAGGAAAGTTCACAAAACCAAACTTTCAAGCGAAATTTAAACATTGAATATCTTATCTTATGAGAATAACACAAGTGTGTTAATTTTATGTCCATGCAAAAATGTCATTTATGCCTTTTGCACGATATTTGATCCCCGCAAAATTAAATGATACAACAGTAGGGAATCTGTAAAATTCCAGCTGGAATAAGCTATTTAAATAGGAAATTTAAAATAAATGTTCTTTTTGTGGGGATACATAAAACAACATTTTCAGTTTTGACATGGATGTAACTTGAGCTATAAAAATTCTGTATTTTTTTGATAAAGGACAAGGTTTCCAAAAATTTGGAATTAAAAGTGTATTAATATTTCAAAGAGGGATAACACTTAAGTCTGTACATCACATATTTGTAACAAGGATAGATTGTGTTCTCCGCACGTAAATTATGACAAATTGTTGTATATGGTGCAAATTAAACAAAAAAAGCAAAATTTATGTGTGGTTTGGCAACTTAATTTCTTTGAAATGGGTTTCATAAGTTTATGCATGGTAATGTTTTACTGTTTTGTGGTCAAATAAAAATATTTAATTGTTTTATTTTACTACTTTAGGTGCAAAAACCAAACAACCTTAACACAATGTTTTCATTTTTTAAAAAATACTAAGTTGTTAGCATTTAAACCTTAGAGTGAAATTTGTTGTTTCGAATTATATATGTGGCAGCTGTTTTATGTGGTACCAGTTTTTGTCCTTAATAATTGTACACGAATTTACTTTACTGTTCCTTTTTATGCATCCTAAGTTTGTATTGATAACTTGGTTTGACGTAAATAAATGAACAAAAAAATCTATCCAAGGGCTTGAAAAAAACATACATAACATAATATTTTGCTAAGCTTTAATTTTCATGAATTTTGCACTCAAAAGTGAATGAACAAAACAAATCTATCCAGAAGGGGCTTGAAAAAACTTTCACCTTATAATCATTGGCTTAGCTTTAATTTTCATGAATTTTGTACAATGGAAAGTGGCTAGAGCCTAGCGAATTTGACTCATGCAATTGCTTTATATATATATTACAAATATGTGCTCGAAGAAATTGGCATTTGCAGTTCATGTTTGGACATTTTCTTGTAAAATTAGTTGAGTATTATCTGTGACACACCTTAACAGAATAGGGTTATTCAGACTTTACAGGCAGTGCAGACCCGGCTCTAACTTTACATTGCCAAAACAGGATCTGAACTTTTCTAGATGCATTAACCCTTTCCTCCATATATAAACCTTTATTGCATTGGCAAACAGTGTAGATCCAGATTAGCCGGCATGGATGTGCCGGCTGATCTGAATTAACACTGGTCGCAAATGCGTTAAAATGTGTATTTATGGAGGAAAGGGTTAAGAATGCTTTGTTCACTGAATGGAAAGCAGTGTCAGGGCAGGTCCAGAGGTGGGTTATGTTTGGTTGCTCAAACCCCGTTTTTTAGGCAGTAGTGTTATTAATATTAAATTTTCATAGGGAGTTTGGCCAGAAAGTTGAAAATTGTAATATAACTTACCTAGGACTGCGCCTAGTGAATCCCCTCTCTGGAAATCTTCATATGACCCTGAGTGTAGACCAGGTGTGAAGGTTAATCTGGGACTACACTATTTTTGCTGAAAGGCCACCAGCCCCACTTTGCCTTGATGTTTTACATATATCACAGTAAATTATCCCTTTCCTCAATATATACTCTTTATTGTGTGGGCGAACATTGTAGATCCAGATCAGCCTGCACACATCTTTGCAGACTGATCATTTTAGATCTACACTGTTCCCAGTTTTTATTTATTAGATCATTTCTGACCGGAAAGCGAACAGTGCAGATCTTGATCAGACAGAACCAAATGATGTGCTGGCTGATCTGGATCTACACTCATAGCACATGCAATAAAAAGCGTATAAATATATGAAGTAAAGGGTTAAGTTAATTATGCTAAGAAGAAACTGAGTCATTCGAGAAATTCTGTGAAAATCAACCTCTCAAACAATGAAGTTTTTATCAAATTGTTACAATTGTTAGTTAAGCAAATTAATAATTTACTTCAAAGTGTCACATTAAATTTAAAAATCGTGTCATTTGCACCATCAGGTTTTGCATAAATTATCATATTCCTACTTAATTGACATTTGATTCAGATTTTACAAAAGTTGAAAGTGAAGTTTCAAGAAATGTCATTTTGTTGTGTAATATTTTACAGAACTTTTTCAAAGTCCAACTATGTTTCTAATAGTTTTGTTTTTTTTATGCCCCCGAAGGGAGGCATATAGTAATCGGACCGTCCGTCCTTCAGTTCGTCCATCGTCCGTCCAAAATAATCTTGTCCTCGCTTCTTTTCCAAAACTGCTTGAGGGATTTCATTGAAACTTCACAGGAGTGTTTGTCACCAAGCCTAGTTGTGCAAATCGTAAGGAAGTTATGATCGGATTTTTTTTTTCACAGAGTTATGGGCCTTTTTACCTAACCCTAACCCTAAACCCTAACCCTAACCCTAAGGTAAACCGCTTGAGACATTTCATTGAAACTTCACAGGAGTGTTTGTCACCAAGCCTAGTTGTGCATAGCGTAAGGAATTTATGATCGGATTATTTTTGGCAGAGTTATGGGCCTTTTTACCTAACCCTAACCCTAACCCCTAACCCTAACCGTAAGGTAAATTTTGTTAAAGCAATAGAGGTTACAGTTTTTGTCGGATTGTCATGAAATTTGGTATGAATATTTATATTGATGATTTCTACACAAATTATTAAAATCATGTTGTTAAATTGACCAGGGGCCCCGCCCTGGGGATTTTAATTTTTTTTTTAAATTCTGTTTTTAACCTTTGATTTTCTACAGTTATCAACCAGATTTTGACACAACCTTTATACCATCTTAAAATTCAATCTTTCCTGAACAATTCATTCACTAGTTGTTCAGTGATAAAATTTGAAACAAAAATTTTAGTAGCAGGGTGAAAATTTTAAGTGTCAAAATCCAATATTTTTACCTGTCTTCAGCTATATTTGTGTTTACCAGTTTATTGCTCCAGCTGCTGGACAATGACCTGATGAACTTTGCTGCTTAGATCTGTGTTATGCAATATAAACAAGGGGTCTAACCTAAAGTAAGAAGATCGATGCTTTAAGACGGCCATTTCATGGAGAGTGGTGTCAATTGGTGATAAAACCGCATTGTTTTGTTTACATCGACCACTAATTCAGTAAAGTAAGTACATTTTATTGTATTGTAGGTATTGTGTATGAGATAACCACCTAGCCGCTTGTTTCAGACATCTGCTTCTGGTCCATTTTTGTCTGTCCATGCAGTGGTTGAAGCGTGAAAGAAGGGATAGCGGCATAGGGGTCCAAACTCTGCAATGTTTGCAGACTGATTTTAGGAGCTTTAGAGAATAAGATTTCGCATTGCTGTGTTTGCGGGGTGCGGCATACATTATTTAACACTATAGAACGTTTCCTGTGCTAATAGGAGCCTCTGTGTTCATTTTTTTACATTTAAGACGATTTCATGGAGAACTGTCTCACTTTAGGACAATTTCATGGAGAGCTATAAATTTTGGAGAGGTTAGACACTGATTAGTTTATAATGAAAAGAAGTGTATCTGTAATTTTTATTGTAATTGTACCATGTATTGAACATGATAATATTGGCAAGTCAAGAACTGCACCCATTAACTGCAATGAGCACAATTAAGACCAGTATATCATTGCATGTTAGGTATGTATGACTGTACTATACTTTAGTGTTTAAAACGGATTACGCGACAAAATTTCACCTTAAGACAACCCATTTTAACGTATGCACCAGTCGAAAAGTCATATGAATCCACTCTCCCACCCCCACCCCCCTTGCCGGAAGTACGGGCGGGAAAAGCCATGTTTAACCATTCGGATGTCTCGACACTGCGAGGCAAATGTGATGGTTTTGATTTAGCGCCAAAGTGTCCTAGATTTTTATTATTTATTTAGCGGTAATTTTACCATCAGGCTGTTCCCACATGGTGGGTATTTTACAAGGTATCTGCTTGGGCCAAAAGCAAAGTGTCTGCTAGTCTTCAGGCTTAAGATCCCCTGCCTTTAATACCATCTTCAGATATAATTAAGTTCTGATTAAAATCAATTTATAGATCAGATATATTTTAGTAGGTGCACTTAATCCCTACTGTTCTTTTTCTCATGTTTGGAACTAGACATAAAAATGAAAACAAGAGTTGGTGTTAAATCCATTAACAATGGCTTTCTTATGTAAGTCTCCATGAAATTGTCCTAAAGTGAGACAGTTCTCCATGAAATCGTCTTAAATGTAAAAAAAATGAACACAGAGGCTCCTATTACCACAGGAAAACGTTCTAAAGTGTTAAATAATGTATGCCGCACCCCGCAAACACAGCAAGGCGAAATCTAATTCTCTAAAGCTCCTAAAATCAGTCTGCAAACATTGCAGAGTTTGGACCCCTATGCCGCTATCCCTTCTTTCACGCTTCAACCACTGCATGGACAGACAAAAATGGACCAGAAGCAGATGTCTGAAACAAGCGGCTAGGTGGTTATCTCATACACAATACCTATAATACAATAAAATGTACTTACTTTACTGAATTAGTGGTCGATGTAAACAAAACAATGCTGTTTTATCACCAATTGACACCACTCTCCATGATCTTCTTACTTTAGGTAAGACCCCTTGATAAAGAACTTTGCTCTGGAAGATTTTATAGGGTAAATTTTGTCATTTTATGGATAGTGCCAAATAAACTTTCTTACTTTATAGCATTTTGAAAATCAGGCTTTTCTGAATATGTTATTCACTGTTTGTAAGTAAAACAACAACAAGAACAACAACAACAACACATTTGTAGCACATTCTCAAAATGTTAAAACTAAATTTAAGAGAGTCTTAGATGTATACAGTGTATGTACATAAACTGGCAAGTTAAGGACACATTTTTTTAGCTCATCTGAGCCTACCGTGTGTTATTAGGATCGATCAGTGTCCGTCATCCGGGTTAGTTAACACTCTTGCGGTCACATTTTTGCCTCGATTGTTTTGAAACTTGGTCAGGATGTTTGTCCTAATGATTTCTCGAACGAGTTCGAATATGGGTCATCTGGTTCCAAAAACTAGGTCAATGTTACTAAAAATATAATTATTTTGTTAACACTCTAGCGGTCACATTTTTGCTAGATTGTTTTGAAACTTGGTCAGGATGTTTGTCCTAATGATTTCTCGAACGAGTTCGAATATGGTTCATCTGGTTCCAAAAACTAGGTCACTGTTACTAAAAATAGAATTATCTTGTAAACACTCTAGTGGTCAATGTAAATTTGTCATTTCTACTTGTATTTCAAAATAACTTGGCACAAATGTTCACCATGACAAGGCGGTGTGTCCAGTACAATACCCATGCCGGTTGGTCCAAGGTCAAGCTCACTGTTACTAAAAATAGAATTATCTTCTTAACACTCTAGTGGTCACATATTTGCTCCGATTGTCACGAAACTTGGTCAGGATGTATGTCCCAGTAAATTGTACTCGGATGAGCGATAAAGGGCCATCATGGCCCTCTTGTTCATATTACCCACATCATATGTAGTAAGGTCCATAACTCTAATAATCATTTTCCAGGATAATCTCCCCATTAACCAGCCCGGTTAGCTCAGTAGGTAGAGCATCCGCTTCCGCACTGGGAGGTCGTGGGTTCCATCCCAGGCCGGGTCATACCAAAGACTTTAAAAATGGTAGTAATGGCTTCCCTCCTTGGCGCTCAGGGTTTAAGGGTTAGCATTACGACCGATTCGGCGGGTGTCGGTATAGGAGGACCCGCAAGGAGATCCGAAGTCGGAGGTGCTGAGCTTGCAATATGGCGGTCTCCTATCCAAAAGCGCAGCACCACGCTTACACGCCGAAAAGGTGAACGCCAAAAAAAAAAAAAAAATCTCCCCATTCATCTTAGAATTTTCTAAAAAAATGTAATATTTAACTTTATTTAACTATATAATTTACTACAGACTTGAAACATATGATCCTTTCATCTTTCACATTTTATGCATGCAGTATGCTTTGTCTTCCACAAGCATATTTTTCATTACATATGTTTATTTCTTACATATGTATACCTATTCGATTTCAAAGCTGCATTTCGGGGGCATATGTCAATTTCAAGTGACAGCTCTTGTTGTTTTAATTTTGTGAAGTTAACCTGCTACTCAATAATAATTTTAAATGCGCTTCAATTAGTATGTGCCAGCTGATCTGGATCTTGTCTATTAGCCCACAACCAAATAAGGTGGATGTATCAATGGAGTAAAAGGGTCAACGGTTTAGGACATCAAAAAGACTGAAGACATCAGAAAAGGAAAAACAGTGATATATCGCAGTCAAAAAAGACTTGTGACGTCAGAAAAGGAAAAACAGTAATAATAATTGTCACAGATTTAATCACCGTCGCTTCCATACATTGCCTATGAGGAATTGG
Source organism: Corbicula japonica (assembly GCA_038501625.1). Taxonomy (NCBI): domain Eukaryota; kingdom Metazoa; phylum Mollusca; class Bivalvia; order Venerida; family Cyrenidae; genus Corbicula; species Corbicula japonica. The sequence goes on from JAZAYU010000021.1 coordinate 5,397,384, forward strand.
GTTAGAATAACAGATACATTGCATTACGATATCTTATGCTTGATGGTTCTTACAATGATTTGCAAATTGTTATGTAATGAATGTTTTCCATATTTATTGTCTTGCCACAGTGGACTTTGTGTTAAGCTTCTTTTTGTCCTACTTCTCTTAAGCACCAGGGTCCAAGATCACAAAACTAAGATTTGAGACCAGTCTCAAATCTCAAGCATCAGATTGGCTGAAATGGCGACTAGTCACGAGTTTAGCCAATCAGATGCTTGAGATTTAGATTGGCTGAAATGGCGACTACTCGCCATTTCAGCCAATCAGATGCTTGAGATTTGAGACTGGTCTCCAGGGTCCAAGATCACAAAACTAAGATTTGAGACCAGTCTCAAATTTCAAGCATCAGATTGGCTAAAATGGTGACCAATCGCCATTTCAGCCTATCAGATGCTTGAGATTTGAGACTGGTCTCCAGGGTCCAAGATCACAAAACTAAGATTAGAGACCAGTCTCAGATTTCAAGCATCAGATTGGCTGAAGTGGAGACCAGTCGCCATTTCAGCCAATCTGATGCTTGAAATATGAGACTGGTCTCCAGATTTAGTTTTACGATCTCGAGCACCCGCTGATCTGCGTAAGAATCTCACATCAATAAATTGATTGAGAAAATCAAGACAAAAATAATAAATCCTCTTAAAATATCAGGGAGATGTTGAAGTAGTCATTTAATTAGTTCACTTTCTGATATAACCTCAGGTTAGTGAAAGAAAAGGAATAAGCATGATTGAAATGATGAGGAGTTATATGTTTTTGCAATAAGGTGACCAAGAATTACTTGGAAAATGACTTCTAATTTGTTGCCATTTCTTTATAAAAATTTTTAATTTAAAAATTTTCAAAAGGTTTTAATTATATGGATAGACTGGATAATCAAGTGTAAAAGTTTTTAATAATATATTGAAATGTATTGTCCCAAAGCTGAACTGTTTTAAACTTTATCACGTATCTTCATCTAAATTAATCAGTTCTCACTTATCTTGTTGATGCTTCTTTATGTTTTATAAACACAGGTAATTTTAATGGAAACTTAACAACTTTTATTAAAATTTTGCTTTTATGACACTTAATTATGTTTGAAGTCAAAATTGTGCATTAAAACAAATTATCTACTGATTGCATTAAATATGTTAATTTAATCCTTATTAACAATTTATTATTGAACGTGCAAAGCAGTACCAGTACTGGTAATTATTAAAAATCAAGTTGGTTAACCCATATGAAACTTCAGCAGTATCTTTACAGTATAATATGATGGATGGGAAAATAAAAACAAATATGAAATTATTAATTTTAATTACATAACAATATTACTCATAGAAATACCAATAGCATTAAATAACTTCCTCGATTAGGTAAATTGACAGGTTGTAAATACGTTAATTATAATATGCACCTTGACAAGTTTGGTAAAATGATAAACCAGTTGAATTTGTCAGCCTTGTACCTACCTATACGATTATGACAATCAGCGTAGTATTTTGTATGGTATTAATGATCGCTAGACCATGAACATAGGCTGTCATCATGTTCATTCATCATTTTCGTTAAAACGTATCGGCAGGTTTTCTTTCAGTGGAAATTAAGGAATGAATTTTTTGGCAGTCAGCTGTTTAAACAAGAGCAAAATTCCTGTGGAAATTAAATGTGTGAAAAATGTTGATAGGAATTTTCGTAAAAGGATAAATTAAATAAAGAAGAATGGTTTTAAGCTGTCTTAATCATTTTTGGAATTCTTAAACTATATACTTGTTAAAAGAAAGATCTGTCAGGTTTTGTATTTGCAACTTAAACTCTTCTTTGCAAAAAATTAATTCTACAATATTTTGTGAATTTTTAAGATTAAAACTAAAATTTAATTTCATGTGTAATTATTATAATTTATCAAAACTAATAAATTAAATTTCATACATAATTAAAATGATATTTTATCAAAACTAATATATCAAAGACTTATTATGATTAATTATAATAATGATATTTCACTTATAAATTAATTATAAATTGTAGCAATATTTGACAAATTATGAAATAAACTTGTTATTGGATAACAATCTTAACTTTTACAACTACATCTTTGAATTGCGGTTAAAGTGGAAGCCAAGAAAATTGCATGTCAGTTGAAATCATCATATCAATATTTTACTTTACAAACAGTGTAATATTTCATAAAATGCACTCAATGGAATTGCATTTTCATTGCATAATTCAATTTATGTTAAATGTTTTTAACTGATAAGCCCATATCAGTATCCAAATCTGTCTACTAGGCACCAGTTAATTTATGCAACTGTCTAACACTGCATTCAATGTCTCTCAGTAAATACAAACTTGAATTTCAAAACTTTGGATAAATATAGGAGTGCAAAATATGACATTATGGTCTGATTTGAAGTGCTGGCGATATTTGTTTAATACATACTTGTTTGCTTACAATAAAGAAGAACAAGTTGAAATGTTTATATAACATGGTATACTTTCTTTTTGGAGGAACACCCTTGAAGCTTTTAACAACCATTTTTGTGCAATTGAAACTTTGACCAAGTTTTATATTTTTGAAATGTATCTGATTAATTCTTTGAAGATAAACACTGTCGTAGAAGTAAGGTGCTGGATTTTATGAGTGACTCATAGGTGTATTTTAATTCTAGACTTAATAGATAATGGCTTGTATCCCATGTGCGATCCAAGTGTAGATCCGGAGCTGCCGACACGTGGGATCTATCCTGACCAGCCTAGACATCGGTGATCTACCCTGTTGCTTTTAAATTTATTTGACTATTTCCAAATAGTTAATGAATGTGCAGGCTGAATTGGATCTTCAGTGTAAACACATGGGATGTAAGCCACTGCAATGGAGAAAAGGGGTAACATTGTTGGGACTTTAATTATATATTTGCGCACACCACAATTAAGTCATTGTTTTACAAAAAACATAAAATGCTTGCATAAGCATAAAATTACTGGTAATCTCAAGATATTTCTAAGAGATAAAGAAATAATAATAATAAATTCTGCTTAGGGATCATATACATGAAATATGCAAAACATTAATTGATGCAAAATTTGTTTGAAAAAAAAGGAAAGAAGTAGTGTTTGCGAACAGTTTGTGTGCAACACAGAGCACTGGATTAAGGGAATTATTTGCACTTTTTTTTAAAGACAGGATTTAAGAGAATGAAATACAACACATGAAATTAGATTAACTTTAACTTCTGTGACAGTTAAGCAGTTTAAAGCAGTGATTTGTCCAGGATTAGTTGCATCACTGTCGAACTTTTCCTACCGAAGATTGTAAATGGAGACAATATGTGTACTTTAAATATTAAGTTGTGAATGCCTGGGAAACCTAACTTTTTGATATTTAATTGATATCAATATCATGGAGATTATAATTATGTGTATTTTAAAGAATTTATAGAAGTTGGGAGTGCAGTTTAACAAAGCAAATTTCAGCTTTTGTTTCAATCACCACAAGGTCGCCAAAAACCATCATGCCTAAGAATAAACAGAAGAATATTGGGACTAGTTCTCTGAAGGTGAAACAAAAAAAGCGACCTGGATTAATTAAGCAGCTGGTGACACAGCCGTTTCTGACTTCTTATAAGAAGAGCAAAAATTCTGGTATTGTGGAACCTGTCACGAGCAGATCTTGTGTTAGTAAAGACGATCTCGGGTTGTTCAGTGGATTCGATGATATGTTTCTACCAGATAGAATGGTGTTATCCGAAAATGTGTTTCTGTCACCCGAGATGGAACGATTCTTACAATCAGACAGTTCACCACTTAAACTTGAAATTCCACAGCGGGAAAAGTGTTCAAGTGCAGATAGCGGATATATGTCACCAACATGTATAAATGAATCTGTCTCCCCTGGTAGTATGTCTGCTGGTCCGTCTCGGGGGATTTTAAAGAAGAAAAGGTCAACTTCGCCCGATGTGAGAGCAGAATCTCCATGTTTTAAGCTACTGTCTGCAGACACCCGCTTGTACACATCATCTCCTGCATTAAACGGCCATAGAGTTCCCAGTCCACAAAGAGCCATGTCTCCTGTAGAAAGAGCATTGTCCCCTCTTTGTGTAGACAGTATTGAAAATGCTCTAGGCTTTCTGGATGAAGTTATAGATCAAGAAAATGTAAAGAAGATTGCTAAAAAATCTGTGTCTTTTGGAGGACTTGAAGAAGTTGGTGATTCATCGGACAATGACCTTGATGATTCTACAACAATAAAAAGGTTGAACTCGGTAGATGATGTAGAAAATCTGAAAAATAAAAAAAACACTATCAATGAGTGCAGTAAATCATTCAAGAAAAGCGTCTCCTTTGATGATATCTCTAAGGTCGAAAAGGTCGAGGATGATTTGACCCGAAGCGTGTCATGTGACGAACTCATACCCGTCCATGACACAGACAGTTCTTGCTCTGAAGGAGACACTGTAGATGATCAGAATGTTTGTAAATGTGAGAACATTTGTGAATATCAAGTTGAGGTCAAGGTTGTTGATATTCAACCTTCAAATAAAGATCAAGTTGAAGGTCAGTCTGACAGTGATGAACATAGTTGTGTTGTCTTGGAAACATTCAATGTTAAGGTGAGTAACATTAGATTTAGGTGTTAATTTAAGTCTGCACATGTAAATTCTAAGTTTGTTAGTTTACAGCAATTTCCCCCCAGATATTCAAGCTCATAACTGATCATGATGTTGACCAGACCTTTCACAAAATGGTCAGAATGCCATTGAAGAAAAAAAATATGGTCCAGGTGCCATTAACCTGAACATAATATCTGCTAAACTTTACCTAACTTGTGATTGACTTCAGTAATAATTATGATCTAATAATTGCTTGTGGTCAACCTCAATTTAAAAAAGAAACAGGAAATATATCTGCAGGCTGTACTATCGGTCTCTTTTCATGGGAATTTCCTCCAGGGGCCTTAAAAGGCCAGTTTGCTATGACATTATTTTAAACTGAATCAGGAAAAGTTGTATGAAAGCATACATAATATTCACAAAATGTGCACTGCACCACGACCGCCATGTTTTTTGAATAATCAGATTTGTTAGATCTAATGAAGGCCTGCAAATACTGTATATTGCAGAAAGTGGTTTTCTCCCATAACTATTTTTAGCTCACCTGAGCACTTGTGCTCATGGTGAGCTTTTAGGATCGCCCTGTGTCCGTCATGCGTCATGCGTCGAGCGTCATGCGTCGTCAATTTTTGCTTTAAACAACATCTCTTAAACCCCTGGGCCAAAGTTGATGAAACTAACCACGGATGTTCCTTGCATGAAGCTCTTCCAAAGTTGTTCAAAGAAATCAATTCCATGCAGAACTCTGGTTGCCATGGCAACCAAAAGGAAAAACTTTAAAAATCTTCTTGTCTGAAACCACAAGGCCTAGAGCTTAGATATTTGGCATTTAGCATCCTCTATTGGAACTCTACAAATATTGTTCAAATTATTTCCCTGGGGTCAAAATTTGCCCCACCCCAGGGGTCACTTCATTTTACATAGACTTATATAGGAAAAACTGTAAAAATCTTCTTGTCTGAAACCACAAGGCCTAGAGCTTAGATATTTGGCATTTAGCACCCTCTAGTGGAACTCTACAAATATTGTTCAAATTATTTCCCTGGGATCAAAATTGGCCCCGCCCCAGGGGTCACTTCATTTTATATAGGCTCATATAGGAAAAACTTTAAAAATCTTCTTGTCTGAAACCACAAGGCCTAGAGCTTAGATATTTGGCATTTAGCACCCTCTAGTGGAACTCTACAAATATTGTTCAAATTATTTCCCTGGGATCAAAATTGGCCCCGCCCCAGGGGTCACTTCATTTTATATAGGCTCATATAGGAAAAACTTTAAAAATCTTCTTGTCTGAAACCACAAGGCCTAGAGCTTAGATATTTGGCATTTAGCATCCTCTAGTGGAACTCTACAAAGATTGTTTAAATTATTTCCCTGGGGTCAAAATTGGCTCCGCCCCAGGGGTCACTTAATTTTACATAGACTTGTATAGGAAAAACTTTAAAAATCTTCTTGTCTGAAACCACAAAGCCTAGAGCTTAGATATTTGGCATTTAGCACCCTCTAGTGGAACTCTACAAAGATTGTTCAAATTATTTCCCTCGGGTCAAAATTGGTCCCGCCCCAGGGGTCACTTCATTTTACATAGACTTGTATAGGAAATCTCAGGCTGTCAACCGATTCCTATATTCCTATATTTCTCCTATATTTTGGATCAGAATCCTATTTTCTGAAAAGCCTCCTATATTCCTATATTTCTCCTATATTTTTATGTGTATTCCTATATTTTTTAGTATTTGTTTTAGCCGATTATTGAAGAGAGTAAATATTGCTTTGATACTGCTTTTGCTTTCTTCTTTTTTTTTCAAGAACAAAACTCCACTTTTAGATTGGTGAAAACTTGGCGGGTTGCATTTACTTAAGTTTTAATCTGATTCTCTAACAACTTTGCAGCAGGTTTCTGTGTTTTAAGGCTTACCTAACAAAAAAACAAATTTTCACTTCTATGCAGAATTCTTGTTGCAGTTGCAACCAAATGCAAAAAATATTAAAGATCATCAAATTTTATTCACCAACTGCAAGGACTAGAGAGCTTATATTTGGTATGGTGTATGTGGTTGTCTAAAACGTCAAGATGGACACCTGGGAAAAACATGCTTGACTGTGAACAAGAATTCTTCAGCTGACTTTTGTGATGAGTTTTCCAGTTTGAAAAGAGTGTTATCAAACTCGGTTGGAAAAGAGTGTATGCATAAGAAAGAGTGTATGCAAAAGAAGGTGTCTTTACAAAAACAATAACTTTCAAAAGGCAAAATCAAATAAAGGGAGGTAATAAAAACAATATTATTTGATAATTTGCAACAACTGTTTGTTAAATAAATTGAGATAACTTTAGAATTTTTTATTAGGATAATCTGCAAAATATTTGCATAGTTTTCTAAAATTATTGGTTTATTTTATGGAACCACTCAATGGATAAAAGTTAAATTACTGTTAAACTTAAATGAACCTGAAAGGAATAATGTCCATCTATTCCCAAGAAGGCTTTGGCTTTTGAAAATTATTGCTTTTATATAGAAATTTAATGGCAGTTGAAATAAAGTTCAGTTATGGTTATAACTTTGTAAGTTTTTATCATTATTTTCTCTTGAAACTTGTAGCAATATTCTTTGTATTTAGGTTTACTAACTTATTTGACTGCAGTACTGTTCCATGCAGATTAAATAAATAAATGGAATCATATTCCGGAACTTCTAGAGTAGTGAAGGGCATATAATTTTGTATGATGTATTGCCTACAGGTTCTCCATAGAGTTTGACCAAAGTAAGGCCTTGGGGTCACTTTTGACTGAACCCTTTTGGACATTAATTGTAACCCAGATTTCTACACACAAAGCAATATGACTATGACTGGATGGGTCGATGCTGTATACAGTACTATATATCATAGAAGAAAAACTTAAACTGAAAAATCTGGCTTTGCTAATGCATTTTCTGCATTTCCCCTCTGTTTGAATGGTCATTCAGATGCTGGTGATGTGCTTGATGGTGCTGATGTTAAAGTCAATGGTTTCCATCATTTTTACAGTGGACATTTTGGACATTGATAATTGTAAACAGTAAATGCACATGTGAAAATCATTTGTATAAGTGCAAGTAAATATTATTAGTTCCAAACTCCTATATTTTGCCTCAAAATCAACCAAAGACTCCTATATTTGTTGCAAAAATATTCCTATATTTTTCCTATATTTTGGAGATGATCTGGTTGACAGCCTGAAATCTTTAAAAAGCTTCTTCTCACAAACCACAATGCGTACAGCTTAGATATTTTGTAAGTAGCATTGTCTAATGGATGTCTACTAAATTTGTTCAAATTATGTCCCCTGAGCCAAAATCTGCCACGCCCTAGGGTTCTCTTGGTTTACATAAAGTTATATAGGAAAAACATGAAAAATCATTTTTCTCCAAAACTAAAAGGACTAGATCTTAGATATTTGGTGCTGAATATTGTGTAGAGACCCTTTATCAACTTTGTTTAAAATTTGGCCCTGGGGTCAAAATTGTCCCCGCCCCGGGGGCCCTTAATATGTGAAAAAGGCAAACTTTAAAAATCTTTCTACTTGAAACCTCATTGCCTAAAGCTTAGATATATGGTATGTAGCATTGTCTAGTGGATGTCTACCAAGTCTGTTCAAATTATGTCCCCTGGGCTAAAATTGGCCACGCCCCAGGGTTCTCTTAGTTTACATTGATTTATATAGGAAAACATGAAAAATCATTTTTCTCCGAAACTAATAGGACTAGATCTTAGATATTTGGTGCTGAATATTGTGAAGAGACCCTTTACCAGCATTGTTTAAATGTTGGCCCTGGGTTCAAAATTGGCCCCGTCCTGGGGGCCCTTAATATGTAAAAAAGGAAAACTTTAAAAATCTTCCTACTGGAAACCTCAATGGCCTTAAGCTTACATATTTGGTATGTAGCATTGTCTAGTGGATGTCTACCAAGTCTGTTCAAATTATGTCCCCTGGGCCGAAATTGGTGACACCCCAGGGTTCTCTTAGTTTACATTGATTTATATAGGAAAACATGAAAAATCATTTTTCTCCGAAACTAATAGGACTAGACCTTAGATATTTGGTGTTGAGTATTGTGAAGAGACCCTTTACCAACATTGTTTAAATGTTGGCCCTGGGGTCAATATTGGCCCCGCCCGGGGGCCCTTTATATGTAAAAAAGGCAAATTTTAAAAATCTTCTTACTGGAAACCTCAATGCCTTAAGCTTAGATATTTGGTATGTAGCATTGTCTAGTGGATGTCTACCAAGTTTGTTCAAATTATGTCCCTTGGGCCAAAATTGGCCACGCCCCAGGGTTCTCTTAGTTTACATTGATTTATATAGGAAAACATAAATAATCATTTTTCTCTGAAACTAATGCGACTAGACCTTAGATATTTTGTGTTAAGTATTGTGAAGAGACCCTTTACCAGCATTATTTAAATGTAGGCCCTGGGGTAAAGCTGAGAGTACTTTTGTACTCAGGTGAGCGATATAGGGCCATCATGGCCCTCTTGTTAGATATAGTCAACAAAGGAACCAAGATTCATATTGGCAAGGCTCATGAATGATCTGAAGATATCATTTCAGTTGAAATGAATGCAATCCTACATAAAACACATCTTCATTAAATAAACATTTCTTGCATATCGGATAAGTATTTCCATGTGATTTACTGGGGAAAGAAAATCTTACCTTTTCCCTAGGGAAAAGATAAAGTTTGTGTGCTTCATGAGTGACGTCACTTCTTTAAATATCTGACGTAATATATTTAAGTTAGTGACATCATTTACAAAATAATGTTTTTTGTATAATATATGTCAATATTTCAGCATCAGAAAACAAAATAAGTTTGTATAAATAAACATAAATGTTATGAACAGTAAAAGGTATGCAAGAAGAAGTATCTTGCATGAGACAACTGGTAAAGATAGAAAAATCTGTCGCCTCTGGTGACCTGGCAGAGCCTCTTTCCCGCATTACAGATTTTTCCATCTTCACCTCACAGTCACACAAGATAAATAACTTGAAGTCTTCATGGTGAATAGTCAATAGATCACAGCACCAATGTGAAGGACAAAATATTGTTAGTAGATAACGAAGGCGTTGTGTTGGTTCAAATCTCTATTGACTCATTATAAGCAACATAACAACATACAACAACATACCGTCGGAAGTTACGGTAACGGCGACGGCGCGCCATACGTCATGTTATAAATTCTGGGTTTCAACATTTTCCATAGTTTAAAACACTGTGTATACATGAATAAAGTATACAAAATAACGCTTGGAATGCTTCAACATTTACAGCGATCATTTTTTGGACTTTTGTGATTTTGTAGGCAACAATCTGATTTGTTCAAAAGGTTGTGGTTAAAAGCATGTTTAAGTGATTTTTTGTCAGCTCATTATAACGTAGCAGTTTTCAAGAGACAATCCCATCAGGCCAAATGGTAGTTCAGTCTGTGGTTGATCGTGGTCGTTATAATGTCTTAGTTTTACCATGGTGTACTATGGTCAGGAACATGGTCAATACTGTAGTTTTTCATGGTATTTTGTGGTAAGCCATCAACCATGAATTTGGCATGAAAATCTATGCAGAGTATGGTGGACCATAGACACCATTAAGCATGGGCTTTTTCCCTTTTTCATAGTGACCTGAAAATCTGTCAACTCTGTTTATCTTTCATAAAGATATTCACACATGGTTTATATGATTTGCCATTTTAGTATAGTTTTAATACTTCATGAAATACTTCTTTCAGAACTGGAAAACATGATTCATGATGGATAAATTTATATGATCCATATAATTAACCATATTTTCAACATCAAAGTGAAGTCGTTTGCATCATACCATGCATAAAGCGGTGATCAATTTCAAATATTTATAAATTACTGCTTTATTTAAATTTGAACTTTACAATTTGTTACTACTATAACATCCCACTAAGCAGTGATAAAGGCAAATGTAGCCCAAAAAGTAAAATCATAGTTCGACCCTGATTAGAATAAACAATAATCGTGGGTTGAGCGCAATAGGGTTGTAACTCCACTTTTTTTTAAAATGACTTTTTTGCATAATATGGCTCATTTTATATTAAAACATTGTACATAATATGATTAAAGAAAAATGTTTTTGAAAAAAACCCACTAAATATTGCAAATAAGTCCTAAGGCTAAATCTCATATTGAATAAATTTTGTGTGCAATACGGTTGTAACTCAAATTAAAACCATGCTGCACTAAAAGGCATTGACTTAACTGGGATGAGTTGTAAGTGGAATAGAGATGTAACTCAGTCTTTATATGTACATAATTTATAAAATATAAGCATGAATTCAAATTGTCATTGCTGAGGGTTTCATTAACAGAAGTCCCCTTACCAGTTACCATGAACTATGAATGGCTTTAAACCAGAATGTTTTGAATAATTATATAGTTGTATTCAAAGATCTCTTTTGCAATAAAAATCATTGTTCTCATTATTGTCAAATTTTAAGTGGAAAACGGTTTTAAGTCATATATTTATAAATATCTTCTTTGGAAATTTTTTTTTAACATTTCTTCTTTATAAGTTTATATGCATATAAACAGAAAAGAATAAAGATTCAAATATGAGAAGCACAAATTAGCTTTTTGTTAATACTGAAAACTTTTTTAAAAAAGAGACTTACAACCGTGTTGCGCTCAACCCACCCACGATATATGCGCAGAGTAGTTTCCCTGATTTTCTCATTTCCCCTAACCAAGTTAGATAACGATGGCTAAAACAACCAAATAATCAAATAGGTATAATACACATTTCAAACAAGTTTACAAATAGTTTAAATGGAATGGTTTGACACAAACAGCTCGCTTTTTACGCCGTGTACTCCTTTTGCTGCATTAGCAGCAATTTTTTACTTGTAGTATTAAGTACCAGAATTAACCTTTTACTCTATGGGATGTGGCTGCTATCACATGGCTGAACGGCTTAGATCCATGCCATCTGATCCGGATCTAAATTCTTAACCTTAAGATTCATTAGGTTGTAGCCGAAATGTGACCTGTGTAGATTCAGATCAAATGACACGGATGTGCCAGCTAATCTGAATCTACGCTTGTCACACATGCAATTAAATCCATATATTTGGAGTAAACCTTTAAAACTGTTTGAAAAAATGATTTCAGTTTTCAATTAATATTTGTAAAGTTTATATGTGTATTGTAATAAAGAACCAACGAGCTTTGTAAATACAGTTGTTTATTGTTGTACTGCTACATGTTAACTCTACTGCATGATACTATCTAAGAGAACTCAAGGGATATCTAATTATATATTCACATAGAGGCGTGTCTTATAATCAATGATTGGCACTACACTACATCCCCCTCTACCTTTGGATTAAATGTCAAAAGGTGAAACTATAAAATATTGTTAATCAGTTCCTGTCAGTTCAAAGTTCTAACACAGTGTTAACATATTTCCTGGAAGTATCTCCTGACCTCACTTGAGAAAGTTCAAGTTCTGTCTGGCTAGTATTGTCTTGTCTCTATAAATTTAATGTATGCTTGATAAAGTCCTAATTGCTTTCAAAAGATCCATGATTATTAATGGGTCCACAGAGAGTTCATAATGAGTTCACGAATTCTATCAATGAAATACCTTTGAGTGAGTCAGTAATGTTTGCACATTTTATTCTAGACTAGCCACGGTTAAAACATGTATTGTATGCATAATATTTAAAAACAACAATATGTATGAAATGCAAAATTTAAATACTAAATCATAAATGAATATAAACTCCATTTCTAAGAACAAATTCCTTTTGGTAGAATTTCAAACTTTTAACTTTTTGTTAAAGATATCAATGGATTATTATGCCATTGATCACTATCAATAATATTTAGCACTGCATTTAGGTTATTTACACACTATGTACATTCATAATCCTTGTAATGATCTGGTGGTCTTTTAATTCGGGTAGACCTTCTCGTATTGTTTTCTGCATCGCTGTTTCTGGAGTTGTCTTTACTTGATGTGTGGTTTTCCGGCCTATCAGTACTTTTGTTTTCATTTGAAATATCCTGTGAGTTTGGTGTTGAAATGGTAACTTTCTTAAAGTGTGACGAGTTTCTCGTTATGCTTCTGTCTTCCTGTTTTGCCGTAATCATATTTCCTTTCTTTTCAATAATTTCAAATGGTTTTGGATTAAAAGGTGTTGAGAATTTGTCCTGTTTTGGCTGTTTCACAAGTACTTTATCTCCAATCTTAAAATTTGACGGTTTTGCATTTCGTTTTTGATCAGCATAATCCTTCATTTTCTTCTTTTGTTTTTCGTCATTTTTCTTGGCGCGCAAATGTGTTTTATTTGACGTTTGATGTACGGGCGGTTCTTGCAGTTTTGTTCTCAATTTGCGACCAAAGAATAATTCTGCAGGTGTGTAGCCAGTTGTGCTGTGTGGTGTTGATCTGTAATTGCGTAGAAATGAGTACAATTCTTGAATCCAGTAGCGGTTTTCAATTCTCGCTGCTCTGATGGCTTTTCCAATTGAACGCATAAATCGTTCACATTCAGCGTTCGCTGCCGGCCATAGAGGTGTTATTTTCCTGTGTTTGAATCCCATATACTGCGAAAACTTTTCAAAATCGTTTCCGTTAAACGGCGGTCCATTGTCTGATTTTAGCACATATGGTATTCCGTATTCAGAGAATATTTTGTCAAGTGCTGGAATCACAGTTCTTGCAGATATAGTTTTTAAAATTTCAACAATAGGAAATCTCGAGTATTCGTCGATAACTACCATGAGATATTGTCCATCAGGAAATGGTCCACAAAAGTCAATGCTAGCTTCTTCAAAAGCATGATTCGGCATTTTACTCATTTTCAGAGGTTCCGTTACATTGTTGTTCACCGAAGCTAAGCATGGTATGCAACTTTTGCATGTTTCTTCTACCATTTTGTCTATGCCTGGGAAATATACTTTTTCGCGTAATAGCTGTTTGGTGCGAACTATGCCTTGATGTCCTTCATGCGCGATAGCAATTACTTGTCTTTGTAAGCTTTTTGGAATGACAAGCTTAGTTTTGTGTAACAGAACTTCACCACTTTCTGTTTGTACGATAGTAAGTTCATTTTTGCACCTTGAAAATGTGTCTGCAGTACTGTTTTTGTATGATTGATTCCATGTGTCATTTTTCAGATTTTCAATCACTGTTTGTAGATCAGGGTCTTTCTGTGTTTCCTGGATGATTTCACTAAGATTCATGGATTTCGGAACGTTGTTGAAAACAAGATGACAGACAAATTCTTCCGCGATTTCTGAGAATTGGTTGTCTGTGTTGCCTTTATCCGGATGTCTAGATATGTAGTCCGACATGTTGCTCTCTCCTTTGCCATACGTCACGGTAAAGTTGTATGCTTGTAGTCGTAATCTCCATCTTTCAATTCTTGCAGGCGGTTTCGATTTTGGATTGTTGTAGATTGTTTCTAACGCTTTATGATCTGTTATCAATTTAAAAGGGTGTCCAAATAGATAAAGATGAAAATGTTCAATTGACCAAACAATTGCGAGAGCTTCTCTTTCTGTTTGTGAGTAGCGTTTTTCCACGTCAGTGAGAGATTTGCTTGCGTAGGCAACTACTTTTCCTTCTTGCAACATAACTGAGCCAAGACCAACCGGTGATGCGTCTACAACAAGTTGCGTTTTCTTGTGTGGATCGAAGTACGTCATAACAACGTCGCTGCTTAGGTCATTTTTCAGTTTGTCAAATGCTTTCTGTTGTTCAAGATTCCACTGCCATACAGCATTTTTCTTTGTCAGTTGTCTAAGCGGTTCTGTTGTTGTTGAGTAATCAGGTATAAACCTTGATACGTAATTGGTCATTGCTAGAAAGCTTCTAATTTCTGAAACATTTGTTGGTGGTGGTGTGTTCTTAATGGTTTCACATTTCTTTGGGTCAGCTGAGAGACCTGCTTCACTGAAAATATATCCGAAAAATTCAAGTTTTGTCTTGTTGAATTCACATTTTGACTTGTTTAGAGTGAAATTTTTCTCCTGGAGTCGTTTCAGAGTTGCTTCTAGACGAATATCATGTTCCTGTTGTGTTTTACCGAACACTATTATATCATCGCTGATATTTCGTACACCGTCGAGACCTTCTAGAGCTGTTTGCAATGTATTCTGAAAGATTTCGGCACTGCAGTTTATTCCAAAACTCAGCCTTTTGTATCTTCTTAAACCGACGTGTGTTGTGAAGGTTGTGATATTCCGCGAACTTTCGGATAGCTCAAGTTGATGATATCCTTGATTTAAGTCCAGTTTTGAAAACACTGTTGAGCCGTTCAGATCAACAATCATTTCATCAACTGTTGGAATAATATGCCGTGTGCGTTTTATAGCTTGATTTGGCAACCTCATATCAACACATATGCGAATTTCATTTGTTTTGCTTTTGGGTTTTGGCGCGACAACTATTGGTGATACCCAGTCTGTAGGTCCATTTACTTTTTCAATAATGTCTAAATCCTCAAGGCGTTTCAATTCCTTTTCAACTTTTTCACGTATGTGAAACGGAATTCTTCTATGGGGCTGTGTGATTGGTTGAATATTTGTGTCCAGATGCAAGTCTATTTTAGTGTCCTTCAATTTCCCAATACCTGTAAACACTGATTTATAGGTTCTGCAGAGTTCCTCAGCCTTGCTTTGTTTTAATGAATTAATTTCAGGAATTACTTGCAAATCAACTGATGTTTTGTAAGACAATAAGTTGCCACTGTTTCCCTTTGAAACATACATTACTGCCGTTGTTATTTTATCTTTTGTTTCAATTTCTGCTTGAAATTTTCCTAACAAGTTGACTGAAGATGATGCGCCATATGCATACACTCGTGTATCTGATTTACTTAGCTTTGGTTGCACTTTCATTTTTCTGTACGTATTTTCATCCAGAACATTAATAGATGAGCCAGTGTTGATAAGAATCTTCATGGGATGCCCATTGATTTGCACTCTGATTGTTGGTCTACTCGCGATTGAATTCATTGAATTTGAGTTGATTTTCTCACTGGTTAATCCAAATGTGTGTGATAATTTTGAGTCACTGTCTTCAGAACAACTGTCACTAGAATAATCCTCTATGTGATGAATTTGCTTTTGTCTTTTCTTAGCACGACATACACTTGCAAAGTGATTCTGTTTATGACAATAGTTGCATGTCTTCCCTTCCGCGGGACACTTAGATCCATTTGAATGAGGATATTCATAGCCACAATTTCTGCATGTTTTTGATTTCTGTTTATGCGATTTGTCAACCTTGTTTTTCATTTTTGATTTGTTTTGCGCCGTTTTTCTTCTGTGTCTGATTGCATTTGTGTCAGATGTTGAGCCGTTTTCGATTTCTGACGCGTGTTTGTCGGACAACTCAAGAGATCGAGCTGCAGCCTTGGATAATTTGTGACTTGATTTCTCTGTCATTGTCAACAAATTCACAATTTTCAGACAGCTTACGTAGCCTCGTGTGAAAAGTGTCGATGTTTTCACCATGTTCTTGTTTTGCTTGCCGAAACTTATACACTTCATATTCTGTGCACTTCTTAGGAGAAAAGTATTCTGTAAGTTTGGCGATGGCTGTGTCGTAGTCATCTCCTGTTTCTGGTAGGGTGTCAAATACATCGTTGACTTCTTCACCCGCATAGTGTAGCAATAAAGCACGTTTTCGTTTTGTGTTCTTTATGTCCATGCCCACTAATAGATTTTCTAGTCTGCTTGACCACTTTTTCCAGCGTGCGTCAACTGCAGGTTCGTGAATACTAAAACTGGGGAAATCTGGAAGTCCTGTAGCCAAAATGTCAAAATTATTCCAAAAATTTATTCAATTTTTTAAATTTTCCATCCACTTGTTTGTATTCGTTTTATTTTTCGTTTTCACTTTAGATCCGTTTTATTCTCGTCGCCATTGTAAAGTTTATATGTTGTGTTGTAATAAAGAACTAAACGAGCTTTGTAAATACAGGTGTTTATTATTGTACTGCTACATGTTAACTCTACTGCATGATACTATCTAAGAGAACTCAAGGGATATCTAATTATATATTCACATAGAGGCGTGTCTTATAATCAATGATTGGCACTACACTACAATATTGTGATCGAGCATAAAACAGTTAATATGTCAAAAGCTTTTTACAGATATTTACATGATTCAAGAACAATTAAGGACTATACTGGTTATACATGACTTTGGTAATTATAACTTAAGGCTTATGCCTTAGCAATGAGACACACATCTGACATACATTCGTTAATTTGCAAATTGATCATTGTTCCATATTTTGTGACCGATAACCAAATATTTAGAGCTCATTTTCTAGGAAAATCAGAAGGCTTTTGACTTGTATCTTCTCTGATTGCTACAAATAGATCTTCAAACGGTTTCCATACCATAAAGTTACCATATAGATAGCAGCTCAATTAAGTTCTTGCATGGAAACATAGCTATGATAATACCATAATCTCTGCTGGCAGAAACATTGCCAGAAGTTCTAATACAGCTGTCACTTACATTTCAGCACTGGTTTCTATATATAGACATTATATGTTTACCTTAATACTTCTTGTAGTTGCACCAAGAGACATGTTTTTTGGGTGCTCTATGATATGAATTTAGGGGAAATCCAGAGGGGCTAGAGTAGGGTTGCTCAAATCCCCCATTAGGACAGCAATATTTAATATTCATGAGGATTTTGACCAGAAAATTGGAAATCATTAGGACTTTGTAACTACCCTAGGACTGCTCCAAACAAACCCCCTTTCTGAAAATCTTGCATCTGACATTGGTATTTGTGTTTAGATGGTGTCCAAATTTAATACTATAGTTTAGATAAAGAATATAATTAAGCTTCCTTGGTACTAAAAATTATTGAATTAACAACAGTAAATGGTATCCACCGATAATACCATTTCAATTCTTTGTCTGTATATTCTGTTTCCTTCCCATCTTTCCTGCAGTTGTGGTTGTACCCAGAGAGTTTACTTCCCCCCTTCCACTTTCTGTCCTGCTGTTCATGTTTTTGGATTCTCTATACCATTGTTGCTGTCAATGTTTTTGGATTCTCTATACCATTGTGCAACAAACAATAGCCTTTCCTTTATTTGCTTTTAACTATGATTATCGGAATTACTTTCTAAAAGTCAGTTAGAACTGGGCTGGAGGTTATAAAACTGAGTTTGGAAACCTGTCTTAAATCTCTAGCATCTGATTGGCTGATATGGCGACTGGCCGCTAATTCAGCCAATCAGATGCTTGAGATTCGAGACTGGTTTCAATGCTCAGTTTTATAACCATGGACACAGTCATCTGGAAGCCTAGTACACCAGTCCTGTAGTACAGGACTTTATTGTGTACTTAGTAAGCTTTGTTGAAAAAAAAAGGATAGGACAGGTAGGGGTAGGGTACGGTATGGTACGATACAATACTGTACAATATGTATGTTATGGTAGGGTAGGGTAGATCTAGATTGTCTGGCACATGAATGCAGTCAAAATACTGTTCCAAGGCGGTAACCCCTCGGGTTCTCACTTTCGTTAATTGTTTGCCGTGTCCATTTTGAAACCGATTATTGTAATACCATGCTCTCTTTTCCTCTCTACTTTTTGGCTGTGTGGGGAGGCTGTGTCTGTTGGATGTGGCCATTCCTGATACGCATACTTCACTTTTCTACACTGAGTTTGCTTTACAGTCAAATAATATCTAAACAACACCCCTATGTGTCATGAATGTAAGTAAGGCAGGTCCTGTGTAAGTGTACATTGTTCTTTGGAGATATTGGATTGTCTAATAGCATAATAATGGTAATTGGTTATAATTGCTTGGAACTGCATGACTGTAGGAAAACTGTTACTATATACTGGATTTGGAGCATTGTGAGTGAAATAAAAAGGATTTTTATGACAAGTTGGAGTTGTGTCAGCATTTTTTAAATAACTGTAAAATGAATATAAAAAAGTTTTTTCTAGAGTATATTGGTATTGGTTTGCTTTTTTATTATATTACATTTTATTTTTCTGTTGTTTTTTTTCTGGCTGATATAAAATTAATATGGTCAACATTTCAGCATGATCTTAAGAATAAAGTAAGAACTTGTTTAAATGCCTTTACAAAGTAACGTTGCATATAAACACATATTATCAAAGGACTTAATTAAGAAATAAAATAATAAATAAAATTTAAAAATTAACCCTAATTTGTTGAGTAAAATTCAGGCAAATGTTTCCCACCAAGAAAAACCTGCAAATTACTGAATTACTGAAAATTGTTAATATAAAATCTGCACAGGAATATTTCTTTCTATTATACTTGGGTATAGTTTTTTTTTTAATTCAGAGGAGGTAATAATTTTGAAATAAATATTCACATTTAATTATAATTTTAAACAACAATAAAACAAACTGAGTTATTTCAAAGGTTTAACAAAAAAGATCAACAAATTTAAGTTAATAAACCAAGTCTTAATTGTATATTTACTTTCATTGAGGGAGTAGCTACAAGAAAATTATTTCTTGTAGGTTGTTGAATTGACTGAAACTAATAGTGTTTAAATGCATTTTACAATTAACCAGTAACTTACTAAACTATTTCATTTTAATAACAGTAAAAGTTGTTTTTTTTCATGTATTTCAAGTGCATAATGTCAAAATATCTGTATTGACCAGTGTCAGTTTGCTAATTGACCTGTAATGACTGATGATGCCTTATTAGTTACTAATAATGAATACAAGATGTATACTGCCTATAATGTATCTTTTAATGTCACTTTTTCTATCGGGTAATGCATGTCCATTAATTTATCATTATAATTGGCTATTACATAGAAATTTATTAAGCCGTTACTTTCTATATGTATGAATTTTATTGCATGTGTGAATAGTTAAGATCCAGACCAGCCAGCGCATCCATTCCGTCTTATCACAATCTGCACTTTTAGCTTATTGGTCAGAAATTATTTAATGAATCAAAATGCGAATGGTATAGATCCTGATCATATGATGGCATGGATGTGCTGGCTGATCTGGATCTACACTGTTCACACATGGATATTGACCCTTTGCTCCATATATATGCCTTTTTACGCATGTGCGACCAGTCTAGATCCAGATTAGCCGGCACATCCGTGCCGTCTGATCATGATCTACACTGGCCGCATTTTGGTCTTAGATAACCTAACAAAGCGAACAGTTTAGATCCTGATTAGACAGCACAGATATGCCCGCTGATCTGGATCAAAACTTTTTGCCCAAGCAATAAAGGTGTTTCTGTGGAGGAAAGGGTTTACAGCCATAATACTATGGAGTGAAGGGTTAACTGAAAAGCGCACAGTGTAGACCCTGAACAGTGTAGAACCTGATATGTTTATGCAGATTCATTATCTTAGGTGGTAACAAATATTGACTGCATTTAATTTCTGTTATATGATTCTAATAGTCAAGCATGCTGTCTCCTCTGGCATCTCTTGATTGGTTTTGTTTCAAGGTATGGGTGGATGTTATTCTAAATACACCTTTATTGCATGGGAGAACAGTTTAGATACAGATCAGCTGGCACATCCGTGCTGTCTGATCAGGATCTAAACTGTTCGCGTTAAGATTCATTACGTTATTTCTGACCAAAATGTGATCAGTGCACATGCGTAAAAATGCCTTTTATAAATAGGAAAGGGTTAAGGTATTGATCACCTTTATTGTGGCTTCTCTTTAATTGATCAAGTTTGTGCACACTTCACGCTTGTTTATAAAAATCTACTGAATTGGTTTTGAAAGGAGACACTATGGAGCAGAACTAAGCCTCTTGTAGTGTTCAAAGTGGAAAATCTGGATTTAAACTTCTTCTTAATCTGGCTTTATCATTTTTATTACTATTCAACGCTTTTCAAATATTTGAATGAGGTTAGAGACATACTGTGAAAATTGTACAAAAGGGTATCAACATGGCTTAGTTGATTGGGGCAGTCAACCTGGTTCAAAATATAGACACTTTATATTAAACCACTGCAAATATTAAACCCTCTACGCCATGTATCATGTTCTATTGCATATGTGACTGGTGTAGATCCAGATCAGTCAGTACATCTGTGCTATCTGATCTGGATCTGCAGGGTACTCTTTTTGGTCCGAAATAACCTAATGATTCTAAAGTAGACTCAGATCAGCTGGCACATATGTGCCCAAGGTTATAAAACTGAGCATGGAAACCAGTCTTAAAGGCAGTCGCTACAGTTTCATAAAAAATTTCCTGATAATAGATTTCATTCAAACTTTGTCTATGTCAAGAACATGATGTTATGTAATGAAAAACGAAATAAAAATGGGACCTTACCGGGGTTACTTGTTTTTTATTAGATACCAAAGATGCCACATTTTGAACAATTTTTACGATTTTTATAGACTTCTTTGTCGGCATGAAATCATAGAATGTATCACAAGAACATCATACATAATTCTATTTTTCAGTTAAAGACATTCTAAATTACAAATAAATGGCTGAATATTGCAATATAAATAATGAAACACATATAAAAAGTTAAGTATTACCTAATTTACGACAAAGGATTTATCGTCAAATCTTTTCATTCTAAGGGATGTTTTTAAGTTTACTAAAATTTAACATAATAGAATTTCACCAAAACCTACCAATATATTCACCAATGTATAACAAACATAAATTAAAAAAGAAAATGTAGGTTACCATGTCAAAAAGGGGGGGGGGGGGTAATTTTGTATACACAAAAAGATTTACATTGCTGTAAAGGTATATAGTGTACATTGTTAATAATTACTGTGGTATCATTTTATTTAGCGATGGCTTAATTTTCGCGTATTTCGCGCTCGGGCCAGTGTGCGAATTTAAAACCTAAGCTAAAATTTAACCAAAAGTTCTACATACTTATCCGAAACGAGCTTTGTCCGAATGGACCTACACTTTATATATAGTTGCCCGTATCGCTATTTGATATTAATTTGAAGTATCGAATAATCATGTTAATAAAGAAAATAAAATTAGTTATAACTGTCGAATTTCTTTTGGAATATGTTTAATGTTACTTCAAAACACAAATGTTTCACTTTATCCGCGCGTAAAAAGATTTTCGACGAAAATTTCGTTGTTGAGAATTGCGCGTTTGGCACAATGTATAAAACCCAGATTGGACCGTGAACTGTGTTTTATACATCGCATTTAGACGGTGGTACAGTAGTTTAACACTCGTTAGAAAAAACTTTAGCGACTGCCTTTAAATCTCAAGCATCTGATTGGCTGAAATGGCGACTGGAATCAGATGCTTGAGATTTGAGACTGGTTTCCAATCTCAGTTTTATAACCTTCAACCCTGTTTTGCTGATCTGAGTCTACTATACACCCATGGGATAAAAGCCATAGCTACTGAGTTAAGGGTTTATGATTTTGTCCTTAGCAGTGATGGCATTCTACATGATTATATCACTGTCGATCAATTTCCCTAAACAGTTATATTAATTGCTTGTAAACCCTTTATTCCAAGTATACACCTTTTTACACATGTGCGGCCAGTGTAGATCCAGATCAGCTGGCACATCCATGTTGTCTGATCAGGATCTGCATCGTTCGCTTTTTGGTCAGAAATAACCTAATAAATCAAAAAGGGAACAATGCAGATCCTGATCAGATGGCATGTGCCACCGATCTGGATCTACACTGTTTGCCCATGCCATAAAGGGGTATTTATGGAAAAGGTTTAACCCTTAACATGGCTGTTATCCTTGAACTATGTAATCTAATCTACACGGTTCTTAAAATTCTTAAGGTTATTTGACTGAAAAAGAAACACTGTAGATTTTGATCAGATGGCACAGGTGTGCCAGCTAATCTGGATCCAGTGACGCTGTTCACACATGCTTACAGAGTAAAGGGTTAAACTGCACACCATTTGTCACATTTGTGACCAGTGCCCAAGGTTATAAAACTGAGCATGGAAACCAGTCTCAAATCTCAAGCATCTGATTGGCTGAAATGGCGACCAGTTGCCATTTCAGCCAATCAGATGCTTGAGATTTGAGACTGGTTTCCAATCTCAGCTTTATAACCTTGGCACCTGGAGTGGTCTGAAGGTAGACTCTGGGTCTACTCTGTATGCTGCTCATTTAATAAAATGTGTGAATAAATATATATATAAAAAAAAAAACACCTCCACAATAGGTAATGAATGGGCCAGCTCAAATTGGTTAAACCAGGTTCACATTGCAGATAACCATCATTGAATGTTAGCATGGGGCATCTCCAATTAGTCCCAATCCATTCAGGTCTGGTATTGTCCTTTACTCATTAGATAAACCTTTATTCCGTTGGTGAAAAGTCTAGATCCAGATCAGCCAGCACATTTCTGCCATCTAATCAGGATCTACACAGCTTGCTGTTAAATTCATTAGGTTTATTTCTAACCAAGACTAAGTAAAAGGTTTAACAAAAATGATTGCTAAAAATGTTATTTTTCAAAATTCATAATTCATTAATTATTATTATTATTTATTAATGGTCTCTTAACAAATTATTGGAATAATCATAGAGATGTAAAGCCACACTCACATCATCACGTCTTAAACTTGTAAAAGTAACTGGATAAATGATAATGTTGGATGGAACTGTTGTGTCCTGAAATGATATAAAGGGAGCAAACTCCAATATGTCTTGTAAATAGACCTCTTGCAGTAGCCTCCCTTTAACAGTAGCATCCTCACCACAGACTGCTTATTTTTTGAGTTCACTTCAGTAGAAAGAACTTTTTCTCAAATAAGGCCAATTATAGCAAATTTAGTTTGGTCATTTTGTTATCTGATATGAAGATGATTGAAAGTTCATGTATATTTTTTCTGTTAAACTAAACGTTCTCAAAAGACACAGTTTTATTTAACCAAATACACCAAAAAATATAGCTGGTCTAAACCCTTTACTTCCTATATACAGCTTTCATCACATGGGCAAACAATGTATATCCAGAACAGCTGACACATCAATGCCCACTGATCAGGATCTATACTGTTTGCTTCTTGGTCAAAAAATGGCCTAGTGAATCTAAAAGTGAACAGTGCAGATCCTAATCATACAGCACAGATGTGCCAGCTGATCTGAACCTACACTGTTAGCCTATTCAATAAAGGCATACATATGGAGGAAAGGGTAAATAGTGAAAAATTAAGCCTTGGTCAATGAAGTTACAGCATAAACAATGATCAACCATTCTGTGGTTTAAATTAAGTCTATTGACATGAATAAATAATATGCTAAAAGCAAAGTAATGGAATTTTCCTCAGTCAAAACCCTGATTTAAACACTACTACATGGGGTATTTCTTTTATCTGAAGGGCAAACAGCATAGATCCAATTACCAGACACAACCATACAGTCTCATCAGGGTCTACACTGTTCATTTTCAAATTCATTATATTATTTTTGAAAAAGGAGAGCTCTGAGTAGATCCAGATCGGTCTGCATAGATGTGCAGGCTGATAGGTTCTGTGGTGGCGCACATTGGATATAAATCATATCTATTGATCTATTGAGTGTGGCGTTAAAAAAATTTTACATAAAAAAAGAAGGGGAAAAAGAAAGTGATTCTGGAATATATTTTTTGGGCCATTTAACTTACCTTATTTGGCTGAATGTTTTTACATCCCAGATCATGAAGGATGTGGTACATACAGTGATTGCCTCATCCATCTGTCCATGCATCTGACCATCTGGTCACTGTCTGATTTCCTGAGGATATTCTTATAACCACTCGAAGGATTTTCAACCATATTTCAGATACCTGGTTTTGTTAATTATTTAAAAGTGTTGCATTTTCAAGGGGTTCATTATACTTGAGCTAAACTGCACTAAATTGTTCATCTCAATGAGACGGAATGTTGTGTTAAAGTACCATGGTCAATCTACCAAGGTAAAGGCCACACTTAAAGTTCCAAGTTCAATTTTTGTGCCAATTTCTAGTTTCTGGAGCATAAATTTATAGTTAATTTAGGGATCTTCTCAAAATTTCACATAAAATTTAACATAAATGTAACAGAGTGAGAACCATGAGCATTTCTAACTGATTTTTCACTGATGTTTTCTAGTCTATGGTTTCATAGAGTCGATCTAAATTCCAGTTCTAAATTCCAGTTTGAAATCAAGCCCGAGTCTTGGTACATAGTCACACAATGTTGGCTCGCTCTAGTTATATGTTACCTTTGGTGGGAAACAAATACTGAACTGTTTGTGAAGCAATGCACAACTAAATGGACAATTAGTCAGATTGTTAGTTCAACAAAACTTTATTTGAAGAATTTAGTTGTCACCATTCGTCTTCATCTATTTCAAATTAAGCCGCTTTAACGAGAGTATTTTTTCCATAGCACAGCTAATATTTTGTTCTTTGCACATAAAAGAACAACATGGCCAAAATACGAAAACAAAAATTCAAGGACACAAAACTGATGCGGATTGAAGATGGACATCGCTGTTTAAAGAGAGCATGCTGTGTGTAATAAAAGTAGCACTGAACGGTTAAATATCGGAGCACCCGAAATCTTTCCGTTTCGCAATTACTTAAGTTTCATAAAAGTTTGAACAGCCTTTTAAGAAATTTGTTTATGGAAAAAACTGTAATACTTTGATAGGATTTGAATGTGTAAGTGATTTAACACCATAAAAAATGGAAAAGAATTTAAGTATTGCCGACGTCTTTTCTTGTGAAATCAGGTGAAAACATTTTTTGGCATCCTGTATTAAGTTAAAATCTCATAAAGATTTCAATAGAGTTTAAAAAACATATTTTGCGACTGGAATATAACTAAACTGATGTTTTATTCTGCAAATTATTTAATAAATCAAGTTTTATGCACATGCAGCATTTTGTGACATTGATTGGTAGTTGCACAGTGTCTCTCTAGTATTGTGTAATTGGATTAAACTCTCTAGTATTCTGTAATTGGATTTAAATTTAAGATTATGTTAGGAAAAAGTTTTCTGGTGTAATAAGGTTTAAGAAAAAGTTGAAAGAGAATAGGAAGCAGTAATCTAACATGGTTCATTTGCAAATCAACCTTCATATATCAAGATTGTTCTGTAATGTGGGGTATAGCTTCAATTAAACAAGCTATCGTCCATTAAAACAGTGCGATATTGTGAACAAGAAAAGATAAAAGTTTGTTGATTGACAGTCGCCAGCTAAAACAAATATGATAAAACATAGTGCACAAAACATGCATATTTACACAAGTTTTCTAGACAACGACATATCAACTTTTTTGGACTTAAAGTTATTATAAAAGGATTGATACCAGAGAAAAGTTGAGTGTAACTTATTGATTGAATCAGTGTGATTGAATAAAGTTAATGTGCTGTGAAATAATGTAAATCAGTTTGTTTATAGAACCACAATTGATGCACATTATGAAGTTGCATCTTTCCAGTGAGCGAGCACATCATGAAGCGTTTAGCAAAAATTGACAAATTGACAAATTTCTTTACGTAAAGAAAAAAACCAGTTGATATTAAATAAGATTATGAAAAAAATAAATTATTACAATGGAACTTAAAAAGATTAAATGGTCAAGATGCCACTTAAGGTTATTTTTCTTTTGAAAATTTACAACTGATAATGCTGACACAGGTCCAAGTTCGTTATAGAAAAACTAATAAGTGTGGATAATAGAGGATTATGATATAAATGAACACTATTGTTTGATTAACATTTTAGTTAAAAACAGGTCTTTTGAATTTTGTTGACCAAAAATATGGTTCTTTGATAAAGACTAGTTTGTATAGAATTAGCAATCAAGCTCCAACACTGAAATGGAATAGAAGTCGAAAGAATTGTAGAATCAAATATTGAACATGGAATTCCCAGTTTTGTCACAGTAGCTGGATTATAATACATACTGTAAAATAGTGTTATTATGCATTAAACACCAACAAGACACTGTGTTTTTTAAAGTCTACTCGATATGGATATATTTGGTAGACTGAATTTTTCGCGTAACAGGAGGGTTACAGTTTATAAAGGTCGGAATCGAAGTATGAGTCTTCCTGAAAACCGTTATGTTCCAAACACACAGGCAAGTCCAGTTTTCCATTAAATATTTGTAGTTAAAAATGGATTTTAATCCACCGTGTAGAGTTTTATTTTAGGGGCTTTGTATTATAAGTCTACCTATTTTCAATTGGAAATTTTTTATTAATTCCTAATTTAGCAAAAGTATAATAATTACATATCCTACTATGTGAAAATACAGGGTTTTTTTTGTTAATTTTTCAAAACAATTATGTTTCTAAGTATTAATTCTTTCCTCCATTTATAAGCATTGCATCACATGTGCGAACAATGTAGATCTAGATCAGCCAGCTCATACATGCCGTCTCATCAGGAATCTGCACTGTTCACATTTTGGTCAGAAATAACCTAAAAAGTCAAAAAGCTAACAGTGCAGATGCTGATCAGAAGGCAAGGATGTGCCAACTGATCTGTATCTACACGGTTTGCCAATGCCATAAAGGTGTATTTATGGAGGAAAGTGTTAACCTTTTCCTTCATAGATACACCTTAATTGCCTGGGTGAACAGTTTAGATCCAGATCAGCTGGCACATGCATGCCATCTGATCAGGGTCTAAACTGTTAGCTTTTTGATTTGTTAGGTTATCACTGACCAAAATGTGACCAGTGCAGATCCTGATCAGATGGCACAGATGTGCCAGCTGATCTGGATCTACACTGGTCGCACATACATAAAAATGCTTATTTATGGAGGAAAGAGTTAAAGTTTGAATCGAGTGTTCTCAGTAGTCCTTTGTATAGCCTGAAGCCTGCACAGTGTGTTGGGTGATACTTGCAATTTACATAAGTGTATTGGGTGATCAGCAAATACACCATCTTCTGAACCGGGTCTACATAGTTGACTGTACAGTTATTAGTTTATCACATAGGAAATCAGTGTAGATCCTGGTAAGCCTCCACAATCTTCTGATCTGAATCTACACTGGTTGTCTTTGTGATGAAAGGGTTTCCATGGAGGTAAAGGAATAACACCTGGGCCCAAAGTCATAAAACTAAATCAGGAGACCAGTCTCAAATCTCAGTGTCACCATATCAGCCAATCATATGCTTGAGATTTGAGACTGGTCTCCTGATTTAGTTTTATGTTCTCGGGCCCTGCAGGGTAAACTCAAGTTATACATGTAGAAACAAGCTTGCATTGTTCAGACTGGTCAACAGTGTAAATATTTGCAGTGGATGTACAGGAATTGATGAATACATAGGGACTCTTTTATTAATATAAATTCCTGTAGTGAGAGATTTAAATCTCTTTGCCCTGAGGCAAATTACAATGTATTTTGGTGATGCAAATTTAAAGTGCCAAATTGGCATACCTGAAGAAGTATTGATGTTGTAGCAGAGTTATGGGTCTTGTTAGTAAGAATGATGATTTTGATTGTATATCAGCTGTGACAAAGATCATGCAAATTGGGCTGAAGGTTATAAAACTGAGCATAGAAACCAGTCTCAAATCTCAAGCATCTGATTGGACAAGCCGCCATTTCAGCCAATCAGATGCTTGAGATTTGAGACTGGTTTCTATGCTCAGTTTTATAACCTTCAGCCCAGTTTGCATGATCTTTGTCACAGCTGATATACAATCAAAATCAACATTCTTACTAACAAGACGATGATATTAAAGGGCAGTTATTCTTCAAACTGGGAGAATAAGAGGAGATTTTATACCATTTCATCATATAGTCAGGAACAACAACTCTGTACATTTTTAACCTTTTCCAACATATATGCACTTTTTATCATCCAAGTGTTCACCTCTTGGTAAGAAATAACCAGATGAATATAAAAGGGAACAGTTTAGATCTTGATCAGATGACATGGATGTGCCAGCTGATCTGGATCTAAACTGTTCGCCCATGCCATAACAGAATATACATGGAGGAAAGAGTAAGCCAGGTTTGCTTTAAAAATCCCTGGTTATTAGATATCATTGTTGTCTAATATCACAATAGCAATTAACAGGACAAGTTTCATAACTCTTGACTGTATTTTGTCATAGTTATGCCCCTTTTCCACTAAAAATGTTTGAGAAGAAAACCTGGTTTTTGGCATTATATCTTCTTGTTTGTTGATGAATAGAAATTCCATTCATCATCATGATGCAGTAGATCTTGGTGATGATTTCTTAACTTGTCATGTTTGGTGGCTTTCAAAGTTCCCTATCATGTATTCTCAGGGCTGAAGGTTATAAAGCTGAGACTGGTTTCAAATCTCAGTTTTAAAACCTTGGGGACCAGATATCAGTATGTGAACTTTAATATGAGTAGGAGACTGCTGTACCGGGCAACTGGGTATACAAAACATGGATTCTACTTTTATATGGTTATAGGATCCTGATGAATGTAACATAAGGGGAACTGAACTCTGTAGTATATTAGTTGTAAGAAATAAAGTCGGTGGTTATCTGATGATTGGTTTTAATCATTTGTAATTTGAGATGTTGGTCACACCCTTACTGGCCTAGGTTATGGTGTTAGTAGTTTTGTTATGGAAATCAACTAATTTATCATCTCACTGTATAACTGTAAGTAAACAGCTGTAAATCTCTAGAAATTTGATACAGTTTGTATTACTTGACAATTGGGGACATGATATGTACAGCTGATTATGGATAAGAAGAAAGTCACATGATATTCTGTGTATATACAGTGAAACTTTGCTATTAACCCTTTCCCGTACAGACACACCTTTATTGCTAGGGTGAACAGTTTAGATCCAGATCAGCCGGCACATCCGTGCCGTCTGATCAGGATCTAAACTGTTCGCTTTTTGATTCATTAGGTTATTTCTGACCAAAATGTGACCAGTGCAGATTCTGATCAGATGGCACGGATGTGCCGGCGGATCTGGATCTACACTGGTCGCACATGCGTAAAAATGCGTATCTATACAGGAATGGGTTAAGGCCGTCTTTTGGGACTGCTAAAAGGTCGTCTTAATATCGGGGCGGTCTTTATTTCTTGTGCAGAACTGTAAAATGGGACACTGGAATAGTGGTCTTATCATCAAGGTCACCTTAATGTTGGGGCCATCTATAATTGAGGGGTTTAACTGTAACGATGAATGAAATGGCAGATATTGGCGAGTTTAATACCTGTCATGAAAACATGGCAATATCAGACTTATTAAACTGTTTGCTGAAATGACTAAGTCTGTCAAGTGACTGTCAATTTATTGATAACCTACTATACAATTAATCTCTAGAAATTTGATACATTTTTGCAGTTTTTGAAAATTATCTTTTTTTTTCATTAGGGAAGATCTTATGACATTACATTGACTTTTCATCCAAATCTTATCTTTTGATACAATTTGGTTCATAATATAGATTATAACACTGATCGTGTTTATAATGTATAAGGAATGTAAAGGACCGTGCTACATAACAATATCTGTTATTATAACCAATTAAAATGCATATTATTCTTACATAAAACAATGACGGATTTTAATAGTAAAGTGTATTTTCAATTGCCAATAATTTGTATGAAATACTTCAAGTAATAAGCTGTAAGTGGACAAGTTAAAATCAAAGAAGATAAAACTAGAATTTCTAAATTTAGAAAATTTTGTGGTTAAATGATCATCGCCTACATGAATTTTTGGATATAATATTTATCAATGTTTTGTTTGAACTGTCATAGATAGGATTTATTGGAACATGCAAAGGATACTAAAATGGTAAAATTATCTTCTTAATTTATATTTTTGAAGTGCTTGTTAAATATGTTTTCTTGTCAGGTAAAATTTGAGAAAAAAAAATTGAATAAAGAGATAACTTTGTCAAGATCGAGATCTTTTAAGACATATTTTAACTTTTTACTCCTTATATACATGTTTTGATGCTTGTGTAACCAGTATGGATCCAGATCAGCCATCACATCCATGCTATCTGATCAGGTTCTACAGTTTTTGCTTCTTGGTAAAAACTATCATGTTGAATCTAAAATAAAACAATGCTGATTAGAGGCCACGAATATGCAGGCTGATCTGGATCTACACTGTTCTCACATGTGATACAAGGTGTATGTATGATTTTCATTACCGGAGAGAGATACCAGTTACTGTTTTCTTTAACAATTTATTTGTATAACAAAAAGCAATGGCAGCCTAAATAACCTTTACTCTATCGATACACCTTTATTGCACATCCGTGACATCTGATAAGGATCTACACTGTTAGCTGTTTAATTAGGCTATTTCTGACCAAGATGTGATAAATGTAGATCTGCACTGGTCACACATGAGTATATGTGGATTAAAAAGTTAACAAGTTTAAGCCGAGTGTAGTAAATGTCCCAGCAAAGAGTCTTAGATGATGTACCCATTTTTGGACCACTACATTATAAGTGATTGATTTTTTTGCCCACCTCCCCCCTTATCATGCCATTTCAATATGAAGGTCTCAGTCCAGTTGTGGGATACTCAATTTAATATTTCCAACGTATAAGGACTCCCTCTACATACAACCGTAGCTGCTGTTTGATGACTTTTTTTATACTTTGTGCATTCTGACTCTCAATAGGTTTTTGTAAAATTTGAAATGTAAAAATCTAGAACAAATTTGGTGTGAATACTCAGTGAACATCAATTATTTCCAAACTAAACTTTAGGTAGAATATTAAATGACAGCATGCAATGGTCATTAGAAAAGAAAATCATATTTGGGTCTGAGATGTAAACAAGTGTAGATCCAGTATCTCTGTGTGCTGTCTGACAGATCTGGATCTACAGTGGCTGCCTCTTGGTCAGAGACAACAGTGTAGATCCTGATCAGGTGATGCAAATGGGATGGCTGATCTGGATCTTCACTGTTCGCCATAAATAAAAGCCATTTTCCATGGAGAAATGGTAAATAGAATCTTTGTGGAGTTATTATACCAAATACACTGAGACATAGGCAGGAAGTCACCAGAGTTCCCTAAATTATGGACATTCAGAAAGTACAAGTACTCTTAGAAGAATACCAGTTAAAGCTGTAACAGAATCCACTCAAGTGAATTAAAGGTATATCTAAGGTTTCATTTTGCACATAATAAATAAATACCACGTCAGAAAAGGATGGGCGTATTATCCAGAACATAAAAAATTATGTGCTTATTCTGGCGAATTCAGCACCACCTATCTGTGATGTAAATAACAATACTCCATGTAGACAAGTTTTATGGCTTTTGTGACCAGTGTGAATCTAGATTTGCCAGAACATGCTGTCTGCAGTGAAACATTCAGAATCCTAGTTACTGTTCATTACTCTTCACAATATTTTGTGATTGTTCATTCTCCATTTTTAGCTCACCTGAGCACGAAGTGCTCATGGCGAGCTTTTGTGATCGCCTGATGTCCGTCGTCCGTCCGTCCGTCGTCAACTTTTTCTTCAAACGACTTCTTCTCCTGAACTCCTGGGCCAATCTTGCTGAAACTTGGCAGGAATGTTACTTGCATGAACTTTTTCCAAAATTGTTCAAATGGTTCCAGTCCATTGCCTATCTAGGTCACAGAGGATAAAAATAGATTTTGAACATGAAATTTTTAAAAATCTTCTTCTCTGAAACCGTAAGGCGTAGAACTTTGATATTTGGTGTGTAGCATCACCTAGTGGTCCTCTACCAAGATTGTTCAAATTATAGCCCTGGGGTCAAAATTGGCCCCGCCTGGGTGGGGTCATGTGTTTTCCTTATAAATATATAGCAAAAACTTAAAAAATCTTCTTCTCCAAAACCGCAATGGCTAGAAGTTAGATGTTTGGCATGAAACATTGTCTAATGGACCTCTAACAAAGTTGTTCAAATTATGGCCCTGGGGTCAAAATTTGCCCCGCCCCAGAGGTCATGAGTTTTCCTTATATCAATATATAGCAAAAACTTAAAAAATCAACTTCTCTGAAACTGTAAGGCCTAGAACTTTGATATTTGGTGTGTAGCATCACCTTGTGGTCCTCTACTAAGATTGTTAAAATTATGGCCCTGGGTTCAAAATTTGCCCCGCCCCAGAGGTCATGGGTTTTCCTTATATCAATATATAGCAAAAACTTAAAAAATCTTCTTCTCCGAAACCGCAATGGCCAGAGGTTAGATATTTGGCATGAAACATTGCCTAATGGACCTCCAACAAAGTTGTTCAAATTATGGCCCTGGGGTCAAAATTTGCCCCTCCCCAGAGGTCATGGGTTTTCCTTATATCAGTATATAGCAAAAACTTAAAACATCTTCTTTTCCGAAACCGCAATGGCCAGAGGTTAGATATTTGGCATGAAACATTGTCTAATAGACCTCTTACAAGTTGTTCAAATTATGGCCCTGGGGTCAAAATTTGCCCCGCCCGAGAGGTCATGGGTTTTCCTTATATCAATATATAGCAAAAACTTAAAAAATCTTCTTCTCCGAAACCGCAATGGCCAGAGGTTAGATATTTGGCATGAAACATTGTCTTATAGACCTCTAACAAAGTTGTTCAAATTATGGCCCTGGGGTCAAAATTTGCCCCGCCCCAGAGGTCATGGGTTTTCCTTATATCAATTTATAGCAAAAACTTAAAAAATCTTCTTCTCCAAAACTGCAATGGCTAGAGGTTAGATATTTGGCATGAAACATTGTCTAATGGACCTCTAACAAAGTTGTTCAAATTATGGCCCTTGGGTCAAAATTGGCCCCGCCACAGGGGTCGCCCATTTTACATAGAATTATATAGGAAAAATCTTGTAAAAGTCTTCTTCTCTAGAACCATAACACATAGAGCTTAGAATTTTTACATGTAACATCACTTTGTGGACCTTTACCACGTTTATACATATCATGACCCCAGGCTCGAATTGGCCCCACCCAGGGGCTTATCAATTTTTACATAGAGCTAAATAGTAAGAACTGAAGACATGTAGAATGTTTGCTAGTGTCAAACTACACCCCTTGTTCTCTGAAACTAATGCGACTAGACCTTAAATATTTCGTGTTGAGTATTGTTAAGAGACCCTTTACCAACATTATTTAAATGTTGGCCCTGGGGTAAAGCTGAAAGTACTTTTGTACTCAGGTGAGCGATACAGGGCCATCATGGCCCTCTTGTTAACATAATTACTGTTTTCCCAGTAGATGCCAAAGGAACCACTTTGATCCTTTACATAATTTATAACGATAGCAACCATACATGCAAGTGATGTGTTCCTGACTCAAAATAGTAACACAGCCCAGGAGAGTTACTGCGCTACCACAACCTTCTTATTTCTCTGGGCCCAAGATCATAAACCTGAGTTTAGAGACTGGTCTCAAATCTCAAGCATCTGATTGGCTGAAATGGAGACAAGTCTATCCAGTTTTATTTGTATGATTTTGGGCCCTGGCACCATTTAATTTCTGTCTCTTTTCAAAATTAAAAAACTTTCTTTCATTTCATTATGATATTGATCGTGCCCAAACTTTTTTAATTTAAAAAAAAAAGCGTACATCAAAATTCATTATTACGAGTACGAATCAGTAGAGTACAAAAACGCAGTCTGAAACATTTAAGTGCCAATCGGCAATTCATATAAGTTGGCTAAATGTTTATATATCTTTGCACTACAGAAGCATCATTAGAAACAGTGAGAATGATAAATAAAAAATAAAACCCACGCACCCTCCCCATTTTTCCCAAAGTTTGGATGAGAATCTAGGAATTAATTATGTCTCCCACCACGTAGTGGTGTGGGAGACATTTTGATTTGCTCCTGTCTGTCCGTCCGTCCGTCTGTCTGTCTGTCTGTCACACTTGTCCGCTCTCTAAGTCAAACAGTTTTCATCGGATCATCACCAAACTTCATCAAAATGTTAGTGGCCATAATATCTCGATCAAGTTCGATAACCAGCCATATTGCCCAAGGAATCTCAGAATTATGGCCCTTAGTCATTTTGAAACTATAAAGGTGCATTAGTGAGCCCGAATGGCATACTGTCACATTTGTCCGCTCTCTAAGTCAAACAGTTTTCATCGGATCATCACCAAACTTCATCAAAATGTTAGTGGCCATAATATCTCGATCAAGTTCGATAACCAGCCATATTGCCCAAGGAATCTCAGAATTATGGCCCTTGAATTATCAAAAATAAGTTGTTTGAGGCTTGTCCACTCTGTAACTTGAACAGTTATCATCTGATCTTCACCATACTTTATGAAAATGTTTGTGGCCATAATATCTCGGCCAAGTTCGATAACCAGCCGTATTGCCCCAGTCATGTCGGATTTATGGCCCTTGAATTATCCAAAATTGGCTGATTAAGCCTTGTCTGCTATGTAACTGAAATATTCATCAACTGATTTTCAATAAACATTATGATAATGTGTGTGGCCTTAATATCTTGGCCAAGTTCGAAAACCAGCCACTTTGCACCAGGCATATCAGATTTATGGCCCTTTGATTTATCCGAAATTAGCCTTTTAAACATGTCACTAACCTGGTTCATCTCTCAAAGTCAGATAGTTTTCATTGTATCTTCACCAAAGTTTATCAAAATGTTGATGGCTATAATATCTTAACCAGGCTATAAAGTCATCGATATTGCTTGAGGCACTTCAGGATTATGGCCCTTGAATTGTTTAAAAAAAAAATCTTCACTTGCTGTCGCTTATGTTTTTCCTGATCCTCCAAAAATTTGTGACATTGTTTATGACTAATATTGCACAGAACTTCCGTATGCCCTTTTAATAAATTGCCATCTTTATATTCACTTCACCAGTTTTATCCTGTGCATCATCAAAGATGATGCCTTTGTGGGAGACATGTGCTTTTCCCAAAAGCAATTCTAGTTTTCTATTGCCTTATGCAGCTGTTCATCATTACTTCTGTATTCTAAAGTAAGCCGGCCACAACGCTTTCCAGAAATGGATTGAGAGACTAAATTACACATTTCTACAACAGGGAGTACTTTGAGGGTATGAAATGAAAAACTGCATGTTTTGATCAGGTTTCAAACCACGATACATTACGAACATCGCTCTGTATACAACAACCAAATTATTACCCGATGATTGCGGGCAACAAAAATGTCACACCTACACATTTACCGCATGAAAACAGATACCTTGATCCATGAGCATGTTTGATGAATTATAAAAAAAAAATCTCTCAGTAAGAGTACGCCAATCTTCAATGGTATGTTCAGCTTTATGATTTTTATTAAAAGATGTTACTGCACCAAAACTGATATAGCAAAATTTTGAATTTTACTGTTCAGTAGTAAAAAGCTGTAAAAAACAAACCAAGTATTTAATGGCGGATTAAAATTTAAGTATTTACCGGCGGATTAAAATTGAGGAAATGTACAGATTTACTTGGAGACATAGATATATGGGTTTAGATAACTGAACTTGGAGTAGCCCTGGCATCTTAATACTTTTTGTGAATCAATGCAAAAGAATTGTTATAAATTACAAAAGAAATTCTCCAGCAGATTAAGGAAGGATAATTTATAAACAAGTTTTCAACATGGAGTTTTAGTAACGACTAGTGTGATTAATCGTTTTGACAGTGGTATAAGACATTGATGATAATCTAAAGTCTTTTTTAGTATTTTGGATATTATGTTTATATTTAAAAAGCGCCGAAAGTTGAATAACCCAATGGTAGGTTGGATACTTCTGTCTACTGTATTTAAAAATTTAAAGCTTTAATTAAGCTGGGGTTGGGTTATTGAAAGTTCAATAGCTTGTAATTACACTATTTTAACCCTTTATTCCATATATACAGGTTTTATCTCGTGTGTGAACAGTGTAGGTTCAGATCAGCTGGCACATCCAAGCTTTCTAATAAGGATCTGCACAGTTCATGTTCTAACAAGGCAGTCGGAACGACAGCAATATCTCCGCCACATGCAGGAATGTTGGAAAGGTTATGGATGCTTAATTGCAAATTAACAAATATATCTCCAGCAGTTTGGAAGTTATGGAGCAAATATGAAAGACATGGTAAAATATGAACCTTCAAAGACAACTTGTGACCTTGACCTTCAGCTGGCCAGGTTGGAACATGGGTTCTGCACATCATCTTGGTGGAATGAACATTTGACTAAAGTTTGATAAAATTCATTGCAGGGGTTCAGAAGATATAAACCGGACACAAAATACATAGTTTAAATCTTCAATGACCTTGACCTTGAGCCAGTCAGGTTGGAACATGGGTACTGCACATCATCTTGATGGGCTGAACATTTGATAAAAGTTTCATGATATTCATTCTAGGGGTTCAAAAGATATGAACCAGACTCAAAATACATAGTTCAAATCTTCAAACATCACTGGTGACCTTGACCTTGAGCTGGCCAGGTGGGAACATGGGTTCTGCACATCGTCTTCATGGGCTAAGCATTTGACTAAAGTTTCATGAAATTCCTTCTAGGGGTTCAGAAGATATGAACCGGACATGAAGTACATGGTTCAAATCTTCAAACACCACTGGTGACCTTGACCTTGAGCCAGCCATGTTGGAACATAGGTTCTGCACATCATCTTCATAGGCTGAGCATTTGACTAAAGTTTCATGAAATTCCTTCTAGGGGTTCAGAAGATATGAACTGGACACAAAAACATGGTTCATATCTTCAAACACCACTGGTGACCTTGACCTTGAGCTGGCCAGGTTGGAACATGGGTTCTGCACGTCGTCTTCATGGGGAGAACATTTGACTAAAGTTTCATGAAATTCCTTTTAGGGGATCAGAAGATATGAACCGGACATGAAATACATGGTTCAAATCTTCAAACACCACTGGTGACCTTGACCTTGAGCCAGCCAGGTTGGAACATGGGTTCTGCATGTTGTCTTGATCTGGATTTTAAATGCCCATTTTTAACTTATAGTTGTCATTAATGATTGATATGCTTTTAATGCAGTCACTCAGGTGCTTGATATCAAATATAAAATGAATGCCCATTATACTTCATAACCTATGTCATTCAGCTTAGTTTCATTGTCATTCTAACAGGACCAATAAATGTTGTAAAACACTGTTGCAGTTATAACCCTTCTTTTACATTTAGGATTTTTTTGCCTTCATGAAATGGGAGGCTTATAGAGTTGCTATCGTTTGCCTGTCCCTCCGTACATCTATGCGTACCTTCCCCAATTCCTCTTAAACTATCTGGCGGATTTCTGTTTTCACCAAACTTGGTATCTTGGTAGCTGATATCAAGAGGCAGCTTGGGATTGCTACCCAGTTGTCTGTGATCAAGGTCAAGGTCACTGTTGCTAAAAATAGAAATGCAGTTTTCGCTCAAGAACTTGAGTTTGCTTTGACCTATTTAAACCAAACTTGCAACACTAAATTCTACTCAGGTGTCAATACTTGGTCGTTGAAAACCTGGTTTCGTTGCATTGCAGCTCTTCTTGTTTTTTGTTTTCAATTATAACTACTTCATATCCAACAAGTTTCATAGCTGTTCCAAAATAGTTTTGGATTCATACCCCATTTACACTTGAATTATTCATTTGTTTTTTTTGTCTTGTTTCTTTACTTTAAAAAAGGTACATAACTCTTCCAAAATATTTCACAGTTACTTAATGGTGGATTATAGGTGTATCTATCTTAATTGACTTGTTTTTCCAGATTTCTCTTGGCGTTTGAAGGTTTCTTCTAATTGAATTGACTTCTATTTTTCAATAAATTACATTAAAAGATTGTTTCAAAAGCAAACAAATCCAAATGCTGCAGATGTGCACTGCGGTATTAGAATGATAAGTATGAAATATTTTGGATTACAAGTACCTTGGGTACATTTAGCAGGTGTATTTACATCTCGAATAAAAGGGCTTAGTGTACTTGAAATTATGCGACTTGAGTATTTACATACTTGCAACTGCACAAACAGTTTCCTTTCCTACTCCCTGTGATGTGTGCAAATTATAAAAACACTTTTTATATTAAATAGTAACCTGGTTTAATTGATGACCTTGTTCTCAAATCATGGTCTAGAATTGTGGTGCCATTACTTGTATGGCTTATTTCTTATAATTGTAAGTGCACTTTGACAAATAAGTAACTATAAATTCATTTGCAAACATCCGAGAATACATTATATTTAATAAGTATTATTATTTGCCACCATGAACCACCATGTCTCAGGACCTTAAACTACAATGTGTTTTTAGCTCACCTGAGCACGAAGTGCTCATGGTGAGCTTTTGTGATCGCCTGATGTCCGTCGTCCGTGCGTCCGTGCGTGCGTCCGTGCGTTGTCAACTTTTTCTTCAAACGACTTCTTCTCCTGAACTCCTGGGCCAATCTTGCTGAAACTTGGCAGGAATGTTACTTGCATGAAACTTTACCAAAATTGTTCAAATGGTTCCAGTCCATTGCCTATCTAGGTCACAGAGGATAAAAATAGATTTTGAACATGAAATTTTTAAAAATCTTCTTCTCTGAAACCGTAAGGCCTAGAACTTTGATATTTGCTGTGTAGCATCACCTAGTGGTCCTCTACCAAGATTGTTCAAATTATAGCCCTGGGGTCAAAATTGGCCCCGCCCCAGGGGTCACTTCATTTTACATAGACTTATATAGGAAAAACTTTAAAAATCTTCTTGTCTGAAACCACAAGGCCTAGAGCTTAGATATTTGGCATTTAGCATCCTCTAGTGGAACTCTACAAAGTTTGTTCAAATTATTTCCCTGGGGTCAAAATTGGCCCCGCCCCAGAGGTCACTTCATTTTGCATAGACTTATATAGGAAAAACTTTAAAAATCTTCTTGTCTGAAACCACAAGACCTAGAGCTTAGATATTTGGCATTTAGCACCCTCTAGTGGAACTCTACAAAGATTGTTCAAATTATTTCCCTGTGGTCAAAATTGGCCCCGCCCCAGGGGTCACTTCATTTTACATAGACTTATATAGGAAAAACTTTAAAAATCTTCTTGTCTGAAACCACAAGGCCTAGAGCTTAGATATTTGGCATTTAGCACCCTCTAGTAGAACTCTACAAAGATTGTTCAAATTATTTCCCAGGGGTCAAAATTGGCCCCGCCCCAGGGGTCACTTCATTTTATATAGACTTATATAGGAAAAACTTTTAAAATCTTCTTGTCTGAAACCACAAGCTGAGAGTACTTTTGTACTCAGGTGAGCGATATAGGGCCATGATGGCCCTCTTGTTAAATGTCACCACAGTTTTAGACAATTAGATGATGAGCTAGAATGGTAAGAGTGATAGACCATGGTCACCATGGTAGTTCATGATCAGCCATGGAGCTGTTTGATACACAAATTTTTGTAGGTAACAATCCTACTAACATGTGTGCTTACCTCTCTTTTAACCCTTTCCTCCATAGATACACCTTTTGATTTGTTAAGTTATTTCTGACCAAAATGCGACCAGTGCAGATCCTGATCAGACGGCACAGATGTGCTGGCTGATCTGGATCAAAACAGGTTGCACATGTGTATATATGGAGGAAAGGGTTAAAAAGGGGATGACATGAAATATCCTTTACCAAACAGCAGCTGAGTTTGACTGAATAACGTGTCACTGAATGCATTGTTTGACCATACACGTGTTTATGATTATGTTGTTTCAGATTTGTCACCATCCCGGCTGCACGAGGAACAATGAGAGTCGACCTATGTTACTGTGTAAGGAGTGTGACACCAGTATACATCAGAAACCCGAATATAATGGCCATCTTGTCCTTGACTTGCCACGCAGGAAAGCCCGTGAGTACATTTTATTTACTGTCTTATTACTAACCACCCACAAAACAAAGGTTTGGGGGTATATTGGAGTGAGCTTGTCGGTCGGTATATTTGTCCGTCGGTATTAAGGTTTCCAGATGATAACTCATGAAAGGCTTGACAGATTTAAACATTTTTATGCCCCCGAAGGGAGGCATATAGTAATCGCACCATCCGTCGGTCCGTCTGTCTGAAATGAATCTGGTCCTCCCTTCTTCTCCGAAACTGCCTGAGGGATTTCATTGAAACTTCACAGGAGTGTTTGTCACCAAGCATAGTTGTGCATATCGTCAGGAATTTCTGCTGGGATTATTTTTGGCCGAGTTATGGGCTTTTTCAGCAAAATCTTGTCCTCCTCCAACAAAACCGCTTGAGGGATTTCATTGAAACTTCACAGGAGTGTTTGTCACCAAGCCTATTTGTGCATATCATCAGGAATTTCTGGTTGGATTACTTTTGGCCGAGTTATGGGCCCTTTCATTTTTTAACTAACCCTAAGGTCTTTAACCCTAAACCTAACCCTAACCGTAACCCTAAACCCTAACCGTAACCCTGACCCTTAA
Source organism: Corbicula japonica (assembly GCA_038501625.1). NCBI lineage: Eukaryota > Metazoa > Mollusca > Bivalvia > Venerida > Cyrenidae > Corbicula > Corbicula japonica. Next base: position 5,438,373 of record JAZAYU010000021.1, read on the forward strand.
ACTAATATATTAAAATCTTGTCCTGACCCTTAAACTAATATATTAAAATCTTGTCCGTGCTTTTTCTTCAAAACGGCTTGAGGGATTTCTTTGAAACTGAACAGGAGTGTTTGTCACCAAGCCTTGTTTTGCATATCGTCAGGAATTTCCGCTCAGATTATTTTTGGCCAAGTTATGGGCCGTTTCATTTTTTAACTAACCCTTACCCTAACCCAAACTTCTATATTAAAAAATTTGTCCATGCTTTATCTCCAAAACCACTTGGGGGATTTCATTGAAACTTCACAGGAATGTTTATCACCAAGCCTAGTTGTGCATGTTGTCAGGAGTTTCCGCTCAAATTATTTTTGCCAGAGTTATGAGCCCTTTGTCTTATTCTACTATAACTTCTATATTAAAATCTTGTCCACACTTAATCTCCAGAACCTCTTGGCAGATTTCATTTAAATTTCACAGGAATTCTTGTCACCAAGCCTTGTTGTGCAAGACTTCAGGAGTTTCCGCATGAATTATTTTTTGCCAAGTTATGGGCCCTTAGTCATTTGTACTATAACTGCTTTATAAAAACATTGGACACACTCCATCTCCTTTTGGAGGATTTCATTGAAATTTCACAGGAATGTTTGACCCTTGTCTAGTTGTGCATATCTTCAGGATTTTCTGCTTGGATTACTTTGAGCAGAGTTGTGGGCCCTTACTCATTTGGTTTGCTTATCTTCTATATTTTGTGAGGGATTTACTTCAACCTTTAAATATATGTTCCTTATCATTACTCACATATTTCCTTTTCATTACCCACATCATATTGGTAAGGTCCATAACTCTAATAATCATATTTCCAGGGTAATCTCCCCTTTAATCTTAGAATTTTCTTTAAAAAAATTGTAATATTTAACAACAACTTGTTTATGACTCTAGATATTTACTACAGACTTAAAACAAATGATCGTTTTTATCTTTCACATTATATGCATGCAGTATGCTTCATCTCTTCCATAGGCATATCTTTTATTTTGATTTCAAAGTTGCATTTCGGGGGCAAGTGACAGCTCTTGTTTGTACACAGATGTAACATCATGAGATTCAGGTTAAGTTTTATTTTAGTGCTGACTGAGCCAATGTCAAGGTCATTGTTTCTTAATGCAGAAAACAATATGCTCATGTTTGTTTTAATACACTATGTGATTATCTAGGTTGCTGCTATAAGCAAATGGTGAAATGCTTAGAATATGTTATTGTCCAACAACATTGACCTGGCACTCTAGCATTTGACCCTTTAGTTGGTATATTTCGAAAACTTTATGATCTAAATTTAAATTGATATGTATATAACCAATTTTAAATGTTCCAAGCTACAAAATATAAGAAGCCCGCTTAGCGCAGTCAGTAAAGGTGTTTCAATTCAAGAATAAAGATGTAAATTCGTGGGTTCTAATTCATGTTTCAGCCACTTTTATTTATTTATTTATTTTTAAATTGCCATCGTTTTAAAACTTGTATAGACTGTTATTTTTCTGTGTATACTCCCTGTGTGGTGTGTAATATTTTATAACTGAATATTTTGTTGTATGAGCTAAAGCAAAATGCATTTATAGCCTATACGGTTGCATAATGTCACAAATAAAATTGTAGACAAAAAAACACTAAAAGGTATTCTAAAACCAGATATACAAGTAGTAAAACGATTTCATATGAATTTTTACAAGTAAAATAAAAAATGTGTATTTTAATAAAACAATGTTTGTAAGGATTTGAACCAGAGACCTTCAGGTCCGGCAGGTATACGTTCGGAGTGATCTTCACTGTTCGCAAATAAAATAGAACCTGTATATTGTCACCTTAGTTCAAAAGGGTATGAGTACCATAAGGTTATGAATTATATGAGTCAGGGAAGTTGGGGAGACTAAGAATACTTGAGATGTTGTTTAACCCTTTCCTGTAGAGATACGCATTTTTACGCATGTGCGACCAGTGTAGATCCAGATCCGTGCCGTCTGATCAGGATCTGCACTGGTCGCATTTTGGTCATAAATAAGATAATGAATCAAAAAGCGAACAGTTTAGATCCTGATCAGACGGCACGGATGTGCCGGCTGATCTGGATCTAAACTGTTCGCCCTAGCAATAAAGGTGTGTCTGTACAGGAAGGGTTAATATTTAAACACAGTTAAAGCTGTGATATTTCATACTTGCAGATTTTTGGTGATGTGTGATTTATTATTCAGATCATCAATCATCGTTCTTTTCAACTGATGTTAAATTTTGAGCTCAAAATGAAATAAAAATCTACAGAAATTTTTAAATTGTGAATGCAGCAGCCCAAATTAGAAACAGTTTTGACAGTCAGTTATAACTTAGTAAATCTTATATCAAGTATTTATTACAAAAATAAATTAAATAAATAAATTAGCAGGTGAAGTAAATAGTTATAAACCTATTTTCAAATTTTAATGTTAAATAAATTCAACATTAGCACCTACTTCCTTTTCATGGGACTTTTACATCAGTTCTAGATCTACACTTATTGCTTCTTGGTCAGAAATTATTTAACCCATTCCTGTACAGATACACCTTTATTGCCAGGGCGAACAGTTTAGATCCAGATCAGCCGGCACATCCGTGCCGTCTGATCAGGATCTAAACTGTTCGCTTATTGATTCATTAGGTTATTTCTGACCAACATGCGACCAGTGCAGATCCTGATCAGACGGCACGGATGTGCCGGCTGATCTGGATCTACACTGGTCGCACACGCGTAAAAATGCGTATATATCCAGGAAAGGGTTAAAGCAAACAGTGTAAA